>JAEQBH010007118.1:0-83691 GCA_016808115.1 Tetrastigma voinierianum | reverse complement strand
GCGTTGTAGATACCATAAGCTAAATGATCCTCTATTCCACAACCCTTTTTTCTTAGATCTAAACATTGGAGGTGGAATCTAATCTACAGGGTGGTTAGGTTCTTATTGGGGGTCCAAATATAAGGAGCATGGAATGAACCTTAAGGGGGTGTATATAGATTTCCTTATGCACGCTAAAGCTACTTTCGCCTTTCTTCTTGAACTTGATTCTCTGAATGTAACCTACTTGAATCATTATTAATTTGTTAGCTCTATTAAGATCTAATAAATTAATTTATTAACTATTGTAGAAAGATCATTATCGTGATCAAGTTCAACATTGAGTTTTTACCAAATTATCTTAATGCACACATTTGAATCAAGAGTTAAAAATCCATCAACATAAAAGTAACCTTAGAATGTAGCCCCGATTAGGACCGTGCTTACCTATAAGAAAAGACTAGCTCACTCAAAATCCAATCTTCAACTTAATTCATCATCTTATTATAGAGAGTCAACAACATTTCAGTATCCTACAATATTAGAATAAGATATAACTTAGGTTCATAGCTTATTCCCCATCCTATATAGAACCCCTATGAACTGATATCTTTCAAGATCACTTCTCCAATTTTTTGAGTTTCACATCCTTCCATTGTATGAGCTTCAGTTGAAACCATAAACACCTATTGGAGAAGTCTGCCTCACTCAAAATCAATCCCGAAGTTGCATCCCATTATAAAGAGTCATTATGCATATATGACATTTACCTTTCAAGATTACTTCTCCAATATTTAAGTCTCAAATTATTACGTTATAATTTGATCTACTTTAGCCCATAAAAAGTGTATGTTAAGTTATAATATATGAATTGTGTGCTATGACTATAATTTTTTTAGTTACTGTAGTCTCTTAAATTTTCTGAGTCACTTGATCGTCGAAGCATTAACACGGCCGGTATATGCAAAGCAAATCGAAAATGGGCGGTCGTGCGCTGTAGTCTCTCCCAGATGCCACAAGTCGGATCAAGGGAATCTGGAGAGTGAAAGAATCAGTTATTTTTCTTAGTGAAGAATCCCGTACCTTTCTTGTTGTGATTCCTCCTTCCTTTATGGAGGAAGAAGGTGATCTGATTTATATGAAAAGTGGGTGATTTCCTTCCGGAACGGAAGGGGAATAAGGGCATTCTTTGCGCGCCATGACATGTTCTTGCCTTTTTTGATGGCACAACTGGCCGCGACTTGTCCCTAAGAAGTGTTTGACCACCTCCAAAACGGTTATGTGTGTGTGAGAGGGCGTCTTTTGGGTGAGAGATCAGCGGGTAATCGTGGCCGTAGTCTTGCAGAGATGGTTCCTTCTTTGGGAGAGGGATAAGTCAGGTGTTGTGTCCCTTGGCGCGGCCCCGGAAGGTGATACTTGGACATGGCTGCTGCTAGACCGCGGGCAAAGATGTTTGGGCTGGTGAATGGTAGAAATTTGACTCAGGCACAGTACCACCGAGTTACATGTCCTAAAATCATCTAAGTGAACATATTGGTTTGAACTTATAATAAGATATCATGATGTCCGTCCTGAATAATGAATGTTACATGCTAGCCTAATCCATAGGATATGTATAACCACCTTAAGGTCTTGTCAATATGTTAAAGCCCTTCATAAGCATAATCGGCTGATTACTCTTTCCCGAGTTGAGAATCGAATAAACGTAATAACACGGTGAATCACCAGCCAATATAGATTCACCATGAACTACCTAATATGTAACCATGTACATTGATACACTCATTATGGAAAAATCATACTATAGACAAGATAAATATCACTTCATTTAGGAGGTAATGGATTACAATATTTAATGGAAATTCCACAGGTGTCTATGCGTTGATTTGTGTGAATTACTTCCATTTTTAAAATTCAATTATTTTATAAATGAAATATGTTTTCATTTAAAATTTTTTACAAAGGCCATAAGAAAGTAAGGAAAATCCTGAGTAGGACTTATAAAAATTTTTAATTCTCACTCTCTACGCCCCCTTTAATCTCGGCTTAAAGCCCCGAAATTCCTCGATCCTCTTAGATTATTAGTATCAGAACATGAAAATAAATTAATAATAAAATATATTAGAAAATTAGAAAGTATTTAGATCCCTACAGCTTTAACATAATACATAAATCATTAGAAATAAGTAGAAAGGAAATAATATGTGACACCCACATCAGGAAAGTCAGTTGACGACAGCCATCGACACAACGAAAACATGTGGATATTGGGTGTCCCGATATCCACTGTTTGTCTCATATATTGAACTGTCCTCATATTTAATTCACAAATATACAAAATATGGTATTTAATCAAGATACATTTACAATTCTTTATACAACAAGGAATTGCACGCAAACTATATCCGAACCATCCCGTATGCTGGTGACCACCTTGCTTTGGACACGTACGAAGAGAGGGGGTCCCACGACGGGGTGAGCAAAGCTCGATGGTGATAATCTCCTACAGGGTTCTCCCCACTAAAATGCACATCTGATAGCATACGTAAACATCAATCACATTTCATGAGTTATGTGATATTAAGTATATTTCGGTGTGAATGCATGAGATCACGACCCTCATGCTCACAACTTTGAGTTTGTAGAGCTCCCTCACACTTGGAATGCCAAGTGTGAAAACTGATCGTGGTGTTTAACCCGATGACTACGACCCATTGGACAACCCTCAATCTTTAATTTATCAAATCATGTTTTCTTTTCTTTTTGGGGGGCCACGGTTTTCAAAGTTTTCACCTTAGGAGCGCACGCGCCTTTCGACATTTTAAGCGAACTTACATGGCAGGAATCATGTCTAACAAGTGAATAACATTTGGGTCTTTCACGGGGATCTACCCATTTGTTTCTTTGTCAAATCATATGATTTATCATTTTGATCAATTTTACCACATCGTGAGTCTCAACTGGACTTTGTCCATTTTTAGAGCTCCGCGACTCATTCTGACAGTGAATAAACAAGACCATGCACCCACTGGAGCTTGGCCCTTAATGTGTAGTGCATATGATATGATGCCCGATGCATTTTTCTTATAATATTACATGTATATATGAGTGCTACATGAAACATTAATACACGAAAACTTGTTGTCGAGCATGGGTTTGAGATTACCGGGGCTGAAGGGGCATAGTTAAATCTTGACTTCACATAATATTTGTGGAGGTTTTAGGAAACAAGTGTTTATATTTCAACAAATTACTCGTAGAAAGAATTTAGGCGTTCTTGAGATAATAACTACTACTAAAATTAGATAAAAGAAGATTAGTGTTTAATATAACTAGAAACAACCTAGAAAGAAGACATTTAAAAATTAGCTACTCGGATATAGCGGATTTATTTATCCCTGCTTATTTAAAAAATTGAGTACATGGCCAATTTTGATGATTTCACGGAAAATTAGTCATATAGATTTTAACGAAAATAGTGATAAGATTAGAACTATAGAAAGCCTTGAGAATTTAGTAATAAGTTGAATATAATAACTACCTAGAAACATTAGATATGGTTCACTCCTCCATAAGAGGAGCAAGTCGACCTGAGAATATTATACTAAGAAAACATTTTATAGAAAAATTAATTAACTTAATAGAAACTCTACCTATCTTAAGATTCTATCGGAAGAGCTTCAAATATCACAATTATTAAAGATTAGTCATTTAATTAGAAATTTAGATTATCTAGATCTCAGAATAGAAAACTTAGAAAAACATATTAGTCTTTCAGACTCATTTAAACTCAAGTGCAATTATAAAAAGGAGTGTTATACACATAATATACATTCAGAAAATTTAGAAAATTCATATAAAACTATTAACACATTAGTAGATCTAATAATCAATTTCTCATAAAATTTTAAGACTTTCAATCCAGAATTTAGTAAGATAAAACGCTTAGAAAACAAAGTAGGGAAAAAACCTTGATTATATCCATTCACTAGACTTGGTAAAAGAAAATAGGACACTAGTACATAAAATCAAACACTTAGAAGAATCTAATAATAAAATAATTAATCAATTAGAAAAACTTATAGAAATAAATAAAGGACACACAAATTTATTGAAAGTGTAAGAAGACATGAGACAGAAAAGTTCTATGCACAAAAAAGACACGGCAGTTAAATAAATATCATAAACTACGGGTTGTGAGATGGGAGTCGGGGCTGACTCCGGTATTTATTGCAGCGCTAAAAATAAGGGGTGTCCCGGGTTGGCTTCTTTGTCAGCACGCGAATACCGTGGATGCCGGGTAGCTTGAGCACGCTCAGAAAATCGAGCGAAGTCTCCTTTGTATGGAGAAGCCTACCTGAGTACATAACACATCCCGACAATCAAAAAATAAACCACCAGGTCCACATGCGAAGTAAAATAAGCGGCCCACTTGGGCTACTATCCCAACTTACTCACAAAATATGTCCCAACTATATACAATAGTTTCAGAGTTAATAAATCACTCTTACCAAACATGTATCAAGTTTACAATTTTAATAAATGTTATACAAAGCGAATACCCCAGAAAGCCACAATGCGGCTTTCTTCTAAAAATCTTTGACCTCTCTAGCGGCATCGATCACCGTGCACACACTCCTGTGCACGAAATAGTGATCCCTCGACGGGGTGAAGTAATACCGTAGAGATAATTTCCTAAAAAGCGGGTTACTCCGCTAAGTCGCATGCATGAGACAAATCACATTCAGGAATTTGCGGGCTTTACTCGAATATCTGCATGACCCGGCCCATGTCTCGAGTCACCGACTCCCTCACACATGCGAGGAGTCGAATGCAAGTAAAATCAGTTTAATGAACTTGTTGTTCTCGAAAACACACTACCGAATTTCGGTAAAAATATTGGACTACCCTCCGAGTCGAATTGGTTGGAGAACTTCCCGAAACAGTCATGGTCCTCGTCCGAAGTGATCTGTTGGACCTTCTCCCAATCCCATTCTCCGGAAAATCTTCCTTGAAATTCCTTTCACAAACTTTTCATTTTTGTTTCATTTCATGTCATGCACTCACTCCTAATACTCTAGGGTGCCCTAGTGCATATGGAATGCATGATGCAATTCAACACATTCATGCTAATATATTCACATGCATATATATTAGCATAATTAAATCTATAAAACATGTTGTTATGCAAATTATGATCAATTACACGAAATTAGACTCCATTAGAATTCAATTATAATATGAAACAATTCATTTTGAATCACTCCAATATCATAAAAATTCACAAAATATTTACATCAATATTCACATGAGCAGTAAAACCCTCGGGTTCTTGTTCACGACCACAAAATAATAGGAATTTTTTCTCCGCTCGGTTCAAGCTTTGAGGCAGGGTTTGCATTAAAACAAGTCTCAGAGCGTTCCTAACCATTTACATGGTTCTTAAACAAGGATTAACACAAATGGGAAAGATCCTACCTCTTGGGTTTTGAACTCCACCAATTGGGGGTAACCAGCGTGAGCCTCGCCAGGAACAGAACAACTTTCATGCTTTGCTCCGTCGAAAACCGACGGTCCGATCGACCGGAATCCTAGAGAAAAGGTGCACCTTCTCTCACTAAAACACAAAACCAGCAGCCTACTTCACCTTTCCCTTCCTCCTTCACGTTTTGGTCTTTAATTTTGGAGAAGAAGACTATAGCAATTTTGTCTTATTATCATTAAACTTCAGAACAATACATCCATGTCCTCAAGTCTTGGATTTTTGACACTTGCCTTATCTTCGGCCCATCAGCTTTCATCACTCTCTCTACTCATGCAACATGTGTCACATGAGTACATGTTATAGGTGACTTTTTCACATCAAATGTCGTTTAAGGCACGATGCAGGTGCCTCGAAAAACATGAAGTTAGTGCCCGAGGTCGACCCGAGTCGACGTGATAGCTAGATTTCATGAGGTGATTCATGAGTGAAGTCGTTTAGATCATCAGGAATCTAGAAAAATTTTGAACTTTACGAAATGAGTTGTTTTGCCATTTTCGAAAATTGAAATTTTTATAGTCTTACATTCTCCTCCTTAAAAGAAATTTCGTTCCAAAATTACGGACAATCACAACGAAACATGCATATGCGGCGTCGCGACTACCGTGCGTGTAAACTGGTCATTTAAATATTAAGCGACTAAACCAGTACCTTCATCCCTAAACAAGAAGGGATAGGTGGCCGCGTTGTCCTCGCTCCGCGTTGACTCCTCCACTCGGTCTTTGCCTTAACACCCTCGCTAGCCTCGGTCTTGCGTGTAAAACTTTGATCCCGGTATCCCACAGTACTGCGGTCCCTCCTCGAAGGTATCCATGTCGACCTCGATCTCTCCCGATCCACTACATGTTTGGTCTTGGAGTGTACACCTGCGTTATGGAGGCGTGAAATACCTCGATGGACACACGACATGTTTGGCGGTAAGCCAACCAATTCTGATGACTACCCTCTGAAAGTATCTGAAGGGTTCAATGAACCTAGGCGATAGCTTCATGACACCAAGCGACCACTCTCTGTAGGCATCACCTTGAAAGGCGTGATCTCGACCTCGAAACTCTAAGGGTCGACGTCGTGCATGCGCCTACTCTCTGCTTGGAAACTGAGGCGTGAGAGGCATTGTCGTATCCAAGCTCACCCTTCTCGGAGGTGTCTCACAATAAAATCGGGACCCAGTGATGGAGCTCTCTCCACACCAGTCCCGACACTGTATCGTGGCTGCATAGCCCCTACTCATATAATGCCTCGTATGGTGCCATGCAGTATACTCGCGATAAGCATTGTGTAGGCGAATTCCTTGCTAAGGAAAAATGCTCTTCATACCCTTATGATCGGGCGATTCTCACGGCATGTCCTCTAAAAAGCGCATATATAATCCACACAACATGTAACCACTACAACCACCTTAGTGTATGGGCAGCTGATCTCTCCTGGGTCTTCGCCCACACATAAATTCGAGTTCCTCCTCGGGTCTCTTACACCCACCCAGAAATTTGGGATCTCTCCCAGGGTCTCTTACACCCACACAAAAATTTGGGATAGCTCTGGGTCTCACCACCCACAATTTGCTCCCCGGGTCTCTTACACCCACACAGAAATTTGGGATAGCTCCCAGGGTCTCTTACACCCACACAGAAATTTGGGATCTCTCCCCGGGTCTCATACACCCACATAAGTCGGGATCTCTCCGGGGTCTCTTACACCACAATTGGGATAGCTCACGGGTCTCTTACACCCACGAGGGTGGGATCTCTCCTGGGTCTCTTACGCCCCTTGCAGAAATTCCGGTTCTCCATAGTCTCTTACACCCACACAGAAATTTAGGATATCTCCCCGGGTCTCTTACACCCACACAGGACCTTTTGGATACTACCGCGGGTCTCCTTCACCCTAACTCCAGGCTTTTCACCTTAGGGGATTAACGACCCCCTTCTTGCTTTGCCAAACACAAATTATTTACTCTTCATTTCCTGATTCGAACTATGAGTCTTCATTGGACGTAGTCCCCAGGCAAATCAGCCTCACAAGGTGATGAATGGCCGTACCATGCACCCACACGGGCTGGCGATGTTACCATGCACATGAACACGAAATGATGCCATCTTGTGACACCCTAATCCCGAGGGTCCACCATGAGCAGAATCTTGAAGATATCTAACTCACAATCCCGACCTATCATGTTAACTCTCACCCCACATCCTAGGGAAGAACATCTACACTTGGCTTCTCTAAAGGCCTCAACCTCTAAGCCCAACCTATCACACAAGATGCATTAATGAACATGATGCATTAGAAAACAAATGCAGGTATAAAGCATTGCCTGCATGTCAGAATTTATCTAGCGTGCTCGGCTGTACCGTAGGACCTCACCTCTAGGACAATCTAGCCTCATATGCCCAAGCTGACGGCAATGGTAACACGTCATCTTCCCAGCCTGACCTGAACTCTCAGCTTGCAAATCCTGTGCTCGACCTCGACCTACACACTCTGGCCTTGGCTTTATGTGACTTTTGTCTGAGAATCTTGGGTGCTTGTCTGCGGCACCACAGAGCGTCTTGGTTCCACGACCCATAGTAGGGGTGGAGGAACAAAGCGTGTCCTCTCTTGTCCCTCTAGCTAGTAGGATGCGTTGTCCCAAAACCTTGGGATCCCTATCTCTAGGGGCAATCCTTTCTCAATGTTCGAGTTCTTTGACGGTAACACACCATCACCCATCGGCGCGATGGCTGGGTCTGGCCGGATAACCGGGGCTCTGGAACCCTTGCGAACCCGAAGCCTTCTGCTTCTTTCTCGAACTAGAAGAAGGTTGATCTCCCTTCCTCTTAGTACCAGCACCCATACCTTGGATGCCTCGTATAACATCTACCTCTCCCTCTGTGGTCATAGTCGTCCTGACCCTAGAGTCCACTCCTCTTCCAACCATTGGAGGACGATGTGCTTCTAAACGTTGGAGGTCGTTTGACCCGCCCTGGTTCACCATTGCACAAGCCTATGCAATAGAGGTGACTGCAATCCTTACGGCCTCGGCAAAAGGCTCTTTGATTAGCCGGTGGTGCTTGACCGGTACCTGGAAATGGAACCCTGTTCAGCCCATCTACACATGTCAAATGTCAAGTTCATATTCAACGGTATCTCAGTAAATGCAACCTCGAGATACTATTCACATTCCGTAAAATTTCATACACTATGTCTATGCATTCGTAGGTAATGCAAGACAATAATTTCATTTTATTAAATCATATTCAACAAAAAATTTTATTTTAGAAAATTTCATTTTAAAAGATTTTATTTCATTTGATTTTATAAAATTTGATTTTATTTATTATTATTATAATAATAATAATTATTATTTTTTTTTTTTTTTGAAAAAAACTTGTGAAAAGTGTTCATGAGCCGACGGTCCCGGCTTGATGGCGAAAGCTTGAGTGTCTTGAGAGTCCGAATTGGGTTAGGAGTGCACAGGGTGCACACCCCAGACCAGTTACGCCATTTGCACCAGGCGCGCCTGCTGGCCCAGCCGATGTCGGTGGCTCCCTCTCCTTGATGTCGTGAGGAGCCTCCCTACTTATTTGTATCATGGTAGCGGCTTCTTTGCCATCGCGACCGCAGTGCGCTGTCTCGGTCCTGTCCCGAAACCTCGTATGCGTGATACACCTCCACCCAGCCGGGCCACGTGGCGGGCGGCGCTGAGCCGTGTCCGCAGTCGTGTTACAGCGTGGGGCTGGCGGGTATCGCGCGGCCTGGCTGCGGCTCCCGGCTGCGCGCCCGCTCGGGTGTGGCGGCACAGTGCCCGCCACCGTGTCCGCGATACAATTTCATTGTATCGTGACTCCAGAGCGATAGCGTCGAGCATTTTTTCACTCACGAAAAAAAAAAAAAAAAAAAAAAAAAAAAAAAAAAAAAAATTCATCCCGGTGCGGAAAAACACAAAAAAAAAATATAATTTTTCATTTCGGTAAACCAAATAAATTTATTAAAATTTATTTTATCCATTTTTCTTCAGTTTTACACACTATTAAACCTTAGAAAAATTTCTTCACATCATAATTTTTTTTTTCGTTTAATTTTGGACTATTTGCCAAAAAATTTCTCGAACACCTAAGGTTACATTTTCTCGACCCTAATGTTCAACAGCTTTCCTATGCTATTCACCAAGCATACAATTTCAATCACAATTCATACACACCTGACTCATGTGATGTCACAATGATCACACATAAAAGCATGATGCATGTAGTGTTCTGAATACGTCGTGACTCTAGGTAATCACATACCTAACTTCATAGATACTAAGTTATAACCCAGTATCAACATCGAGCTATACGATTTGTGATGTTCTTATCCTCATTGTTTGGCCTAAGCCCGAGTCCCCGAGCCACTAGTCTTTCGTGTACCTAAACTCACGATACCAAGCTATGAAGGTGGTAGCGAGAACCATATAAACACACCCATCGAGCTCGAGGAATTGTCGTTTACCTTGGCTCTGATACCAGGCGTGACGCCCCAGCCGGGGTGTCCGGGTTGACAACTGTCAACCCTCGGAATATTGGTGGATCTTGAGAAGTAACGGAGCACCACTCACGAAAATCGGGCGGAGAGTCTCACTTTGTACGGGGAGCCACCTAGGTACATAACACATCCCAGCCCGATCAAAATGACCTCACGAGGTCAGCATGCGAGTAAAATAAGCGGCAGTAGATTTGCATCAGCATTTCGAAAAATATATCGACTATATACAATGGTTTCAGAGTTAATAAATCACTCTTACCCGAGCATATATCAAAGTTCTGATTTTAATACATGTTATACAAAGCGAATAACGAAGCCACCAAATACGGCTTTCAAAATGCGGCCTCTAGCGGCGTCGTCTGATCACACTCACGTACTGAAATAGTGATCCCTCGGCGGGGTGAGCAAGCCGTGAGATAATTTCCCACCATGGGTTACTCCGCTAAGTGCACGTACGTAGCGAGCAAATGCGCGTTGACAATTTCGTGAGCCTGCCGAGATATGCACATGACCAACCATGTCTCGAGTCCTCAGCGGCTCCTACCATGCCTAGAAGTCGAATGCGAGGTAAATCACGGTTTCAAAACAAAACTTATTGTTCTCGAAAACACACTACAATTCGGTAAAAATTATTGGACTACCCTCAGAGTGAATTGGTTGGAGAACTTCACAGCTTGAGTCATGGTCCTTGTCAGTATTGATACATTGGACCGTCTCCCAACCCCATTCTCCGAAAAATCTTCCTTGAAATTCCTTTCACAAACTTTTCATTTTTGTTTCATTTCATGTCATGCATTCACTCCTAATACTCTAGGGTGCCCTAGTGCATATGGAATGCATGATGCCAATTCCAACACATTCATGCTAATATATTCACATGCATATATATTAACATAATTAAATCACATAAAACATGTTATGCAAATTCACCATCAATTACACTAAAATTAGCTCACATGGGCTAATTAACAAATCTGGCTTGATTCATTTTGAATCACTCGATATCATAAAAATTTACGCAAAAAATATTCACATCACTATTCATGAGCAGTAAAACCCTCGGATTACTGTTCATGACCACACAAAATAGGAATTTTCTCCACTCGGTTCAAAGCTTTTGAGGCCAGGTTTCTTTGACTAAAACGAGCCTGAGCGTTCTTAGCCATTTACATGGTTCAAACGTATGGAATTAACAAGTAGGAAGATCACATCTCTTAGGTTGTGAACTCCGCGAATCGGTGCCTGGCGTGAGCCTGCCGCGTAGAACAACTTTCCTTAACTTTAGCCGTCGCCGGAGTAATTAGATCGGTAGGAATCCTAGAGAGAAGGTGCACCTTCTCTGCTAAAGTATACAAAACCAGCAGCCTCTTTGCCTTTCCTTCCTCCTCACGTTTTGGTCTTTAATTTTGGAGAAGACTATAGTAATTTTGTCTTATTATCGTTAAACTTAGGTATCTGAAATCATGTCCTCAAGTCTTGGATTTTTGACATTTGGCACTATCTCGGCCATCCATTTCCATCCTCTCTCTACTCATGCAACATGTGTCATATGAGTACATGTTATAGGTGACTTTTTTCACATCAAATGTCGTTTTACGGCACCCGATACCCGATGCCTCGAAAAACGTGCAAATTCCAATTTTCTCAGAATTCGACGAAATTCGACATGGTAGCTAGATTTCGCGAGACGATTCCAACGGTGAAGTTCGTTTCATCATCCGAGATCTAGAAAAATTTCAGATTTTGCAGAAATAGTATTTTTGCCGTTTTAGAAAATTGAAATTTTCTCGGGTCTTACAAATTTCTCATTAGCACTTGCATTGGGTGGTGGGTCAGAGGTTGACCCGATACTTGGGGCATGTAGATTGTCGTCTCATACATGCATGTAGATTTTCCATGATGAGATGACATGCCCAATACACGGATTAGTTGTTAGTTTTGACGTAGAAATGATGTTTGCATGTGCACCTATAGTTGGGAATAGCCCTTGTAGAAGTTATCTTTATTGGGCGTTAGCTACTTGTCGTGGGGCACCTTGGTGCTCTGGGGGCAGTGCAGAGCGAGCGGCTATTTCGTAGAGTCGGGACATGAAGCGGTAGGATGTGTGTGATTCTTGTTTTATGTATATATTAGAACGAACTAGTTTTAATATATGTTTTGTATTAGGAGTGATGTAATAACTCTTGGATCTATAGAAATGTAAACGTATGGACGAGTATGGATGATGAGCCCTATTGGGTCATTTTACTCATGTATGGGTCTCATGATATGAGACACATAGGTTTCCTAACCAGTTGACGGTGGTCAGCAGGACCCCAGGAGTTTTGAGTGTCGCGAGAAAAGAATTAAATAAACTAGCGTATGAATAATTTATCAAAGGCAAGTACATATCTCGAATATTAGAAGAAGGTAAAAACCATGTAATAATAGAAGATTAAGTTCGAAGGCTTGTTAGTAAAACATATTTAACTTTAGTAAAACAAAATAATATAATAATAATATTATTAATAAATTATATAAGTCAGAAACTTTGTAAAATCTATGATAAACCTAGTAGTTCAAACACACAAGACATAGAAGATCTTATAAAAGGAATAAATAATTTAGAAATAGGAAAACCAAAGAAATCAATAGCTATACCTAGAACTTATAATTTTGGAACAAGTAAAGACAAACAAAAAAGTAATGAATAGCAGAAGATCTTTAGCTAGAACAATATTAGAAGTAGGAAGCAAGAAGTAGTAATAATGATAGATTACTTAGGCAAGGCGATAAATATGGAACATAAATAGTTGAAATCATAGATCCGAAATAGAATATGAAAACTTTAAAACAAGCAGTTTAAAAATACTAGAGCAGAGAATATGCAAAGAAAAATGTTTGAAAGAAGAAATAGAAATTTACATAAAATGTATCGAGAGAAGAAGAAATCGATGTTTGAAAATGATACAATTACAGAACTATTAGGAAAAGTATAGTAGATAAACTAAGAAAAGATTATAGTTTTTGTCGTTTTTAGGATCAACTATAGCTATTAAAGGATTAAGAAGGAAAGGTTTGAGAGCAAAACATAAGTACATATATATGATGATAGTTGGACAGATATGGGAAAAACAATGATATCAAGTACAAAAATAGATATGAATAATAACATAGGAATAATATATTGCATGCCAGATTTTATGATGAGTCTTAAAGACCTACAACAAGATATTAAAATAGGAATTAATACAAAAGGATATGAACAACAAGTAAGGTAATGTCTAATGTAATTAATATAGGATTTATAGGAAGATGTACAAATTATGCAAATAATAAAAGTAAAAATAAAAGTAGAAGCGTTGTAAATCTCTTAGCCCTAAGGTAGAGATGGTTAAAGCAGGAGGCATTAAGCACAGAAAATCTATCAGGATTGGAATGGGATTTAGAAGATTTCGCTAAAAGAACGGAAACAGTTATACCAAAATCCTCTTTAGTATAACAAAATACTCTAGGAAAAACTAGTATAAGATTTATAGATTATAAGAAGAATGACATACAAGAAAGTGAAGAATACCAAGAAGAATTAACATAAACAAAAATAGACTCTCTTTAGAAGGAAAAGATTATCAATAAAAGGATACTCTATGAAGTGAAGCGGAGTAATAGCGGAGAAGAAGATTTATTAAAAATAGAAACATTAGCCTTGAAAGGAAAGATGAAGGCAGAAAGATTAATCTATATATGCTAATTTAGGAAATATTGTAAGTCATAGAATTAATGAAGATATAATGAAACCATAGAATCGGATAATGACTTAGAAATGATGGAAGATGAAGTGATATTGCATCTTCTCCTACGTTACTAGAACTCAACCTATGGGATTAAGACAAGATAGAGGAGGAAATTTATCTAGACCATAAGCACACTATGAAAACAAACCTAAGCCAAACCAATCATATGATGAATCTATAGATTATAGACCCAAAGGAAGACCTTACCCAATAGAAAAACCCTATAAGTTTCAAGGACAAGCCTCAGGGCAAATACTAAATATAGCATTTGATCCACAATTATGGAATAGTGTAATGAAGCGTATGGAAATATCGGTTAGCGAAGTTTGGAAAAATATACCCCAGAAGCAGTGATCACGAAACTATGTAAATATTTGAGAAACCTTTTAGGAGAAAATTACTAGAGAGGCATTATGGGAATCATACAAGACAAATTTTAGGGAAAACTACCTTGGTATGCTTAGCCAAGACTAATCCATATAAATTTGTAAACCCAATTAGTAGTTTAAATTACAGGAGAAGATCCCAGCTGACTGGAATATACCATTCAACAGAAAGCATTATTGTTGAAACGATTGAGATAAAAAATGAAATATATAAAAGAATTATGTCAATCATTCTATCATTTTTATGCAATTTCAGGAAATGGATTTAACCAAGAATTAGGAGAAAATTTATTTATAAAACTTCCAGGAACCTTAGGAAGAGAGATAGAAACCTCATGGAAAGAATTAAAAGGAGTTCAAAGATGAGATGACGAGAAAATCGGAACCTCGGGTATAGGACATAGGATAAATCATATAATGAACATACTTAAAAGAAGAATTGGTAGAAATCTGAGCAAAGACAACTTAGAAGAAGAGTCAATATAGGTTTTGTAAAAAATATATTTACACCCTGTGAGTATATGGAATGGAAGAGAGCCAGAAAGAAAAGAAAAATAAACCATATAGAAAAAATAATAAAAGATATTTCTTAAAAAGATCTTCTAGAAGAAAACCTTATTTAGATCCCAACAGGCACGTTAGGAAGTATAATCCAAAGAGAATATATAAAAATAAACTTTAAGTGCTATGCATGTGGAGAACCATACCACTTAAGTACAAATTGTCCTAGAAAGTGTGACGCCCTAAACCCGAGGTGTCCGTTGACTACCCGAATCAACACTTGAATTCTACATGTCTCATGTCATGAGACCTATACATGTGCAAAAATGGCCACTTGGGCCTACACATCATACTCATAAAATGTATATTTTTTTACAAAAATGATTTAATTACAATTTGTTTACAATTGTATTTAATTACAATTTATACAAAAACATGGGTCTCTTGCCCAGAATTTTACAAAAATAAAAAATAAGGCCAGTTTGACCATTTCTTCGCTTCTAAGGCTCCGGATGCGTCCCATTCCCAAGTACGTCTTCGGTACCTCAAAAATATATTCCCACGACGGGGTGGCTTGATACTGTGGTGGAACCACTGCTTGGAGTTCTTTCTTTAAGTCTGTCTGATGGCACGAACAGTCGCGCCTTATAATATATCCTTTTCCCATGCATATATTAACATAATTAATTTATAAATCGTACTATTCAGTTTACAAATGATAACATAAGATTAGCTCATGGGCTAAGGCTGTCAGAGCGGTTATCTTGGAGCGCCCACAAAATTCACACTTAGCATGTTATTCGCTTGTTGCGATGTGACGTCAGCCATGATCGCGCGAAATGGTCAGGTGGGCTGTCCAAATCACACAGGGATTTATTTACTCGGTCCAAATCTTTTGGGCAAAAATCACGGCCATCGAACTACTCAACAAAATCCCACGTCCATTGCATTACTCTTAAACAAGAAGTAAAACAAGCAGGAGAAAAACCCTACCTTTAGGAGTTTTGTCGAAACTCCTCAGCGGTTCCCATGGCGGCAGTGCTGCAGGTGGGGGGCTTGACTTTGATTGCTCACGCCGTCGGGCTGCTTGGGAGATTCTAGAGAAGGTAGACGCTTCTCTCTGCAAAATCCCTTTCCCTCTCTTAGTTTGCTCTCTTTTCCCCCTCTCTCTTCCTCTCCCAATCCATTTGCAGTGAAGGTGGAGACCAGAGAAAAGTCTTCTCGATACCACGTATCGAATTCCTATTGGTTGAAGGATTACACCTTATCCTTATCCGACCACTTTAGATTTTCCCTCTAATGGCATCATGCCATGTGTACCTATGACCACACTTAAGCTCAAGTTTGACTCCCATAGCTTGACACATGAAACTCTTGGGCGCTCATAAAGTGCGAGTGTCCACGCTCCTACAAGTGCCTCGAACAACGTGAATTATTTGTCTCGGAATTCGACGAGTGACGTGGTAGGCACAGATTTAGCGAGGCGATTCACGGCGGTGGTCAGTTTAGTCATGAGATCTAGAAAATTCGGTTTGACCAGTACCATTTATCGCTTCCTTAGGAAATCTGGATTTTTCGGGGTCTCACAGAAAGAAAAACTTATATAATACTAGAAGTATGCTTTTAGAATGTCTGGAATAAAGAATTAGTAAAAATAGATGAAGAAATATCTGATCTTGACTTAAATATCTGATATAGTTAGTATAAAAGAAGGAAAAAAAAAACTCATATAGTAAATGAAGATCAGTAATAAATGATTTAGCGAAAGCTATAATTTTAAACATATAATTTTTGGATATGACATGTGAACATAAATGGAAAAAAGAATAGAGGACTTGATAGTATTAGATGTTTTTAAATAGAAATGGTTTCGAATGAAATTACATAGGGCAAAATGTCCATATTTATTTAGAAGGATGTATAATATGTATAGAAGAATATTTATTACTAGTCTAGGCATATTGAAAGTATTGCACATCGGGAAAATATATAGATACTCTCTCTTTAGATGAAAATATTTATAGAGGATAAACGAGAGATAGTTGAGATAAAAGAAAGATATAATGATTTAGTAATAAAATTTGAAAAACATATAGGAAAGAAAAAATTAGGAGAAGTCCCAGAAGAATTTATGAATGAAGAAAATAATAATGTAATAATCTATCCTATAGAAATATGTATTAAATTAGTAGTAATAAAAGCACCTCAAATAGAATGTACAATAAGGATAGAAGATTTTTTTAATAAAAACATATGCACTATTAGATACAGGCTGTACTCATGTAATTATAGATGAGAAAATAATGCAGATTTATAAGCAACCAAAGCGGAACAACCTATGACGACCACGAAAGTGAAGCGAGGAAACCTTAATAGGTATACCATCAAGTACTACATCAAATATCCTTTATGACAAACTACTACTCTATGAGAATACTCCTTACCATTAAAAAGAAACTTGGATAAAACCTTTAAATCTTAGACATCCAAGTTATATTAAGTTTATCATTTCTATTAAAGACAGTAAATCTTTTAATAAAGATTTTTTACCCTATCAAGGCAGTGTATGATAAGTCCATTACAAAGAAATCGATTATAAGTCCCGAGAAAGAATTAGATAAACAAATAGAACATTCAAAAAGCCAAGATATTAGCAAAGATTGTGAGTGTGAAAAAGAGAAGGGCAATGCGGCCTTGCAATATAATATAAGAAGATTTTAAAAAGAAGAAAGGTATATGAAGATATATATTTGATTGAGTCCATATTAATAATAGTATAAACTACTTTATGATTAATATAAAAAGAAGAACAAATAAGCTTAATTGATTAGGCTAGAAAAACTAGAAATTATAGGAGAAAATGTTTTAAAATATTGGGAAAAAGATAAAGTAGAATGTATATTGATGGTGCTTTTCTCACAGATTTTTGGGCTAAGAGCTTCTTGGAGCTAGATTGGGCGATCACATTGGTTCGCTCGTCATGTAACTCAACTGCACAAAGGACTGATCCGCGGGGGTGTGGCGGTCGCCCAGCTCGACCAACAAGTCGGTTTCTTTCTTATGAGAGGAAGCAAATTCCAATTATTTATGGCATTATTCTTGCTTACCTTTTGTGGTGGTGGGTCGGTATTTGCAAATGGGAATAGTGGTTACTTTTTCCTTGTTAGATGGTGATCTGGTATATATCATTGGGTAAAGAAGTTTCCTTTCCTTTCCTTATCACAGACGGACTACAAAGGGATAATGGGAGTCGTGATCATGTAAGATCCTTCTTTCCTACAATCCATAGGGCACGGATCTCATGGGCGAGAACTTTTTCTTTTTACACGAGGAGTTTTTGGACTTTATATCACTTGATTACTTGGCAGGGTGGCTTCAATTCTTAGCTGCTTGGGCCCGTGTACTTTCTGGCATTAAGGTGGGATCTCCTTGATGGTAGAAGGCGCTGTTAGATTACAATGCTGACTCCTTTCATGGGGCGGAGGTTTGGGCACGTGCCACAGGCAGTTGCGGGCTGTGCGCGTGTTGTTCTGCCCAGTGATGGCCCCCGACCCTTAGTGAAATGACTTAGGCGGGCTGGTCGTTTCTTGGATCGATTATGGCTTCCACGTGGCTAGCCAGGGATGGTTTGATCTGAGCTTTGTCGCCATCAAATGTCTTGTGATAATGATGGCGCTCTTTTTAGTCCACCCCGGCTTTGTTTCGACAGGTTGCTTCTCATATCTTTAGAAACATTCCTTGTATCGCATTTTTTCCGCGCGCTTCTTACGCGTAGGTTTGGAAGTGTCTTTGATCAGCGCTGAGCGCTTGTGGTGCTACGTCATCTGTCTTCCACAGAAGTCGTTTCCTTGTTTTCCTCCTTAGTTTAGTACGTCCTTCTTAACCTTTTCCTTTTCCTTGTTTGAATTTCGGGTTGTTGGTGATGTTGGGTTGTGGTCAGCCTCTTTCATTGCTTTGTTGGATTCTCTGCTATAAAACCTTGGTCATGCGTGCTTCCTCTCTAGGTCTTCTCGTTTTTGTAGACACAACGCGTAGGAAGGCTAGGCGAGGGAGTGCGTGTCGGGGGCAAACTAGCGGTGGACTCGGTGGTCTGTAGATGTGGTTGCAAGGTCCTTCAGGTGGGTTATCTTCCTGCGCCGTGGCTGAGGGAAAGATTAGCGAATTAGTGATTAGTGCCCAAAAGGGTGCAATTTTGAACCCTGTCGAATGGAGTTTTGGGTGCTTTGCGCACTAATCATATCAATTAAGCCAATTGATGTGCGAGGTCCACTTGGTTCCCTTAATGCCATTTCGGAATTGTTTGGTTAGTTTTGCGGGTTTTGAGGACTTGAAGCAATGAAGCTTAACCGTATTGGTGTTGAATGCGAGATTCCTCGATGATTTCAGAAATGGCGACGAAATATAAGATTCAATGAAGAAATGAAGACAAAGTGATGAACAAGAGTGCGTAGAGGATGCGGTGTGCAACGGGATCTTGAGAAAGCAATTCCGAGGAAATTTCTCTATGATTGCGAATTTTGGGCGGTTGCTGAGAAAATTTAACCATGGCGAAAATTTAACGTCTAAGCGAGTGGAAATTTAGGCTAAGCGAGAAATTTCGCTGGCCAGCGAAAATCCCGTGCTAGCGAGAATTGGCAATTTGGCCTAGCACCCTTGAAAATCGCCTTTGTGCTAAGCGAAATTAACCCGATTTCGCTATCTCTATAATTCGCTAGACCTGGCGAAAATTCAGCGTTGATAGCGAAATTTTCCGTATCTTTATAGCCCATGCTAGGCTAGCGAAATTTCGCTAGACTAGTGAAATTTTTGCTATGCTAGCGAAATTTTGTATACTAAGCGAAATTCTCCTCCATGCGAAAATGGTGCCTGTGATTTTGTATGAGTGTGTAATATTGACTACGTTTTGGTTAATACCACCTTGTCCCTTTTGTAAGCCAATATTTTAGGCATTCTTGTATTTTCACACTTTTGGTGGACTATATAAACCCCGTAATTTTGTAACCTAAGCAACTTTTGCGGCTTTTCATTTGCTCTCTAAAATTCATGACTTTCATTTAGGGTTTCATTGCTCTCTTCTCTCCTTTTTCTTTTTCATTTTCTGAGGCTGAAACACACCCCCCTTGGATGACTCGGGGATGCTTGGCTAAACCTCATGGCTTTGAGATGAGGGTGGCTCTTGGTTTGGGGCTCACTGCAGGTTATTACATCATCTTGTAAATGTTCAGTGTCTTTGCATTTATGGTTAACTTCAAGTAGGGTTTAATGCCATTTAATGTCCTACCCTTGGTCAATACTTGTCATGCTTTAGGGTTCAGTGCATTCTTAATGCTAGATGCGCGATATCCTTTGGATGTCATTCTGAGCCCCTTTGTGAGGAGGTTGAATCTTTGAGGTTTTAAAGCCCAGATAGGACTTTTGATGCATAATCTTGGTGTTGACTGAATAGAATTGGTTAAGAGGTTAGGTTTTATAGTTAAACAAAGATCGGTTTGGCTTTGACTATAGGTCATTGCCACAATGCGAGGAAATAACTTAGAAACCTTAATACCCCCGTGTTATCTTCAGTATTTAGAAATACCATTTCACAATTCCTTTAAGCCATTACAGTCGATCGGTGACCAACAAACTCCTTGTTTTTAAACAAATCCACAATCCAAACAAAAGCCTCACCATTTTTCCAAACAACAGTGCAAATCATTCATAGGATGAAAACCTGTCCGTGTTCGACCACTGAACCCGTATCTTTGCGTAGCTTGACTACGGCGATGGGGAACATAGGAAAAAAATTTTGTTGATGCCGCTCACCCTACCGTGGCACGAATCAATTAGGTATCCTAGTGGCTTTGAATATTTGAGGGCCGCCGTGAGGTATGCGGAGGCCGTGGGCCCTAGCTAGGTTGAGCCCTCGTACGCTAAAACCTTCACCACTCGTTATGGACCTCCCTCCGACATCCAAATCTTGTGTCCTAATCTCCTCACGTCTTAAGTTGTTCCCGTTCCTAAGATGGTCTGTTTCTTTGAGGCGACCTTTGAGATTGGTCTTCGCTTTCCTTTGCACCCCTTCATCAAAAGCATTCTACAACATTTCAATGTATGCCCATCAGCTCTCCCGATTTTGGGGCGCATCTTGATTGGCCTTTTGGTTTTTAAAGATAAGGGCCTCGGGGTCCTAGTATAACTTCTTCTTGCTTGGATCTCTTCCAGCGTGAAGGAGGCCTCGAAGGCTTCTTGTATGTTCAAAGCGGGCCCTTTGCCCGGAGCCTATCATTCAACCTCCTTCTTCCTGACATTGGAAAGAGCGTTATTTCTTTATCGGGGGTCAACATTAGGAATATAATCTTCTTGAGCCAGGGGCGATCTGTTTGGGGTTTCGGCCGATATGGGTACGCCGCGCCCAGGTACTGCGTGGGTTTTATCTCCCAGTGGGGTTAACTTTTAAGGGTCATGCCCATCTTTTGACTTTGTTTTGGTAGTTGTGGTGCACTTTAAATATCACATGCGTTGCTTGCTCTTGAGGATAGGGAAGTAAAGTGGCAGTTAGGCAAGTGTCACCCTCGAGCGTATTTCGATCTGATCAAGATAGACATTCCCAACTCTTTAGGTGTGAACCCTTCTTGTTCCCCTCTTTCGCGAGCTCTCTCCTTGCTATGGAGAGGAACGTCTCTGAGGGGCCTCTTGTTCTAATGGCTTGACTCGGGGAGAACTCAGCCCTTGTCGAGTTGGCGAAGAAAAGGCGTAAAGTCTGAGGCTTAGGATCCTAATGAGAGAATCTCCTGCTGGGTAAGGCTGGCCCGGGAGTATCGTCGCGATCTTTGTCGGAGCGGGGATCTGCCTTGAAGTTACGGGTGAGGGCGGTGTGCCTTTATTTGGTAGGAATTGTCGAGGAGGCGGGTGCGCGGCGTCACATCCTACTACTTGGGGAGAAGGGGTTCTTGAAGTCTTATCGGGCCTCACTTTGAAGTTCTTCCTATCTCTTCTGGAGTCGCTTGACCCCGAATGCCGCCTTCACCTCCGTCTGAATGCGGGGATGATCACTTTGGAGGCCCGAGGGGAGTAGGAGGACTCATATTCACGATGCGGAGCTGTGGCCAAGGGTGTTTCGGTATCCGCCCGGGCGTGATCTTGAAGGTGGAAGCCACGTGCGTTGAGGAGGCTCTAGCTATCCTCCCGGGACTACCTCTGCAGCCATGTCAGAGCACCTTCTTTATCAGATCTTATCGTTTGTGTTAATGTATCACTATCATCTTGTTCCTTGGCGAGATGGCTACTTATATAAGGACACGGCGGAGGACGGTTCGTAGAAGTTACACTAAGGGCCAACATCTGAAGCTAAAGTCGCTCACGACCTCGAGAAAGTGAATTGCGAGGTCGGATAAAACTGTAGGAGGTTATGACTCGTAAATCAATTTGAAGCACACCTGACCCTACGAGGCGAGGGCGGAAGGCCAGAAGGCGTAAAGGGTCTAAGGGTTGTTCAAGATGAGTTGCAGGTGGTTAAGGAAGACTTTCAGGTTGCCAGTGAGGAGCTATGCACCAAAGCAGCGGTGTTAGATCGGGCCTGCGGAGAGGTTTTTGAAGTTGAGAGCTTTGTGGAGCACTTGGCTGAGGAGTGCAACACACTGCGTGGGGAGCTCTAGAGGCGGGAGGCTATTGTTAACCATAGGGATGGAGTAATAGCGGAGCTGAGGGACGAGGCCTGCACCTTGTGGGCCTCCGGGTGGCTTGCTTTCAACGATAAAGTGGCGAGCCTTTTCACGTTTGGGCTTGATTTCGATTCGATCGATGAAGAGGAGACGGAAAGTGCTGTTTCGAGGGCGAGCGGACCGGTGTTCTCACGATACCCACAGCTGTCTTTGCTCTTCCCCAGTAAGGCGAGGGTCCTGTAGAAGTGGCTCTCTCCTCTCGCTTGCTGGGACTTCGTCTTCTAGCTTGCATGGCTCGGAGGCTCGCACTACTGAGACTAATCGTAACTCTACCTCGAACATTTAGGTCCCTTTGTATAGTCTTTGCTCATTTTGGCTGACTTTGAGCTCTAAGCCTTAGACTTCTGTAACTCTAGCATTGGTTTGTTGATACATCGTGTCGTCCTTTTACCTTCTTGATTTTCCTGTCTTCTTTATGACCTATGTTGAAGGTTTCCTAGTCATCAATTTTTAGATGGAGTGGGCTCTTGCCCGAGCTAAGCGGCCGCGGTGGGTGTTTCTTACACTCTCGTCAAGGCCCGAGCTATGTGGCTTTTTAGGCCCGAGCTACAGGCTCGTTTGAGCTGGCTAGGCTGGCTCTGAGCTCTGAGCTACTGTTGAGCGGGCTACGGGCATCGATCGAGCTACATGGCTCTTGTTGAGCCTAAGTTGCAAGACTCTTTTGAGCGAGGCTGCAGGCTCTTTTGAGCGAGGCTATAAGGCTCTTTTGAAACTAAGCTACAAGGCTCTTTTGAAACTGAGCTGCAAAGCTCTTTTGAAACTGAGCTGTAAGGCTCTTTTGAAACTAAGTTGCAAGGCTCGTTTTCAAGCGACTACGCATAGCTCTGGTGCTACAAGGCCATATTAGGAAATTAGCTCTGAGCTCTTGAGCTCACGAGGGCTCTGGTGAAAGCGAGGCTGCGAGGCTCTTTGAAGCGAGGCTGCAAGGCTCGTTGAAGTGAGCTACCTTGACTCCCGAGCTCTGAGGCTGGTAAAACAAGGCTCTGAAGCCGATCAGGGCTGTAGCTCTATTGGAATTATTTGTAAGGCTCGTTCCAGCTGACTCTGGGGCTCCTAAGCTCACGAGCCGGGTGGGAGGTGGCTACGTGGATCTGGCTACCAAGGCCACGTTGAGGAGTGGCTGAAGATCTGAGCTATAAGGCCACTTACGGGGAGTGAGGCTGCCAGGCTCTTTTGAAGCTGGCTGCAAGGCTCGTTTTGAAGAGCGAGCTACGGTAGTGTGCTACGGCGTGTTAAAGCTTAGGGCTGCTAAGGCTCTACGATCAGAACTCGTGGCTCTGTGGAAACTAAGGCTGCCGAGGCTCTTTGAGCGAGGCTGCGAGGCTCGTTGGGGGTGAGCTGCACGCGGCTCTGGCCTGAGGCCACGGTAAGCTTGAGTACACAAGGCCACGATCGGGGCTGCGTGGCTCCCCCATTAGGTGGCACCTTGAGCTCGTTTGAGAGCAAGCTACGAGGCTCCTAAGCTACGAGGCCCTGTTCAAATTGAGATACGCGGATCCTAAGCTGCAAGGCCTTGTTGAAATTGGGGCTGCAAGGCTCTGGTATAAGGCTGTACGGCGAGCTGAGCTCTTTTGAAACTAAGGCGCAGGCTCGTTTGAGCCCGAGCTACGGCGGGTGTGCTCTGGCCGGAGTGTTAAGCAGGGCTATAGGGCTCTGATCAGAACTACGTGTCTCTATTGAAACTATCTTTGCAGGCTCTTTTGAAGCGAGGCTGAGCTCTTTTGAAAGCGGTACAAGGCTCGTTTGAGCGAAACTGCCTTGACTCTGAGCTACTGTTAAAACGGAGACTCTGAAGCTCTTAGCTCACCCAGGCTCTATTGGCTTGAGCTACCAAGCTCTTTGGCAGCGCAGGCTTCGTTCATGGCTTCTACAGCTCTGGCTACCTATTCGCAATTCTGAAACTGTCAAAACTACATAGCTTTGTTGCAGCGAAGCTATGAGCTTGTTTGGCGGCTGAGGCTCCTAAGCTAGAGGCTGGTAAAAGTGAGCTACGTGACTCCTAAGCTACAAGGCCTGTTGAAATTGAAATTTCCTGAGCTCTGAGCTATAAGACCGCAAAAGCGAGGCTGCGAAGCTCTTTTGAAACTGAGTTGTAAGGCTCGTTTGAAACTGAGCTACGAGGCTCCTGAGCTATAAGGCCATGTTAAAACTGGGCTACAAGGCTCCTGATCCAAGCTACGTGGCTCTGTTGGAATTGAGCTGCAAGGCTCGTTGAAGAGCGAGCTCTGGGGCTCCTAAGCTCACGAGGCCTGCCAGGGGTGAGCTGCAGCGACTCCACGAGCCTCTGAGGCCACTGTTGGGCGGGCTCACGGAGGCGTCAGAGGCTACGTGACAACGTTGATATCAGGGAGTTCCTCGGGTTCTAAAGAAGCGGGCTACGTGGCTCTTTAAGTCTCTTATTTGGGGAAGCGCTCGCGGTTTAATGTAAATCCATGGAGTATTAGACGAGTACGCATGGCCCTAGGCATTCCAGGTTTCATTATAAACAACCGCCTTTCTTCAAAGGTCTGTTTTATACTCCGCTCTTCACCTTCTTCCCCTCTTTGACAGTGTTGGAGTTCGCACATGATGAAGCTTCAGGGTTTGATCGCTACTGCGCGGAGTCTATTTGGTGATCGTAGGACGACGTTGTGTTGCGATGTTATGCCATTTGTAGGAGTTGTGTTTTTTCCAAGCTCCTCCCTTGTGGGAGTTGTGTTGTTCCTAGTCACGCCCCGGGTGATGGGCTGGACGAGGAACTTATTTGGAGGCGGTGTTAACCGAGAGGAATATTTGTAAGTCCGGCTTCCTCCATTATTCCTTTCGTCCCCTCCTTTCTCCTTCTCCTTCCTTTTCTCTTTCTCCTTCTCCTTCCTTTTCTCTTTCTCTTTCCTGTGGTTTTGCCTTGGCCCGGGTGTTAAGCGGAATCACAATCTTCGAGATATGAAAACAGGCGATGTAGAAAACGGTTGATAAGAAGAACAACTGCGATTGTAATTTTATGAGATTTAGAGAAGCGACTTTCTTGATTGTATTACTAATGGCTTGAAATAAAAGTCGCAAATCTTTTGAAACGTGTGTACTTGTACGATGTTTTTTTTTTTTTTTGATGATCTGAGAATATTAGTAAGCGAAAATGAACACAAAGATTGTTTATTAAATAAGCTGTGAATTTCTTATTAAAACTACAATGCGGGAGTCTGTTAAAAAGTAGAATCACTACGAGGTGCTCAGCGTTTTAAGAATGTGGCAAGGTTTTTCCCTTTTATGTTTGAAGTTCATAGTTGCCAGGTAAAACTATTTGCGATACCACGTAAGGCCCTTCCCAATTTGGTCTGGCTTCCGTGGGTGAGAGTGCTCGCTGGCTGGCCGAGGAGTTTTAGAAGCCCAGGTCGTAGGGCTTGAGGCTCTGGGCTAACCCTTCAGTCGAAATATTTTGTTATCTTTCTATGATAGTCCTCGGCACGCTTTAGAACCTGCTCACGCTTTTCTTCTAGGAGGTCAAGGTTCAGGCAGAGAATCTCCTCGTTGAGTTCTGTATTTGCAAACTCAACTCTTGGTGAGGCCTGGCCGACCTCGGCGGGAGCTACCACTTACGATTAACTAAATCTTTAGGCGAATGGGGTTTCTTGAGTTGCTGATATGCGTGTAGTTCTGTATGCCCATAATACCTCAGGGAGATATTCAACCCATTTTCCCTTTAGATTTTCCAACTTAGTCTTTAAGGATGCCTTGAGAGTCCTTATAGTGATTTTTAGTAGTCCGTTAGATTGTGGATGAGCTGGGGATGAGTAGTAATTCTTGATTCCAAGCTCGGCGTAGAAGTCTCTGAACTTTGAATTGTCGAATTGTTTCCCATTATCAAATACTAGGGCTCTAGGGATTCCTAGCCGATAAATTATAGAAACCTTGAGCAAAGTTCACATTACTTTTGTTTGGTGATCATTCTTAATGGCTGACCTCGGCCCACTTGGTGAAGTAATCGGCTCTATGACAAACTTGCATTGGCTCTTCCGATGGGTAGAGCCCCCATTATGTCCAACCCCCTTTGTTGAAAAGGCCCAGTGCGGTGATTGAGGTCGACGGCTCGGAAGGGAGGTGAGAGGATTTGGGCATCTTTCTTGTGAGATCTTACATTTTTAACCAGAAGCTCGTGGCGTATTTGAGTATGGGCGACCAACATCCTTTATCTCGGTGTCTTTCTTTGCCAAGGATCGCTCCCGATATGGTTGCCATAGATACCTTCATGCACCTATCTAAGCACATAATTAGCGTCTTCCCTTCCTACGCACTTAAGGATGGGTGTAGAAAAGCCTCTTTTGTAAAGGGCCCCCCGATGAATGGTGAATCTGGCTGACCTTGTCCTAAGCTTAGAGGCCTCCTTTGGATCGCTTGGCAATATTTCATCCACCAATTAATCCCAAATGGGGTCCATCCAGCTTGGCTCGAACATTACCGGGGACACTTCTTCATCGTCGAGGGTCATCGAGGGTTCTGGGAGGTGCTCGACCGGTACCAATCTATCTAGATCCTCCCGTGATGTTGTTGCTAGAGTAGCCAAGGCATCTGGTCGTGATTTCTCTACCCTTGGGATGTGCCAGACCTAAACCGTATGAACTTTTTACACAGTTCCCATACCTTTTTGAGGTAAAGGATCATTTTCTCACCTCTGGCTTCGTAGGAGTCTTCTATTTGTTCCACCCTGAGCAGGAATCGCTGCATACCTCCAGGTTGATCGGCTTCCATGGAGTGGGCAAAGATTAAGCCCGGTATGTGACTTCACACTCGTACCTCATTATTGGAGGCTTTGAAATCGAGATCACGGCGTATTCCACGTCAATCCCATCCGGGAAGGTCAGAATCAGACCAGCGCGGCTTCGCCAGGAATGCGTGCGGTTGACCTCTAAATGGAGTAGTGATCAGCGGTAGTTCAGGTGGTACGTGTCGAGGTATTTGGGGAGTAAATTCCATGATGAAATCTTCCAAGATTTTGCTTATGGCCAGATTGTCCTTGGCTTGTATCGATGTCGAACTCATTGAGTTAAATGGCACTTTATCGATCTTCCCAGGGTGTTTTTGACGTGTAACATACGTTTCATGAGTGTGTGTTGGGGATTTCAATAGTGTGAGCACGGAAATATGGTGAAGCCTTCCACAAATTAGTTACCAATGCTGAGGATTGTTCTCCATCTTTGGATACCTTTCTCGCTTACTCTCGAGGCTCGAGTACGCGATAGTAGACTAGTTGTTGTATTCTGTCTCGTTCTCTAACCAGGGCAGTGCTAGTTGAGAAATCTGAGACAACCAAATAAAGGGTAAGGAGTTCCCCCTCGGAAGGGAGCCACCCGGGACCAGGAGGAGAAGCCCAAGGTAAATTTTGAGCTTGAACGCCTCTTGCGTGGGTCGGTGGAAAGCCTTTTCGGAACCCTAAAGGGGAATGGCGGCCACTTATTCTTTGGATCTAGATCTGCGGCTGAGAGCGGCTATTCTCCGATCAGATTGGATTTCTTTGGTGTTTGAAGGCAGTCGCATGTCTATCACGACTTTTATCTTGTCTAGATTTGCCTCCATTCTCATTATTGACTATCGAAACCCGAATTTTAAATGAGACGAGCACACTGATCGGATTTAGTTTCATGTTATAGTTCTTTAGGACCTGGAACGACTCAGCTAGGTGGGCTACGTGGAGCTCGACCTTAACTAACTTTACCAACATGTCATCTATATATACCTCCATAGACGTTCCAATCTACTTCTGAAACATTTTGTTGACTAGCCTCACGATACAGGTGGCCAGTTAACTGACGAAAGGCATCCACGGTAATAGTAAGTACCTTGATCACAAATGGTCTTCTCTTGGTCACTTTACAGGGTTCATTTGATACGGTTATATCGAGAAAACGTCCATGGCGAGAAGCGTGGCCATTTGTGGCATCCCACTATAAGGTCGTCAGGTAAGGAAGCTATTTTTCGGACATGCTCTATTGACATCGGTGAAGTCAATGCAGAGCCGCCATTTTCCGTTTGCCTTTTTGACAAGGTCTACATTGTCAAACCAGTCAGAGTATTCTACTTCTCGTATAGCTTTAGCTTGGAGGAGTTTGTTAACCTCTTCATTTATCACCTTCTTCCTTTCTAAGGCAAAACTCCTTCTTTTTTGTTTGACAGGTTTTAAGGCGAGGTTGATGTTCGACGTATGATGCTGAAATTCGGTCCTCCCATATCCTCCACCTTCCAGACGAACACTTCTATATTTTTAGGAAGTGGATGAGGTCCCTGATGCCTCTGGTCAATTTGGATCCAATGTAAACGAGATGTTCCGGCTGGTCGTCAAGTTGTATCTGTTCTAGTTCTTCTGAGGGCGTAGGTCGGTTGCTTACCTCATCTCTCATGTCGAGCTCGTCCATGTAGTGTTGCCAACAGCTTTTTGTTTCATTGATGCCGAGTAGCACTCCCTAGCTACGTGTTGATCTCCTCAAACCATTCCTACCCCATTCGTAGTGCGAAATTTGATAATCATGTGATAGGCAGAAGGGATGGCCCTTATGGCATTGAGGAGATGCAGCGATAGTATGTTATAGGCGATGGGGCATCAACATGAGGAACCTCCTGCGCTATGGCCTATACGAGGGGATCTCCCAAAGTGAGCACTAGTTGTATTGACTCCAGGGGGTGGGCGTTGACGATTCGTTTCCCGCCGATGCTTCATTTTATCAGAGGTGACGTGAAAGATGATGTCAGTCCCGAGCTACATTTGTCAACCGAGACCTGTGTAATGTTTTGTTGGCTACGACGACCCTTATTACCAGTGGATCGTTATGAGGATGCTAGCAACCTTCCATGTCGAAGTCCAAAAAAGTTATGATGGTGTCTAGCCCAGGGAGTTTGGATACTGCTTGTATTTCCGGTAGTCTTCCGGCCGATCTTCGTAAATGAGCCTTCAGTAGGCTAGACTCCTCACCGTGAATCCCAGGAATCCACACGGATTTCTCTCGGGTTCTTTGGTGTTGAGTTGGAGGCGGGTGACCAGTGTCAGGGCGATGCGAGTCACGACCTTACGAGGCCACGATGCGGCGAATGTCCTCGTCCCGAATCGGGTATCTGATTTCTTTCTCGGTTGGATCACGATCATCTGTTGGTCATCCGTGATGCGCATGGAATTCACAATACTTGGTTAAGTCTCTCTTCGCTGGGTCTGTCTTCATTTGGGACAGCCACCTCAAAAACTTTTCGTGCTGCGTCTCACGTAGAACACGTGATCTGCGAGGGTGTCGAGGGTGGTGCTGGGTGGATGTCGGCTGCTTCAGACTCTGAGGCTGCGCGGGGTGGGCTGGCAGGTCCACTGAAGTTGCCTCGTCTCTTTGGAGACCATTCTGCAATTCTCTCTGTCCGCTTCATGGGGATCTATCCTGTCTCTCCCTCGCCTCATAGACTTGGTCTCTTTTTCTTGCCCTGCTTTTCTCGCTTATGCGAGAAAGAGTTTCCCTTAGATAGAAGGGCTTCCTCGCCGTTGATGTTTTTCTCTGCTTTGATGAGCACCTCGGCCATGCTTACCTAAGGGTTCTTTGAGATGGAAAACATCAAGTCTTTCGATTGCACGCCTAACCCGGCGATGAAGAGCGATGGAAAACTTCTCATCTGGGATGTCTACCTTTAATGACTCTGCATTAAACCTCTAGATGTAGGACCTCAAGTTCCCTATGGGCTCTGCTTTATGGTCAGCAAGTGATAGCTTGGCTTCCTGTACGTCCGAGCTCCGATGAAGTAGGATACGACGCGATGGATGGCTCTCACGAGAAGGATGAGATTGACGATGGAAGGGATTACAGTGAACTGGGCCGGCCCAGGAGCCTTTTAGCCGTGATGGCCCGAAGGCTCGCATCTAGCGAGATCTGGTATCAGTGTAGCTCCATCTTATTCTTATAGGTATTGAGGTGGTCTACAGGATCGTTCGTTCCGTCGAACGTTTCATCTAAGACATTCTGAACTTTGCTTGGAGAGGGAAGTGTAGTACCCCGACCATGAACGGGGACTCTGTTTGTTGTACCAAAGCATCCATGGAGACTTGAGCTCGTCCTTTTACTGTTTCCTTCATGTGGCTAAGCTCTTCTTGATGTCAAGCGGCCGCTCCCATGATGGTTCCCACATCTCCGATTGATAAGGATGGGTCACATTACTCTGTTGTTGCTCGGGTATTCCTAGAATTTGATCCTCTTTGGGGGGTTTATAGGGATCATGTTCCTTGGCTCGGCTAGTTTCTCCTTCTCCGTCAGCGTCCTAAGGAGCATCGTGATGTTGTTCTTCCTGCGGTCGTTGCATTTGTCTAGTGAGCTCCTCTAAGTCTCTCAACAAAAGTTGGTTGGTGAGATGGAGTACCTCCATCTCGTCGGCATTGGCCTACAGAGTTTCAAGAGCGTCTCTTGGTGGTCGACTATCCAGGTCGCCCTGCTGGTCTTACGTCTTAAGGGTGTTTGCGTGACTCTTGCTCATGTTTGAGATTGATACCATCGATCCGCAGAATTTAGTTTTACTTGTGAAGGGCGTGCGTTCCTGGCCGCGCGGAGTGATGGTGCTTTCTGGATTCTGAAATTTGGAGCTTCTTGGAGCCGCTGGGCCAATCTGTTGGATCAACTCGTCGTGCAATACGTAACACGCACATGAGGATGATCGACGGGGTGTCTTAGGCTATGACTCGATGGCTGAATCGGTTCTTTCTTATGAGAAGGAAAGAATTCAACTATTTTATGGCATTATTACTACGTACCTTTTGTGGTGGAGTGGGTTGGTATTGATAAGGGGGAATAGTGGTTAATTTCCTTGTTATATGGTGATACGGTATCTATCCCATTAGGTGAGGAGTTTCCTTTTCCTTATCCTGGACCGACTTTTAAGGGATAATGGGGGAGTTGTGATCATGTAAGATCCTTCTTTCCTGATCCATGGGGCGCGGATCATGGAAACTGGGCACTTTTCTTTTTACACGAGTTTTTGGACCACCTATATCACTTGATTACCTGGCAGGGTGGCTTCAATTCTGGGCTTGGGCCCATGTACTCTGGCATGGGTAGGATCTCATTGTGGGCCGAGCTGCTTTATTCGGTATGTGCCCCAACTCCCTTCATGAGGCGGAGGTTTGGGCCTGTGCCCTGGGCATGCGTTACAGGCACAATGCATGTGTTCTACTGCCAATCATATATTAAAAATAAAAAACCCAGTTATAAAATAAGCGCTAAGATAGAAGCAGCGAAAAAGATAGAGAAGATTATAAGACACATATTAATGATTTATTAAAACTAAATGTAATAAGAAGATCATATTCACCTCATAGATCAGCAACCTTCTTTAGTAAATAAACATAGTGAACAAAAAAGAGGAAAAAGTAGAATGGTAATTAACTACAAAAGATTAAACGATAACACAAAAGATGATGGATATGATATACCAACAAAAGAATGTTTATTAGGAAAAATAAAAAATATTGTACTATATTTAGCAAAATTTTATTGTAATCGGGATTTTGCGGGAGGTTAAGATACTTTGACAGTATACCTTGGACACCTTTTTCTTGTCGAGAAGAGGCATTTGAATGGCTTATAATGCCATTTGGTTTAAAGAAACCACCATCGGTATTCCAAGAAAGATGGATAATATCTTTAGAATAATGATTTATTTATGTGAGTTTACATAGATGACCCATATACTTGTTTTAGTAAGAATAAGAAAAAACATATAGGACACCTCCAAATAGTATTAAAAAGTTTGAGAAGAACATGGTATTATAATTAGCAAAAGTAAAATGCAATTATTTCAACAGACCATAGAATTTTTAGGGGTAATAATAGGAAATGGTAAAATCTTACCACAACCATATATTTCAGAATAAATCCTAACCTTTCCTCATAAAATAGAAGAAACAAAAGAATTACATAAATTTTTAGGATAATTAAATTATGCTAGACCTTTCATAAAAAATCTAAGTAGGATTACAGGCCCTCTATTTAGTAAAGTAGGAAGTAAAGGATAAAAATATTTTAATCAAGAAGATATATATATATATATATATATATATATATATATATATATATATATATATATATATATAACTAACTATATATATATATGTATATTTTGGATAATTAAGAATTTATTTCCAACGAGCCCACAACCAAGAATACACAGGCCCAGGGGCTGAAGGAAGAAAATAGGACAGCACCTCCCCCAAAAACATGGGAAGGGGGGCGACGGCGAAACACGAACCGAGTGAGGAAAGGCCAGGACGGCACCTCCCTATGAATATGGGGAAGAAGGCCACGGCAAAGAGCAATGACCGACTAAGAATAGAAAGGCGAAAAACACACCCACATCTGATGCGGAGCATGCGTAAACACACCAAACATTGGGAATTTCAGTACTATTATTGAAGAATTGGATTGGGGAGGTCAAGACGCATTGAATACATGTGAAAACTCCTTTTTTGGACCTCATTTGGGCCTTGGAAGGCAAAAAAACGTGGTCAGACTTGGACAAACCCCTGATGTGGAGCTGCCATATTTATTTGAGAAAGTTTGCTTTATTTATTTTAGAAAGTTTGCTTTATTTATTTTAGAAAGTTTGCTTTATTTATTTTAGGAAGATTTGCTTTATTTATTTTAGAAAGTTTTCTTTTAGAGTTGCTTTTTGTAATTTAAGTTTCTTTCTAGTTAAAGTAGAAGTTGTTTTTGTAATTTAGAAAGTTTCTTTCCTAGTTAAAGTAAAAGTTGCTTTTTGATTTAAGTATGGGGCTATATATACCCCACAATGTAGTCTTTTGAAAATCAGTTCAAGGATTTAATAATATTTTCGATTTCTCTTTTAAGTTCTCTCTTTGTTCTCTTATCTCTTGGGTGGATTCGCCGGGAGCGAGTTAAGTGGCTTCTCATACCTAGGTGGATTCCTTGGTGGCGAAGTCTTTGTCCGGCTTATCAATCAACCCGTCCATAGTTGATTGTGGCGCCTTCACTCCATCATCTATCTTGTGTGGATCTTTTCAGTAACCCAGTAAGTAACTACTCTTGTGCAAACTCTACTCTCTCGCACGTCTCATATTTTCTCTAAAATTTCCATAACCAAATTTCAGCCTCAACCCAAAACTTTCCAAATCTTGTTCCCATATTTCACCAAAACCTTCATAAATACCCCTTTTCCCTTATATACCATAAATTCACCTTTCTTAACTTAGAAAATCTCTGGGAGTCGTCCATAACCTATTTTGACCCAAAGAAAACTACCCCGAACCCATATTTTGACTTACACAAACTTACGGATCATCCATCACGGTCCAACCTTGCATCAAAGTGGTATCGAGCTCATGGATTGATGGTGATCATAAACTAAGCAGTGTGCTTGATCTTCAGAAACGAGATCTCTAAGATACGGTTGAGTGGATTCGCTGCTTGAGGAGGAAAAATATGATTTTTATGAAAGAGCTTTTGCGGCTGTAGTCAACTTGAGCGTTTCTTGGGAGCGCAAAGCTAAAGTATGTATGTACGAGACTATGATTATCATGGGAGGTATGATTGCTACTACAGAATGAAGATTACTATAAGAGGCATGGTAACTATGATCGAGGCTAGATTCAATCCAAAATTTAACATTCGAGTCGATGGAAGGATGGATCGATGAATTTTGGATTGGCTTAATATGGTGGAGCATGTGCTTTGAGTATTATGATTCCCACGAGCGTGAAAAAGTGAAGTTGGCGGCTACAAAAAGGTGTGCAAGAGTACTTCCTATTTGGTGGAAAAAACATGAAGAGACAACGTGAAAGAGATGGTAAAAGAAGATTCAAACTTGAGGAAAGATGAAGAAGAACTAAAAAGTACCTTCCCTTTAACTCTGCTTGAACATCTACCTCGAAATTCAGAACTTTAAGCAACGAGATTTGGTATGGAGGAGTGTCGACTAAGTTTGTAAACTTGATTATCAAGGAGACTTCTTGAAGTAGGAAATATGCATAGCCCTGCCCCATTCGGTTTTGAGATGCGGTATTCTTCAAGTTATTTTGCAACCATATAATAGTCTTCAAGATGTGATAAAACTTGCTTTGAAGGTTGGGACTAAAAAAAGTATGGAAACTCTCTGACTAAGAGTGTGGCTAATGAAGGGTTTGTTGAGGGTTCTAATTCTTGGAATGCAATTGATGCGAAAACTACGCTCAGTAAAAAGTGAAGCCTGACAAGAATTGGCTTCTAAGAAGTCGACGTGTTTTAAGTGCAGAGATTTGGGGCATATTGATTACGAGATGTCACAACCAAGCGTTTGCCTTAGTGGGGAAGATAAAAGCCAAGGAAGAAGATGTTGAACAAGTGATCGAATCTAACCATGTCGAGAAGACGATGAGAATAAATCCACTGCACAATCGAAATCTAAGTTGGATGTTGAAGAAGTAGTCGAATCTAACCATATCGAAGATGAGAAGAGTTCACTATCTAGTTAAATTTTTGATTTAGAAATCAGATGTTTGGATGCGACGACTTTGGTTGTTGAAGAAGCAGAAAGTGAAAAGGAATTCTCACCCAGAAGCAAAATCGATTATAGAATTTGTTAATGTAATGCTGAAGAAATACCACACACGATTTTCCCTTTTTATGAGGGTATTCAACGACAAATAGACCTCATGCACCAAGTTTGGTTTTCTAATAAGCTAGCCTCTATGAAGAGCCTAAGGAGCATGAAGAGTTTAAAACACAAGTTGATTTTCTTGACAGCAAAGAAGGGCTTGTTCAAGAGAGTGAAAGTTCCTATGTGGTTCCCATGTTTGGTGCATGAAAAGATGGATCTTGGGTATGTGTTTGATTGCCAAGCTTTCAACAAAAATTTTATTCATGAGGAAGCCGAGGATTAAAGAAAGGGCAAAGAGTGGAAAATATGAAAGACAAGCATATGAAGGTTATCTTGTACAGTATTTGATCAGGAGGATGGATTCGATTTTACATGATAAAGAGAGGTGTTCGAGTTGTGCCTGAGAATAGATGGTTCTTAAATTATTAAGAAGATCGTAAAGAATGCTTACAAGGTTAAGTGTCGGTGAGCGCGATATCTTGCCTACATTCGAGGTTAAGGATTTGAGGCCTTATCATGAGTGAAGACTTGAGGACAAGTCTTTTCCCAAAGTATGGGGTTTGATGCGAGGAGCATCTGTAAACACACACCAAACATTGGGGAATTCAGCCTAATTGATGAAGAATTGAGTTAGGAGGTTAAGACGCGTGAATACATGTGAAAACCCTTTTTGGACCTCATTTGAGCCTTGGAAGGCAAAAAACGTGGTCAGACTTGGACAAACCCCTGATGTGGAGCTGCCATATTTATTTTAGAAAGTTTGCTTTATTTATTTTAGAAAGTTTGCTTTATTTATTTTAGAAAGTTTGCTTTATTTATTTTAGGAAGATTTGCTTTATTTATTTTAGAAAGTTTTCTTTTAGGAGTTGCTTTTTGTAATTTAGAAAGTTTCTTTTCCTAGTTAAAGTAGAAGTTGTTTTTTGTAATTTAGAAAGTTTCTTTTCCTAGTTAAAGTAGAAGTTGCTTTTTTGATTTAGAAAGTATGGGGCTATATATACCCCCCTAATGTAGTCTTTTGAAAATCAGTTCAAGTTTAATAATATTTTCAGATTTCTCTTTTAAGAGTTCTCTCTTGTTCTCTTATCTCTTGGGTGGATTCCCTTGGGGGCGAGTTCGTGGCTTCTCATACACAGAGTGGATTCCTTGGTGGCGAAGTCTTTGTCGGCTTATCGATCAGCTGATCCGTAGTTGATTGTGGCGCCTTCACTCGTAAATACATCTTGTGTGGATCTTTTCGAGTAACCCGAGTAATGTAACTACTCTTGTGCAAACTCTACTCTCCTCACCATCATATTTTCTCTAAAATTTCCATAACCAAATTTTCAACCTCGACCCAAGCTTTCCAAATCTTGTTCCATCTGCAAAACCTTCATAAAATACCCTTTTATATACCATAAATTCACCTTTCTTAACTTAGAAAATCTCTAAAATTCGTCCATAACCTATTTTGACCCAAGAAAACTACCCCAAACCCATATTTGACTTACCTAAACTTGGATCATCCATCACGGTCCCTGACCTTGCACATCGCATCGAGGCGAAAAACGAACCACAGCAGCCCACGACCCGGAATGAAAGCGGCCAAAAGCCAGCGAGAGACAGGCTGACCAAAGGGAACCAACAAACACCCTTACAAACCAACGAAGGCCAGAATATTAAGAGGAAAGGACCATCTCTGCACATTGCTCACATTCCTTTGGATTATCGCAACCTTTTTGGCTTAAGATTCTTAATCGAGCGATCATTACAAATTATATGGAAAATAGCATCGTGGGAGTAAAGATATTCTCATAAACTCTACGTCAGTTGTCTCCACGAAATGATAGATGGTAGCACCACCTTGATCCTCTTAGTTGCCTTTTGAAGACTTCCTTTTAGTAGCCATTACCTGATAATTCATTCTCCCAGTGCGGCATTCGAGCATTCCCACGTAACCTTAGTATCCTGACCAAATACCGGTGAATTTAACCAGCGAAGAACAAATGATTCTGTCTTAATTAAGAAGATATTAAGCTAGTAAAACCCTTAAAACTAGTCACAAAATTACCACCACTAGAACTACCATTATTAATAAATGATTACTTAATAATTGAAACATGGATAGTTTAGGATGGGGGCTTGATATTATTAGCAAACCCCATAAAAGTATTCAACCAAAAATACAGAAAAAATTTGTAGATATAGTAGTGGGAAATACAAAGAAAAGGGTAATATAAGTAGCATGAATCTTGAAGTATTAGCCGTAACTATGCTATAGATAGCTTTAGAATATTAATAATTTTCCAAGAAAGAAATTTGATCAAAACAGATTGTGAAGCAATAGTAAAGTTTTACAAACTAAAAAATGAAAAAAAATCTTCCCAAAGGAGATGGTTAAATTTTACATAAAGAATAATTAATACATGTAAATAGAAATAATTTTATTAAAAGGAAAAGATATTAGTCTAGCAAATTCATTAAACGGCCCGATAAATTAATTTTATATTCTGAATGACAATGAATAAGCGGGATCGTTTTCAAATTATTCGATAAAGTCGAAAAGGTATTGACTTTCGGAAATAATTCTCTTAAGCTATACCCCAGAAGTAATATTACTTTCAACTTGTTACCTCATATAGAATTAGATGAAGAACAAAAATGTATCATAGATAATCTTTGGATTAGTTTTAGCCAGATTTTTAACAACCAGACTAATAAAAGTTTAGATATAAAATATTTTATTACTTGTTTGAATTGTTTATCAGAATATTTTCATAAAAAGACTAATGGTAATGTCAATTTTAGTTTTTATGTTATCTACCAAGGTCATAAAACATCCATTTTTAAAACATGGGAAGAAGTCCTTCACTTATATTAAATCACCGAGACCATTTTCAAAGTTTTATAATCTAACCCGGACTTTAGGTTAATGTAAACCCGATTTAGGAAGTAATTATTTTGTTTAGCCCATTAGTTAAACAATTTTTAAATTATCATGACGGTACTTACACAAAACCAATAGAACCATACGATAGTCAAACAAAACTAGACTTAACACATGACTCCTCCCCTTTTCCCTCCAGCGAAGCGAAGATCATTTACTTAGGGAAGAATTAGAAATTCTGAGAAGAAAATACGATATATTTGAACAAGATTATTTAGTCATGAAAAAATTGTATGAAGATAAGATAGAAAATGAAATAGACAAAAAATTAAAAAACACAGCTTTTGAAAGAAAGAAATTCAAAATAGAACATACAAGTAATTTAGAACACTTGGTGATTCTCTTGGTTGATTGATGAGTTTGTTGCTGGTTGGGTCCTGGTCTCTTTTGGGCCTTGGTTGCCTTTACTTGAGGTACGTGAAATTTGAGCTTTGGTCATGATATCTCCTTAGGGTTGTGGAAGTGTGTTTGGTTTCTTGTTTTCTTTATCCTTGGTTGTTGTTTTGTTGTTGGTGTGGCCTTCTCCTTAGTTTAGGGAGGTTAAATAGTTTTCTTTTTGGGCCTTGGGCTCGTGTATTCTTTGGTTGTGGGGTTTGCCTTTTGGAAATAAATGCTTATTTATCCAAAAAAAAAAAAAAAAGTAATTTAGAACACATGAATAAATTTTCAACTTTAGAAAATCATCTTGATATTGGGCCTAATATCAAGGTAGAATCCAGCCCCTTGGGCTAGTTTAAAGATTTATTGGAGCCTAGTTCATTGGACCAAATTAATGAACCTAGTCCAACTCAAACGGTAACTAGTAAAGACACCTTAAATCCGTTTATGGGTGAGGCTTTCCCAAGCACAGTAGTCAGTTGACCACGGCGAATTAGGCGAGATCCTTAAAAGATTTGTCTGAAAGCGAGTCGAGAAAACCTCGATCTATTGAAGGCCCAAATAAAGAAGATAAAGATGTTTGATCAAAGAAACGATTCTCGGTAAGATTTGATAAATGCATGATTTGACATGAGTGGAAGACAAAGATGAAAAAGAAGACACGATTTGATATGGGTGGATTACAAAGATGAAAAAGAAATTAAAGAAGACAAGATTTGACATGGGTGGAAGACAAAAAGATAAGAGAAAAAGAAGAAAGAATTTGACACTTATCCAAAAAAAAAAAAAAAAAAAAGAATTTGACAAAATCTAGCTGTGAAAGAAACGTGAAACAACTCAGATGACAGTATTTTCTTTTTAGATCACTTTTCTGATAAGATTCCCTTAGTAGGGACAAATGCGACCGTCCATGTGTCGTAATCTTGTTAAGAAGACCGGTAAATATCAAATTTCCCTTGACCATATCCTTTGTAAAGGATGATTTTGAATTTGATTTGACGATGGGACTGATGAGCACTTTCAGTGGAATTTCTTTGATCTTATCCTTATCCTCTCATCTAAGTTTGCTTTCTTTCCTCTATATAGAGGCCTTCTCGATGTAAGAATATCTCTCATCTCTCATATCTCACGAGCCCTACACTGATATCCGACCTCTCCTCTCCTTGTGATATATCGAAGCTTTGACATAAGCTTTCAAGGGTTTATTTCAGTTTTATTTCTCTTGTATAAAGATGTGTTTCTTTTCAATGAAATCTATTTAATGTTTCCATCTACTTTCATTTATTTTATATGTTTAAATCTTAATTTATTTTTAAACCTTATGGGACATCCGAAAGGGGTTTCTCCCAATATTATGGCCCAAAATATTTTATTTTATGTTTTAAGCCCAGGTATATAGAAATTTGAAGCAAATGTCTACATGTCCCGGGTGGTACTTGATAACCTGCACGGGTATAATGGCTTGAATACCGGATATTTTCTTTTTGATTAATAAGCCCGAACTTTTCTTATATGTATGATCATGATGGCCGATCTTTGATATTTTTTGCTATATTGTCCCATTTGTCTAAGTGCTGTTTAGGACTTCAATTCTAAAGCATGCAGTGCATGATTACATATGGGGATGTTGGTAGTGAAAGACTTTGTAAGTGTGTGAAAAGAAAAATCACTCTTTGGCTTTTCCTCTTGTATGGTATGTTTCTTTTCAATGAAATCTATTTAATATTTCCATCTACTTTCATTTATTTATATGTTTAAATCTTAATTTGTTTTAAACCTTAGGGGACATCCTGAAATGGGTTTCTCCCGAAATCTTATGGCCCCAAAAATATTTTATTTTATGTTTTAACTAAAATTATATAAGATTTGGAAACCGGTAATCTGATCCGAATTAGCTGAGGTAATAAGTAACCTCTGGTATAACAAAGTGAGTACCATATGTTTTCTTTTGATTAATGAACTTTTCTTATATATATGATCATGGTCGCCCATATCTTTGATATTTTGCTATATTGTCCATTTGTCTAAATTGACTGTTTAAGACTAATTCTAAGCATTAAGGGAATGCATGATTATACTTATAGGATATTTAATTAGTCAAAAGACTTTGTAAATTATTGTGAAAAAAACAAAAAGGCCGTAGAAAGTAGGAAAATCCTGAGTAGGACTTATAAAAAAATTTTATATCTCACTCTCTCACCCCTTTAATCCTCACCTTAAACGGAAATTCCTCAGCTTTAATTGGTTTATCATATTTTAATTCTTACTTATACTGTAATAATTTACTCCCCGGTTTTCTGGCTTGACCTTATCGTGAGATTGATATTATTTGATGGGAGTAGAGAACAAGCCCGGAAGTGCAAGCCCAAACCTCGCCTTATGAGGGTTGGGGCCTGAACCCGATAAAGCCCGGCCCACGGTGAGGAGATTAGATCTTACCCATGCCAAAATTACAGGCTACGGCCGTAGTGAAACCTCCACCTTGTGTGAGAGATGTAGGCGGCGAAAACTGCATTGAGAATGAAAAGTGCCTAGTCACCATGACCCATAGCCTGGATTAGGAAGAAGGATCTTACATGATCACGACTCCTCCATTATCCTTAGGTCGATCCATGATAAGGAAAGGAAACTTCCTCACCGATGAAAGAGATCTGAGTATCACCGTCTAACAACGGAAAGTAACCACTATTTCCCCTTAAATGCCGACCATTCCACCATAATTACGCCAATCATAACGCCATCAATAGTTTCTTCCTTTCAATAAAGAAGTTGACTTAGGCATCAGTCGGCGGGAGCACCCGGTCGGTCCATCCGCCGGTCTGAAGTTGCGGGTGGCTTTCGTTTGACTATGAGGACGGCGAGAATGACTTGAGAAGATCGACCAAAATCGGTAGAAAAAGCACCATCAGTTTGGCGCCTTTTATGGGAACGACTATTCCTCTACAAATAAAATTGAATTCCCAATGACTGATGGTATCGGCAGAAACATGATGAGATCCACCCGACTGACCCCCTGGGGCCATGAAGACCCGACAAGGCGACTGGGTATTCGACACTGCGAGAGATGCCCTCGAAACCTGCAGGCAATCGCGACGAGGGTGGAGTATAGTCTCACCAACCCGGCGTTTGCTAGAGACTTGGAGGAACTCACCGGACAAGTCGGTGGGCGTAGGAAGAGCGATAACACCCGCGACACTTGCTCCTCGGAATGAACGAGAGAAGGAGAAACTAGCGAAGCTAGAGGCACGATCCTTATAAACCCGAGAGGCTACTTGATGAGGGATTCTGGTAGGAACAACGAGGCAATGGACCCATCCTTTATCGGTAGGAGATAGAGGCGATTAGGTAGGAGAAATGCTTATAGAACATCAATGAGGCTATTACCACATGAAGAGAAATTTGTGAAAGGAATGACTCCGATCTCCATAGATGCCTTAGTGCAATAGCCAAGATCAGTTCATAGGTAGGAGTAATACTTCCTACCTAGCAAAGTTCAGAATGCCTTAGATCAAAACGTTCGACGAAACGAAAGATTCTATAGATCACCTCGATACTGAGGGTGGATGGAGCTACGGATACTAAGACCTAGTTAGATGCGAGAGGCTTCTCCGTCGTGCTTTCGAGAGCCGGCTTTAGCTGGTTGCCAGAGACTCTGCCATCGTCGATCTCGCCAGCCGAGGCTATCCATCGCATTCGTCTCACTTCATGGGAGTTCGGACATCTGAAGCCCAGGAGCTATCACTTCGGTAACCAAGGCCCACGAGGAGGAACCACGAAGTCACATGTCCCTAGAGGTTTAACGCAGTCGTGGGGTAGACATCTAGATGAGAAGTTTGCCACCTTCAGCTTTGCTCGTCGAATTTGGGATGCACGGTCGAAAGACCTGATGTTTTCCATCTTAAACAACCCTCAGGCAAGCATAGCCGAGGTGCTCGCTAAAGCAGAGAAATACATCAACAGCAAGGAAGCCCTTCTATCTGGCGAAAACTCTTCGCGCGAAGGAGAAAGCGATGAGAAAAGCCGAACAAAGCCACAGGGAGATGGAGGGCAGGGATAGATCCCACGAAGGGACGAGAGAGAGCAGAGAAACTGATTTCCCGAAGAGCGATGCAACGCGTCGAGGGCAAGCAGGCCCACCTCGGCCCGATACGCGACAGCGATATCCACCTCGGCGATTCACCCCCTTGACGCCGAACCCCGGTGTCACGGTCTACAGCGGCCTGGCGGAAATTTTTAAGGTGGCCGTCTTAAATGAAACCGGACGGCGAAGAGGGACTCGACCAAGTATTGCGAATTCCGTAGGATCGTGGACCGACGGATGATTTCGTCAGGTTGAGAAAGAAATTGAATACTGTCCCAGCGTGGACATCTTCGTAGCTTTGTGGCCTCGAAGAAGTAGAGACCCGAACGCTTTGTCGCCTCTGGCCAGGAACCCGACTTCGACACCAACAACCCTTGGGAGAAATCCATGTGATCTCCAAGGGATTTGCGGGAGGGAATGCAGTTCGACTGGAATGTCACTTGACATCATATCGGGAGACCTTTGGAGTACAAGTAGTATCGAACTCCCTCAATTTAGACACCCTTGGCCCAACTTTTAGGACTCAGGCATGGGAAGAATTTGCCGACATCCTCATGGCGATTCCTAATAGTATTAAGAGTCGTCATATCCGTAAAAGCGATGCATAGGATGCAGTCGACAATGGAAGCTCGGTAGAAGGCGTCATCTTTGCGTCATCCTTGATAAAATGGGCATCAAAGGGAGAAACTAGAGCGGTCGCCCGCGTGCGGGGATTCTCGGGAGAAAGAGTGCTACCCCACGGGGTCATCTGTAGTGCTCACTTGGAGTCCTCCATTCCGGGCCCTGGCAGCGGTGGGGTTCCTCATAATGGGCCTTGGATCAGCTTTATAACATTCTATTGGGCGAGGCCACTCCTTAATGTCGTAAGGGCCGTCCGCCCTTCCTCCTTATGGTTATCAAATTCCCGCTCACGAATGAGGTAGGAATGGTTCCCCGGGGAAATCGGCGTAGCGAGGAGTGCTATTCGGCATCCCGGCGAAGCAGCGGTAACCGATCTACATGGACGAGCTTGACATAAGAGATGAGGTAGGCATCCAACCTACGCCCTTAGAAGAACTAGCCGTCTGGCTTCGATGACCCGGTAGAACATCTCGTCTACATCCCGATCGAATTGGCCAAAAGCGTCCGGGGGACCTCTTGTCCGCTTCTTAAAATAGAATATAGGCGTGTCGCGCAGGAAGTAGGAGGATATGGGAGGAATTGACCATGGAGTTTTTCACACACAAGCTAAACATCGGCCCTCGGCTGAAACTGTCGAACGAGGAGTTTCGCCTCGACGGCGATCAATAAAGAGAGGTTAACAAACTCCTCGAGCGAAAGTATCAGAAGTAGAATACCACATTTGGTTGGCTAATGCGGTCCTCTTGAGCAAAGCGGAAAATGGCGAGCTCTGCATTGGCTTCACCAATGTCAGCGGGCTGTCTAAACAGTTTTCCACACTCGGATCGACCTTATAGTGGATGCCACGGTGGCCATGAGCTTCGGCTTCATGGGCGGCTTTCGGACCTATGTCGGTCGAATGGACCCTAGCGATCCAGAAGACCTCACATTTGTGAGGGGCGGGCACTTCTTTGTTACTAGGTGATACCATCGGGTTGAAAAACGTTAGGGCCATATCGAGAGAGGCTAGTGAACAAAATGTTTCGGAAAGCGATTGGGCGTCTATGGAGTGTATATATAGATGACATCTTTGGTGGCAGAGTCGGTTAAATTTTGAGCTCCACATAGCCCACCTAGTTGAGTCATTCCAGGTCTTGAAAAACTATAACATGAAGTTAAATCCAACCAAATGTGCCTTTGGAGTCTCAACCGGAAAATTCTTGGGTTTCATAGTCAACAAGCGATTAAATGCCACGAGTGGGTGAGCAAAAATCAACAAATTTATACTGAAAAAAAGTTCCTACTCTTTGTAGTAGTCGACGCTGCTATGATATAGTGGTCTGGTCGAACACGGGGATGGGTTTTCATCAAAAATGGTTTGCATCGGTGCGAAGGTAAGGCTTTCTATTTGGACTCTTTGGAATTGTGTTTCAAAAGCAGGTGGGAATGGTTTGGCGAGAATTGTAAAAGCGAAAGTAAAGGTGAAAAGTTAACTTTGAAGATTTAGGTCACCTAACTTGGCAAGTTAGGGCAAAAACAAGTGTCTCGGGTTTATCACTTCGCGTTATGACATGCCACCTATAGCCATGGCATATAGGATCTGTATTAACTAGCAAACCTCACCCATGAAGCAACTCCTATTTTAGTCAATACAGGTAGCATGCATATATGGCCCCTTTACAGTTTAAAACCCTAACATTCAATATCATCTCAGAGGCTCGTAAAGACCATCTAATGGACCACAGTGCATCTAGCAATAAGTATGTACTGTATCCTGAAGCATGGAGAGTATTGGCCAAATCAATAACATTAGAATTGCTGTATTCAACCCTCACTTTGAAACCCTAACATTTAAACATCATTCTAGAGGCTCGTAAAGACCATCTAAAGAATCACAGTGCATCTAACACTAGGTATGCACTGAATCCTAAAGCATGGAGAGTATTGGCCAGATCAAATGACATTCAATGTTACTTAACCATATTTTGAGAAGATAAGGGCCATAAATACACTACTCGTGGCTTTTAATACAAGGGACCTTGGCATATGCCCCACCACCAAGCTAGCTTCCTTCTCTTCAAAGAAAGGAGGCTTGTGACATCTCTTGAGTTGTCATCCTCGAGAGGGTGTTTAGCGTAGGAAAGAAAGAGAAAGAGGAGAGAGAAGAGAGAAAAATAAAACCCTAGCTAAAATACAATACTTTATTTACAAAATGAAAACTTACAAAATATCTTCTCCTCCTCCAAATTGTTGCTAAAATTGTTGCTAAAATTGTTGCTTAGATTACAAAACAAGAGGGGCTTATATAGGCCACCTCAAGGCATGAAAATACCAAAACCTATGAAATTGGCTAAGTTATAGGACAATTAAGTAATACACCAAGTTTGGAGCGGTTTGGCATTAATTACAAAGCATGTGAGAGATGAATTTGCGCTAAGATTTGAAGAATTTCGCTAATTAAACTGTCGGCAGTCTGGCAACAATTTAAGCTAAGGGTGAAGCGAATTTCGCTAGCTAACAAGAGCTAAGCTAAGTAGTGAATTCTTGTGAAACGAAATCAATTATTTCGTAAGGAACGATTAACTGACGAAATTTGGAGTGGTAGCGAAAATTTGGTGTTTTTCGTGGGATTTGCGGAAATTTTTATTGGAGTTGAAAATTTTCGCGATCTTAACGAAATTTATGACTTAGCGAATTCACGTATTGATCCTTATTTGCTTTTCATCACGCCTTCAATTTATCAATTTTCTTCACTTTGCCTTTGTTTTCTCATTGATTCTTGGGAATTTGGTTGATGGGTGAGACTTGAATTCAACTTCATGATTCATCCTTTGTATTGAGATTGAACTCAGTATCACGAAAGCCTCTGAGGCTCAACGAAAATACCCTACAAATGGCATAAGTGTTACTAAAGAGCTAGAACACTTCAATTGGCATAAATGACATGATTAGTGCACAAAAGCACTTTCAGAAACCTATCTAATATAGGGTTCAAATAGCTTTTGGGCGCTAATCACACTGACAGAAACGTTGCTAGTCCCATATATGATAATAAAAAAGAAGATGCATGTGGTGATTTTCAATAAGGTTATGATTCAAAGGTATATGTACATATAATGATACCTTAAGCGAGAAATTGAAATCAAAGTTGTGTAGATATGAAAGAATCAAAGAAACCATACAAGAACAATTCTAGGTCGATATTGGATCCATAATTCTCGACTTGAATTTCCACCTAAGTATGATTCTTTATGTAATCAGTTAAGCTAATAAACTGCAAAATTGCCACCTCCGCCCAACCTAGCCCTGACATGGCCTTAAGTTGTTGAACAATCTAGATAGGGCTAGTTACACTTTCTTTCTTTTTCAATTATAATGTAGGATGCAATGCTTAAAATTCGACTTCACCAAAGTCGGGTATATGAGGTGCAAATGACTCTGACCACTCGAGTTTAGGGCATCGAAGCGAAAAGGATCAATGACCACTAACTCTACAGAAGCCGCCAGGACTCGAATGACGAAAATCAAGCACCTACTGTGCGTTAGACTCTACCTATCCACCACGTGAACACGAATCGATGACTCGGCCCGGTGGGCTTAGGGCATCGGGTTTGGCTTTCGCCATACACCCCTCGGACTGTGCTCGGGTTTGAGCCAAAACTTCACGACTTTATTTTTTCTTTTTCTTATTTTCTTTTCTTTTTCTTTTGCTTTTTCTTTTTCTGCTTTTCCTTTTTGGAAGACAACATTGGTCTTATTGTGTAGGTAACTCTGAATCTATCCCTAGTTTGCCCGACATACCTAAGTAGGCTTTGCAAAGTGAAGAAGGCACCACCGATTTCACGACTATTGGAACAATGTTTTTGATGTGTGAACAGCATAAAGGGAAATTTCAAGTTGAGCATGTTGGAACTTGGTGACCATGTATCTCAAGCATGGAATTTGTCTAGCATGTAAGTGACAAGCAATGATTCCAATTATCCAACGAAAGCAATTCAATTGTCCCGATTGTAGCAATTGATTGTCGGTGAAGCAATTCAATTGTCCGGAATTGAAAAGAAAACATTTATACATGGCAAAGCCTGAAAACATGATAACTACAAATCACGTATATATATCGCGAATAGCTTTTGATATAGCCAAAGTGGCTAGTACATGAATATAGCTAAACCGCAAAGAGAGGTATCACTTTACTTACTATGGTATGCATAAATGCTAATCCAAAAATCAGTAGGCAGTTGATAAAGGTGAAACTATACAAAAATCAAAAAGAAACCTAACCACCTCACTGCTGTGGTGGTGGTGGTGGGTCTGGCTAACTCTTTGCCATTGAAACATCAATGAAGGCACGCATCGAGTGGTGGGCTCCTCGTGACCGGGAACATGAGAGGAGCCTAGATGGGTCATAATACGAGTCGACATAGAATGGCAGACGACCTCTGATCTGGGCCGGCACATGTAACTCTGAAGTGAGCGGATAAGCATCCATCACACCGGCTATCTCTCAGACTAGCATGGATGTACTCCGGTGAATGATGTCTTATCTTGAATGAAGGCAGGGAGTATATGTTGCGGCTGATGTAGTATGTGGAGGGAGATGGAGGTGAGCAGTCGAGCATGGGAGTCCTACGCCTCGGGCTGGGGCGGGTATATCATTCACGTGGTGGTCAGGCGCTCCTTTGACCCCGTGCCTCCTCCACCGGTCACGTAAATTAGGTAACATGGAATGAAGGCGGGCATAGTCTTAACCGGTCCTAGCAGCCCACATGTGGGCATCTAGCTCGTCTCTGGCACAGGCTCCTGCGGGAATCCGTGCGCTCGAGAACATGGCGGAGGAGTCTCGGCATCGATGGTGGGATGCTCCGCTCGAGAGCAGGTCTTCCAGATGGACCTTCTCCTCAGTGCAGCCAGAGAGGTCATCAACAGCAGCTCGGCGGCGAAGTGAACCAAAATCCCCTCGGAGATGCGGTAAAGAGCCTCCTGGCTCCCCTCCTCTGCACATAATGCTGCAGAGGGAGCAATGATACGTATAGAAGATGTTCGATGAGCGGCATCGGGCGGGGCGCCTCTGTAAAATGCGGAGCAGCGGTGGTGTCTCGGCCGGTCTTTCGGACCATCTCCTTGTGCGGTGGAGTGGGCTGACTACGGCACGCTGAGTTCTTGTGACGGTATGCGTGATCCCAATCTTCTTTGAAATATAGGCTGGTCACGATACGCGAGAGTGGTCATCCTATCTGGCCCCGAATCTCTAGTGGGCCGAGTCTGTCTCCACTGGATGTCATGGAGTGGTAGAGGCTGCGTTACCACTCTTGGGTAATAAGCTATCCGCGGGTTATGAGAAGGGTAGGAGTGAGTACTCCTCGATCAATCTCAAAGACTCCCGGTATCTGGGGTCAGCCCTCAATGCGGGGACGTCATAAAATGACTCACGATGAAACTCTGCGTGGAGTTGTACATTCCGGAATGGGGTTCCCTCTGAACATGGGCCTCGATCTCGTCTTTGTGACGGTACGAGGTGATGAAGTCATACTCCGTAATTTGAAATGTGGAGATGGTGGGAGCACAGTGGAAGATATTTCATGGGCAGATGGAGCCATTTTGGGCCGGGCCCTCCCAACTCTCCTCAAGTGGTACGATGATCGGCAGGTCCATCCAGTGTCGATAACGTCGGAATCCACGAGGGCTCCTCGAGATCTTGCCTCTGCAGGACGGTGATGAGAGTCTGAGGAGGCTGGGGCCCGGAGGCTGGGGCTACTCTCTCGGGCGTCTTTGAATCTCACCGGCGAAAGGCCCCGGGACCCGCCCCGTGCGAACCATACTGAATGCCATTTGAAAACTCCACAGGAAGCGACTCAGAAAATATAAGCTGGCACCTTTGTAGTCTTGAACGAGCTCTGCAGGCCCCTGCGAACCACCACGAAGCAAACAAAGCCCGAACCCGGGGCTCACGAGCATGTGAAATGGCCACTGGCCGCAATCGGGGCTGATAAATGATCGAATCTTGGCGGGGCTCTTCTTTTGAGCAGAGTGAGCGATGGCTCGGGTGTGGAGGGGAGGCTCGGCTGAGGCTCGGTCGGAGGGTGCGGTGGCTGGGGCTCGAGGCTGGGCGGGGTGCGAGCACTCTAGTCACAGCCCCTTGATGGCGCGACTGAGACGGCAATGGATAACCGGTCGGGAGGCGGGACTGGGCCCATTGGGAGCTGAGGTTCTGCAATTTGGGAGGGGAGAATGTGAGAGTGGCATTCTAAACCAGCCCCTCCCTGTTTATATAAACATGTGTGTGAAGGGTCATTCACCTTGATTTTCGCTATTTTTAGCGAATTTGGCTCTGCTAATACACCGCACATGGTCGAATTTTAAGTTAAAATGAAAATTAATATATTACTAAAAGTAAAAATTAAAATTAAAATTAGGAAATAGGAATATATCTAATAATTTAATATAAGATAATATAAAATACTTACCAACTTGCTAAAAATGGAAAGCTGCTAAATTAAGAAACATACTAAAAATAGCTAAAAATGGAAATTTACTAAATCAAAAAAAAAAAAAAAACAAAAAAACAAAAATTTGAGCGCAATTTGGTTTTGAGAACACCAAACCGAGTTCAATATACTAATTACTGAGGAGAGATTGAGGAGGATAATCTCCTCGGCCCACGCGGTTACTTTGGGCTAATTCCACGGTTTTGGGTGCCTTGTTGTTGATCTGCTCCTCGGTGACTCTTTGTTGAATTGTGAGCAATTGGTTTCGATGGAGTGATACTTAAAGACCAATATATCTTCATCTCCATGGGTAATTACTCCTTGCATCTAGGTACTTTTGTTTTCCTGCACCTTGACAGTGAAACAACTTCATCGAAATTTGATTTTCAATTTTATAGCAACTCATGTTTGTTGTTCAAATAAGAAAGATGTTCAACTCAAAGTCATGTTACCAAATGTTAATTACATGACTCCATTGGCGATTTATTGCTGGCATTGGAGTGGCCGAAATGGTCTTCTAAGATGATTGGTACATGATTGGGTTCCGCACTTGGTGGTTCGATGTCAGTACCACAAATCTACCCCAGGTAGTAGAATTTATGTATCTTTACTAAAGCATCCTCAACTATCCTTAGGGATTTTCGATCTATCGGCCAATGAGAGTGTGATGTTGGTAGGTTTAAGTTCACCTAGGCCCTGCTTGCTTGTAACCCCGAATACGGCAGCTGGTTCTGGCTCCCCAAATGGACTTTTCTATGCGATTCCCTGATATTGGCGAAATTAGCTGGAGATCCGAGGATCTTTGTATTTGACCGGTATTTGCTTTGGATTATGGCATGATATGTTCGGTGAAATGCTTTCTTCTCATGCCCTAAACTCCCTTCTTGATTGTGCAAAGATCTTTGAGAATTTTGCATAAGCGAGGACTTGTTGATTAGGTCAGTGAGAGCTATGTTAACCTTTGCTTGCCTTAAGACCTCTAAAATGCACCGCTTCTTTGAGATGCCTTCTTCTTTCCTCCCCACAAGTGCTTATGGAAATGGAGGTGGTATGGGTGGCATTCGTGAATCCTCTGGGAGAATATGCTTTCGGAGTTGCGGAATTCTTCTCCCTTTGCTGGACTCTTGACGAGGCTTTGTATGGGTTGATCAACCTCTTTTCCACTTCTAAGGGTTATTATGGCCTTAACCTCATCCATTCCCGAATTGTTGGATGACCCTACCTCATGAATCCCTTTAGGATTTGGAAGTGTTTGTGATGGAAACCTCCTCTCTCTTGCACTCAGCTGAAACTTGTTGATCTTGGTGATTGAATCACGTAGGTTATCGATTTTACGGTTCGAGATTGCTCTCAAGCCCATCCTATTCTCTTATTCGGTGTACTTTCCTACGATGTATCAATTCTTTGTGCCAGTTGCACATTGATTCCTTTTTGTTCCTCAACAAAGTTGCCCACCACCTTACTCAAATTTAATATGGCTTGTTCCACTGGAGAAGAGGATGGTGGTTGTTGTGACTGTGAGGGGAGGGCCCTTGCGAGGATTTGGCACACAGGAATTACGTAAGCGGGGGGTTGGGTCTCCCATGCAAAGTTAGCGGTGATTCCTCAATTGGAATTGCTGGGTATTACCATATGGAGCATTGGATTGTTGTGGCTTATGTTGTCCTACGGTGTTTGCACATTACGACATCAGTCTAGCTGCTGCGAGGGACCGTAGGACATGGTTACTGCGGGTGCACGGGGATTGGAGGTGGTGCGAGATTGGAGCTGTCACGGGATTTTCGATCGCTTGCATGCACCTCTTGGGTACATTTGCCTTTAAGCTCCTCTACTTTCTAATTTAGGGTTGAAATCTAGCTCTCGTCTCTATTTCTTCGAGCGGGTGCGCCATCCACCCTTTGATTATTTGGTGGTCTCATCCTATCAGCTCTTTCTAGGGTTAGGTTCATCTGACCATAGAAGTTTAAACCACATAATTTAAAAATCCGTGGCTTCATCGGGATGTTTGCTTAAAAAGTCTCCCCACCGCATGGTTTAGGGCGCCTCATGGCGGAGACATACCATAAATGGTTTACGACATCCATGTATCAAACCCGTGATGTGGGCATGCAGCGTCAGATCTCCCATAAATCTTTCCCAGTCTTGGTAAAATCTCTCGCCATCTGTTTGCAAAGTGTAGGTTGTCTTTTCAGGTGTGGTTTTATGAGCGCGAAAACTTCGGGGGCTGACTGCAGCTCGGCCCGATTTCGAATGGATTCACAGGCCTCGATGAGTTGAGCCATATCTTGGCCTTGTCCCTTTAGAGTCAATGGAAATGCCTTTAGCTTGACAAATCCATGTCAATCATACCTTCCTTGAAGGTAGTCTGAGACCTCCTCAAAATCCCTAATATATGAGTGTATGGATTTTCATTTTCCATACCATGATATGTGGGGAGTAGAGGTACCGAATATGGCCTCCCTTTGCTACATCTTGACGGAGGAATAATCTGAGGATGGGGCAACTCTAGGAGGGTGGATGTGATCCCTCATGGTTACATGGGCATTTGGATTCATGGGGGTTCTTTGGTTGGCTCTCTGTTGTTCCTCGGGTATGGGATCCGTGGTATCGGTTGAATTTTAACCTCACTAATTTGAGTCAGTTGTGTACACATCTATACTCTGTCTACACGATGTGTCTATCCAACATTGCATAAACACTGTTACATAATTTAGAGACAACAAAGAGACAGAGCTTGCAAAAGATTAAAATTAACCAACAACAACAATAAACTGACCGAATGAAAACTGAATCGAATCAAAATCAAAACAAATGGCAGGCGCATCGCGAATTGCTAAAATCGGCGCTTCTCGCAACCCAGTCGCAAAAGAGGTGGGTGTACAGCATTCCTCTCACGGTGATGTGGATCACAAGTACTTCAACTTACCATTTGTAGTTTGGCACCATCCCCTAAGAACGGCGCCTATTTGATTCGTGCCAGCGCAGGCCGAGCCAAATCAACAAAATTTGAGGTACACCTAAGTTCTACTACCGCGTGAGTCAAGCTTACTGCAGTATAGTGGTCTAGGGTCGAACACGGATGGTTTTCATCCTAAAAATGGTTGCATCGCTGCCTCGGTTGCAAGGCTTTCTATTCGACTCTTTGGAATTGTGTTTCAAAAACAAGTGGGAATGGTTTGAAAACCGAGAATTCCTGTAAAACTGAAAGTAAAAGGTGAAAAGTTAACTTGAAGATTTAGGTCACTAACTTGGCAAGTTAGGGCAAACAAGGTCCTCGGTTTTATCCCCTAAGGTTATGACATGCAACCTATAGTCCACGGCATAACCTGATCTATATTTAACTAGCAACCTCACCCATGAAGCAAATTCTATTTTAGTCAATACAGTAGCATGCATATACGGCCCCTTTAGCGCTTTAAACCCTAACATTCAATATCATCTCAGAGGCTCGTAAAGACCATCTAATGGACCACAGTGCATCTAGCAATAAGTATGCACTGTATCCTAAAGCATGGAGAGTATTGGCCAAATCAATAACATTAAGTGCTATTCAACCCTCACTTTGAAACCCTAACATTTAAACATCATTCTAGAGGCTCAGAAAGATCATCTCTAAGAATCACAAAGGCATCTAACACCAGGTATGCACTCGAATCCTAAAGCATGGAGAGAGTGGCTACGATCAAATGACATTCAATGTTACTTAACCATATTTTGAGAAGATAAGGGGCATAAACATACCATATCCGTGGCTTAAGCAAGAGGACAACATGCATACATGCCCCACCACCAAGCCAGCTTCCTTCCTCTTCAAATAAAGAGGCTTAGCTACATCTCTCAGTTATCATCCTCAAGAGGGGTGTTTGGCAAATCGAAAAAGAAAGAGAAAGAGGAGAGAGAAGAGAGAAAATAAACCCTAGCTAAAATACAATACTTTATTTACAAAATGAAAACTTACAAAATATCTTCTCCTCCATTGTTGCTAAAATTGTTGCTAAAATTGTCGCTTAGGATTACAAAACAAAGCAGGGCTTATATAGGCCACCCTAAGGCATAGGTACCAAAAACCTATGAAATTACAAGCTTATAGGACAATTAAGTAATACACCAAGTTTGGAGGCGGTTTGGCATTAATTACAAAGCATGACGAGGCATCAATTTTCGCTTAGAGTCAAGAATTCCGGCTAATTAGCGAATCAATGTGTCTAGCCAAACAAGAAATTTTTGCAGGCAATAGCTAGCAAAATTTCGCTTAAGCCAGTGAAATTCTTGTGAGAAGCTTAAATCAATTATTTCTTAAGAACAAAGCATAGCTTAAATTTGGGAGCGGTCTAGCGAAATTTGGTGTTTTCGTTGTTGTCATAAATTTTCGCTTAAGGTTGCGAAATTTTCGCAATTTAGCTTAAAATTTTCGCAAGCTTAGCTTAAAATTCCTCGCATTGTTGAGATCCTTCACCGCTTTCATCCTCGCTTCAATCGTGATCGAATTTTTCTTCACTTTGCCTTTGTTTTCTCATTGATTCTGGGCTGGCTGATGGTCAGACTTGAATCTAACTTCATGATTCATCCTTTGTATTGAGATTTGAACCCAAAGTGTGCAAAAGCCTACAAAAACAACTAAAAATAATTTAAATGGCATAAGTGTTACTAAGAAGACTAGAACACTTCATCAGAGCAATGATATGATTAGTACAAAAAGCACTCAAACCTATCTAATATAGGTTCAAAATAGCACTTTTTGGGCACTAATCAACAGCCGAGGAATAGAGACAAATCGAGATAAGCTAAAAGTCATGTTAGACATGCAACCGCCTTTGAACACCAAAGAAATTCAGCGTTCAACTGGGAGAATAGCTGCTCTGAGTCACTTTGTATCTAGATCCAAATGACAAATTCGACCATCATTCAAGTCTCCTGGTGCTTTCCATTAGACACCCAATGCGAAGAGGTATGCTCTGTGCAAAGGGCTTACCCGAAGTTCCTCCCGTCCGTGAGCCCCTTCCGAGGGAGGGAACCTCACTCCTTTATTTGGCAGTTTCAGATTTCTCAACTAGTACCGCCCTGGTCAGAGAGCAACTTAGAATACAATAGTCGTTCTATTACTACAGCTGAGCTCTGAGGGGAGTGGAGGAAAGGTATCCAAAGATGGAGAAATTAATCCTAGCGTTGGTAACCACTACCAAAAGGCTTCGACCGTATTTCCAGGCTCACACTATTGAAATCCCAACAGAGCACCCGATGAAACAGATATTGCACAAGCTAGAGACTCCTGGATGACCATAAATGGGCCATAGAGCCAGTGAGTCTGGTTATCGATACAAGCCAAGAACAGCCGTCAAGGGCAGCTCGCAGATTTACTCATGGAATTTACCCCTCTAATACTCCCAAGACAAATCCCAATCGAACTACTCCAATTGAACGCCCGACTCTACCCATTTGAAGATTGTCCGTGAACGCCTCAATTCCCAAGGAAGCGGGTCCGATTCGACCTCCCTGACGGATCGATGTGGAATACGCCCCAGATTTGGATTTCCGTACCTCCACCAACGAGGTCGAGCACGGTCGTCATAGCCGGGCTTAATCTTGCCCACTCTATGGAAGCTGATCAACTAGAGATATGCAGTGATTCCCAATTGGTGGTGAAACGGATAGAAGACTCATACGAAGCCCGAGGTGAAAAAATGATCCTGTACCTCAAGAAGGTACGAGAACTGCTCAAAAAGTTTATACGGGTTCAGGTCAGGCATGTCCCAAGGGCAACAGGAATGTGCGGCGTATGCCCCCGCAAAATCAGCAACAACACCACAGAAGATCTGTGACATATCGGGATACTTGGCCGAAAGCACCTCATAAAACCCTCGGTGAATGTCGACGATGAAGAAGTGTCCCTTGTAATGTCTAAGCTGAGCTGGATGGACCCCATCTGGGACTACTTGGTGGATGGAACATTGCCAAGCGACCCAAAGGAGGCCTCCAAGCTTAGGACGAGATCGGCGAGGTTCACCATTCATCGAGGGACCCTTTATAAACGGGCTTCTCTACACCCATCCTTAAATGTGTAGGAAAGGAAGACGCTAACTATGTGCTCAGAGAGGTGCATGAAGGCATTTGTGGCAACCATATTGCACCCAGGACCTTGGCAACAAAGACCCTGAGACAAGGGTATTATTGGCCTACAATGCTAAAAGATTCCACGGAGCTGGTTAAAAAATGTAAGACCTGTCAAGAGCATGCCTAGATCTCTCACCTCCCTTCCGAGCCGCTGACCTCAATCACAAGCCCTTGGCCTTTTCAACAATAAGGGCTTGACATACTGGGGCCCCTACCCATTGGGAAGCGGCTGCAAGTTACTATCAGAAGAGGATTACTAATTAAGTGGGCGAGGCCGAGTTTCTTTAGCTACGATCACCGAGAAAAAGGTATGTAACTTTGTTTGGCATTCCATAATTTGTCTGAATCCCTAGGAGCCCCGTGTCTCCACACACACAAGCGCTCGATAATCCCAAGTTCAGAGATTTTTGCGCCAAGCTCCGTATCAAGAATTACTACTCACCCCCAGCTCATCCGTAGTCCAACGGACAAGCAAAAGTCACTATAAGGACTCTCAAGGCAGCGTTGAAGACTAAACTGGAAAATCTAAAGAGAAAATGGGTAGAATACCTCCCCGAGGCATACATGTGGCATACATACCACGAAAAATCAGCAACTCAAGAAACCCCGTTTGCTCTAGCATTCGGCGCTGAAGTAGTAGCTCCCGTCGAGGTCGGGCTAAAGTCACCAAGAGTTGAGTTCGCAAATGCCGAACACAACGAGGAGATTCTTCGCCTGAACCTTGACCTCCTAGAAGACAACATGAGCAGGCAAACCCAAGGCGCTACAGAATATCGCAGTAAAGACTATAAAATATTATGATCGACAGTCGTGCCCAGAGCTTTGCCCTCGAAGGAACCGGGTTCCCCAACAAACTCCTACTAGCAAGAAAAGACCCCACACATGGGAAGCTAGGGCCGAATTGGGAAGGACCCTATGTGATATCGCGACATCCACCCGGGCAACTACTAACTTCGCATCAGCAGGGAAAACATTGCCACATTCTTAGAACGCTGAGCACCTCAAAGCACTTCTGCCAATAGACCCTGATTGTAGCTTTTAATAAGAATTTACGGTTTTAATATAATAACATTCTCTGTGTCCATTTTCAGCCTGAGTAATATTTGCACAAATTGTCAAAAAAAAAAAAAAACAAACAAACAAACATCGATTAGTACATGCTTCCAAAAGATCTGTAGACTCTATTTCAACATCTTTAAAATTACATAATCAGCAAAGTTGTTCTCTACATCTCAAGAAATTAGAATCAGCAAAGCCTTTCTCTACATCAACCGTTCTCTACATCCCAAAAGATCACGATCGGCTAACCCTAGTCAAGGCAAAAACCATAAGAAAGGGAAAGAGAAAGAGAAAAGGAAAAGGAAGGAGAAAGAGAAAAGGAAGAAAAATGGAAGGAGAAGGAGAAAGAGAAAAGGAAGGAGAGGGAGAAAGAGAAAAGGAATGAGTAGAGAAATGAGGAAGGAAAAAGATATAAATGTGTATAAGCTGACTTAAAAGCATTCTCCGGGGCGTATCGCCCCTCTCAATATGCCCTGGTCCAGCCCATCAATGAGCAGGACTAGGAACAACACAACTCCACAAGGAGGAACTAGGAAAACACAACTCCTACAAACGCGTAACGCCGAAACCGAACGCCGGCCCACGACACCGTACGAACTCCTCGTGGGCAAAGGACGATCAAACCCTCGTTTCATCATATGAACTCCAACACCGTAAAAAAGCAGCGAGAAGGTTGGGAGCGGGAGTATGACAATGTGCATCGTCGAAGAGAGGCAATTATTTATAAAGAAACTTGGACGTTTGGAAAGGCACGTAGTCTGTTATGATTGTCCATCGGCCTGCATTAAAACCGTTCACGCTCCATAGATCCACATTAAAACCACGCGCGCCTTCCCTAGGAGAGGAAGACGAAAGGGCCCCGTAGCTCATATTAGGAGCCGAGGAGCTTAGTTTCAAAAGAGCCTTGTAGCTCAATTTCGAAGGGGCCAAGTAGCCGAGGAGATATGTAGCCTGGGCCAAAGAGCCTTGCGGCTGGGTGCTCAAGGGACCAAGAGCCAAGAAGCCATGTAGCTCGTTTTCAAAAGAGTTCAGAGCTTAGTTTCGAAGGGGCCAAGTAGCCAAGGAGCGATGTAGCTCAGTTTCAAAAGAGCCTTGTAGCTCGGGGCCAAGGCGCAAGAGTCGTGAGATATGTAGCCCAAATGCCAAGAGCCATGTAGCTCCGTCTTCGAAGGAGCCATGCAGCCCACTCCCCAAAAGGGCTGAGGCGGCCATACAAGCTCTGGGCTCTAAAGAATCTGACGTTCCAGAAGGCCAAGCAGCCAAGGGGCCCAACAACCGCCCAAAAGAGCCCTATAGCTCGCCTTCAAAGAGCCCTATAGCCCGCTCTCTCGAAAGAGCCATGTAGCTTCATTCAAAAGAGTCCGGTAGCTCCGGGCCCGAAAGAGCCATGTAGCCCGTCAAAGAGCCTGGTAGCTAAGCTCGAAATACCTATAGCCCGCTCAAAAGAGCCCTATAGCTTAGTTTTCTTAAAGAACCTGACAGCCTAGAAGGCCACGTAGCTAAGGAGCCATGTAGCTTAGTGTCAAAAAAGAGCCAATGGCTCCACTTCAAACGAGCCTTGGCAGCCGATTCCAAAAGAGCCTTGTAACTGGCCAAAGGGGACATGGCCTCGGGCCTAAGAACTCAATGTTCTAGAAGGCCTAGCAGCCAAGGTGTCACACCCCGGATTCCACCGGTGTGATTTATGTTACTATTTTACCACCTGATTTTTTTTTTTTTCACAACTTGAGTCTAAACTCCACTTGGAGTAATCACTTGGAAACATAAATAAAACACTACTCCAAGTCTCCAAACATACACACATATCAGTACAGAGTTAATTCCTCAATGTACCTAAAACTATACGCTTACACTTGATCAAAATAACATTTACACAAAGTTCCAAAACTAGTGGCTACACAAGCCAAATATACAATGATCCACAAAAGATACCAACTGTCCAAATATATAGTGTGAATATCCACATAACACTAAATATTCATCAAAATGTATGCTCAACCACCAACAAGTTAAGGTTTGATTTAGCTTCAAAAGTGCTATTTCAACCCTATTTTTAATATAGTTTGAGCGCTTTTGTGTACTAATTACTATAATTAACCCAATTCGATATTCAGTTCCTATGGTACTAATGATCGTATTTTTAGCAACTTTATAGTTTTTGGTGTGAATCAGCCAAATTATCGTGGTCAATCCAATCATAACCAAAGTCGAGTTGATTTCCATCAATTTCATATATGGTCTTCCATCAATTTCGCAGTCGGAATGAAGAATATCAAAGCTTGAAGAAATGGAACAAGTGCAAAGGCCGAAGCAGGAAGTCGAATAAAGAGCCGCAGGATGTGGAGGAATTCACATGTACGCCGCTATCATAAATAAAGTTACCAGGCATAGCTTAAAATCAAAATTTCGCTTATGCAATACCCCGCGAAAGCAGCGAATTTCGCTAGCTAGCTTAAAATTAATTGCCTCAGCTTAAATTTTTTGGTTTTCGCTATTTCTTGCATTTTCACTATATACGAAATTTTCGCTTATATAGCTGAAATCTACTATGCATAGCGAAATTCCTCGCCTCGTGTTTTTGATGTTTTTGATTCAAAACGACTTTGCTGATTAATTACCATATTGTCCCCATTGTAATCTTATATTTTTAGTATTTTGGTATTTCACACAATTGCCATATATGCAGCTCACCCTATAGATTTTTGTAAATCTAACTTTAGTCTTTCAAAGATATACGCGCAGCCGCCTTTCATTTTGCTCTCTTCTCTCTCCTCTTCTCTCATTTTTCTGCCATTAAACACCCTCCGAGATGACAACTCAGATGCTTCGGCTAGACCTCTTCCTCCTTGGAAGAGGAGGGCCACTGCCATTGTTTGAAGGTAAAACACTATCCTCATGTTTTTCACAAGCATTTACTCCTTTATCAAGCTTCACATCTCACTTTTAGGCTCAACGATCAGTGGATGATCCTGAGCTGCCGCGACTTGACAAGCTTTGAAGGTTCAAAGGACGCCACTGCCGATCCACTGATGCCCATTTAGTTGTCATTTATGAGCTCCTGCAAGTTAGATCCAGTGATGGTTTTAACTGCTTTTGAAACATAAAGGTAATAAAATGCCATACATTAGAAGAAATGATTTTAGTGGGTTTAGGTTTCATAATGAAGACGGGTTCGAAATGACTATATGTCATCCTCCCCAACGCGAGGAAAAAGACCCGAGGACATGTTGAATGCCTTAGAACCCTAAACCAGTGGCCCAATGCTTCAAGGAGTTCTATTTTACATTTTACTTTATTTCTTTTCAGTTTGCAAACCACCAACCCACTGTTTCTATCACCACCTTAAAATCCAAATTTAATTCACCAATTTTGACTTCACTCAAATCATTTGTACCGAAGAAAACCCATCCCCGTGTTCGACCCTAGACTAATTATATCAAGTAAAGAGCTTGACTACGGCAAGAGGGAGGAACTTAGAATATAAATTTTGTTGATTCCGCATCACCCTACCGTGGCACTAACAGATGCTGCATACAAACTTCCCTGAGATCCTCAAAACCCACAGTCCAACTTCCATGTCACGCAGCTTGCACGCATCTAAGGTGGAGGGAAGCCACTGGGGTGAGTTCGACAACCTCAAGAGGTGAATCCTATAACAAGCCATGCTCATAAAAATATTTCAATTTATACATAATTCAAGATATCTCAAAACATGAGCATTTACAAATAATAGGTTGATAATGTTCATGAATGCAATACTACCACCATCTCAACCCCCTCATCTAAGTGACTCTTTTGGGCTTTCACCAGACAGCCGAATCATCCCGCAACAACGACAAATTGCCGACTTCTACCACCCAGGATATGCCCACATCCCGTATAACGACAAATTGTCGGGACTTACCACCCGCAGATATGCCCACATCCCGTATATCTGTGACCCTTTCTGGGACTACAACCTGGTGGACTAGCCAACGTCCCGTGGTCCACTACATCAATCCGACTCTCACACGCCTCACCCATGTCATGCTTAAAACAATTTCACAAAGCATTCAACCACATGGATATTTAAAAACATCATGTACTGCGATCCAAGATTTTATATATATAAAAAATATACATTTATATATCACTAGAAAATCAGATAATCAAAGCACGGAATGGCATGTAATTCCCACAACATCAAACCATGCAAGATGCAGGTGAGAAGGTTATAAGATCCCCTACCTTCCTCGATTCAAAATGGCAAGTCTCCCAAGGAAGTCAAAACCCGAGGCTACTCCAAAGGATCTCGCAACAACAAGTCATAAGATTCCTTAGCCCTCTCAACTGGGTGTCACATAAAATTACCTTCTCAAGTGGTCTATTACTTTATCACCACTGACTCACATATATTCTATACCTTCCAACATAAACCTTTGATCCTCAAGTGCACTCTCTTTACACTTACTAGGATCAACATTTAACACCCCTTATTGTGGTTACACAAACAACACACTCAACACAAACACCTTCTTGCATTCCTATTCCATATTTACTCATTTGAAGATATGGTGCCAGCGTCTCTCCTCCAACTGAATCACCCAAATCGGAGCTACCGAAACTCAGTTATGTCCTAAACAACCCGACTATTCTCATGACTCAAAACCGAAGCATAAATTTTGCTTGAACATACTCTCTTGAGCATATTTTGGGCCACATAGATTAAGAATTTGAGGGTGCCTATTTCAGATGTTTGGTGCACCTGGAAGTCTAGTTTAACCAGAAATCAGAATCACTCAAATCGATAAGAAAAAGCAAGTTATGGCCAAAATATCAACATCGGTCAAAACAGTAAAAATCCAAATTTCGAAATGCCTGAATTTATGATTTTCCCACTTTTCCATAAAGTTTCCAACCCAATCAACCCCAACACTCAAACACACATCAGCTTTTCACTTATTCAACCCAGTCATCTTCCAAAACACATCTTAAACAAGAATCTAGGGTTTTGCCAACCCATCACTCAACCAATCTAAGGTTAGGATGAAACTCTAGCTTTCAAAAAGAGAGAAATTCATGAATCATACCCCTCTATACAAAATCCCCTCAAATAACCAAGGATTAGGGTTTTACCACCCCATATCCTTCAAATCTAGGGTTAGGAGAAGTTCTGAACTAAACCCTAGAAAAAGAACTATTTTTATATGAATCAAACCAAAAACCCTTACCTTTTCGGGCTCGCCTCCTTTCCTTCTCTTTCCTCCTTTCTCCTTCTTCTTCTTCTTCCTCTTCCCTCTTCTGTTCCTCTTCTTCACATTTTTGCCCTAACTCTATTTTATAAAAATGAGAACTATCCCTTTTCTAGACTAGCTTTAGCTTTATACCCATTTTTTGACTTTAAAGTTTCATTAATAGCAATTTAAGCCATTAACTCTTTCATTTGCATATCACATTCCCAATCTTATACATTGACCACTAGACTTTCACGACCCAAGGGTCATCAAGTGGTAAATTTCATCAATTTACCTTGGCTCTAGTATTGAACTGGCTCATCATTTTATTTTCGGAAAAATAATATTTAGCTATTGTAATAATTCCGGGTGTTACATTCCCTCCCCCTTAAAGGAATTTCGTCCCCGAAATTAAACCGTACTAACCTATGAAGAGTTCCGGGTACCTTTTCTTCACATCCGCTTCAAGTTCCCATGTAGCTTCTTCCACTCCATGGTGTTCCCATAACACCTTTACTAGAGGAATAACTTTGTTCCGCAACACGCGTTCTTGCACATCTAGAATCTTCCTTGGCTGCTCTTCATATTTCATATTCTCTTGCAATTTCAGTTCCTGCCAATCTAGTATGTTTGAAACATCTGGCTCATACTTCCGCAACAAGGAGACGTGGAATACGTCGTGTATACAAGCAACTCCGCGGTGTTGTTTTAACTTAGTAAGCTACCTCTCCAACTCTTGAGAATCTCAAACGAATTAATGTACCTGGGGGGGCCGCTTCCCCTCTCTTTTTACCAAAACAAACACACCTCAGGCGACACTCAAAACATGGTCCTCAAATCTCAAACTCTAAGGGTCTCCCTCCCGTGGTCAACATAACTTTGCCTACCAGGCCGCTGAACACTCGTCACGAATCAATTTATCTTCCTCGCGCTTTCCCGCACTAACTCGACCAATTCAAAGTAGCCTCCGATTCAACAAAGACATAGGCTTGGCCCACATGGCCTTCCATAAAGAGCTTCATATGGTGCCACGCAACATCGGGCTCGAACTTATTATACGCAACCTCAACGAGGCAAATGTTCCATCCAACTCCCCTCGGGAGTCTAACACACATGCTCTAAGCATATCTTCCGTAACAATCACTCTCTCGGGACGTCTGCCGCTCCGAGGGTGAAATGATGTACTCAATCTCAATTTCGTTCCCAAAGCCAGAAAGACTTAATCGGGACGTAAACCTCGAGTCCCTTATCCGACACAATGGAGAGAGGGTACACCGCTGCAACCTCAATCTCCCTCACATACAACTTGCTCAAAGTAAGAACCGAGTCAGTGGTCCTTATTGCCAAGAAATGTGTTGATTTAGTTAGCCTATCAACTACCACCCACACACCATCTTTACCCTGGTGAGTCTTGGGAAAACCAGTCATGAAGTCCATCGTCACATGATCCCATTTCCATTCTGCAATTGGTAACAAACGCCTGCAACAACCTCGCTTGTAACACCCCAAAATACACCCTAGTCGCTTTACATGTTTAGGTATTTTGTGCTCCTAATTTGACTGCTTTTATGAGTCAAATGCTAAAATCAAACGAGACTTAAAGTTATAAAACTAAGGACAATTTTGAAATTGGTCTAAAGAGGGGTATAAAAGTCAAGGGGCTTGACAAATTAGAGGCCAAAGTATAATATGACATAAATTTCTTTGCAAATAGAATGAGTTATGGGCTTAAAAAGAAAATAAGCAAACTTGACCCAAAATGGGGTTATTGAGGGCCAAACAAGGCCCTAGAAAAGCTGATGATCAAAGCACTCAAAGATCGTCCTCTTCATGATAAAGGGACAAATCGTAGAAGTGAGAGAAGAAGAGAAGGGAGAAAAGAGAGAAGAAGATGGAGGAGATCAAGCAAGCCAAGGTATGGAACTTTGATTTTTGTATGGAAACTCATTTTGATTATGAATTCTATGAGATTTGGCATGGATCTTTGGATTGCTATGATTATTATCTTCCCCAAACTTGGGGTTTTGCTAGGGTTCCATCTTAACCCAAAAATTATGGAAATTAAGGTGGGTAAAATCCCATATGGCACAAGATGATTATAGAATTCCTCTTTTAGATTGGATTCAAGGTTAAATGACAAGTAATTGAGCTAGGGTTTAGAATAAACCCTAACAAATCCTTTTGAGTTTAGACTATGCATGGGTTGTGAACCATATTAGAGTTGTGTTGGGGGAAATTCATGGAAGATTTGTGAGGAATAAGAAGTGAAAGAGGAGTTGAGGAGAAAAGCGATGTCAAGAGACATATGAAATGATTTAGATGTGTGTTTGAAGTATAGAATTGATCTATGGATGAAATGGCATGAAAATGGGAGAAAATACTCCATTCGGCAATTTCGGTGAATTGTACTGCACAACTTGAGCTTCTCAGACGGTACTCGGTTCTCGGGTCATTCAGCTGGTTGTACCCCAGACAACTCGAGCTTGTACGCAGATAACCTGTTTTGGTTTTCCAGTTTTGACCAGTTTTTGTATTTTGGCCATAACTTGCTCATTTCTTATCCGATTTGAGTTATTCAAGTGGCCAATTAAAATAGACTTCAAGGAGAACCAAACATATTTTATAGGTATCTCCAAATCTGGGACTCTCAGATAGCCTCAAATAAATTCACTCAAAGTGGGGCCATGTGCAGGCCATTTCCTGCATCAGTTTGACTATAGAGTATTCCCGATTGATTTTAACGTAAGTTGAGTTCCGGTGCTCCGATTTGGGTGATTCCAATTGGAAATGAACCCTTAGCACCTTAAATTTAAAGGAGCACAAAGAACCAGTGTCAAATATGGAGACAAGGCACTGGAAAAAAATTAATATTTCAAACTATCCCTCGGTAAAATCGGTAAACCGACTAGTTGGCATGAAAATGCCATAACTTGAGTTTTGATGATCCGATTGGAGTGATTCCAATTTCTACGTAAAATAGATTCATTGAGGGAAAGAATACATGAATAAGGTGTGATTACATACGCATCATACCTTACCAGTATATGAAATACGATCTATCATGAATACATATGCTAAGAACGCCTTATTATATGATAGTAAGTTATTGAACCCATATAATTGTAAAAACTACCTAAGACCAGTTATTAAATGACACAAAGATTCCCGTCCCGATTAGTACTTCTAAGACTTCGGTTAGTGCCCAAGACTCGGGATTAGCGTGCTTCTATGATCTCCGATTAGTGCTCCACCCTGACAGTACTCGGCATTCCTCGATTAGTGCTCCCAAGACTTAATTAGTACTCGGGTACTCCCTCGACAGCGCCCGACACTTCGACAGTACTCGGGTACTTCCGATTAGTGCCATGGGCACTCTGCTCGATTAGTGCTACGCGCACTTCGTCCCGTGCTATGCTAAGGCACTCCCGTCCTAACTAGTGCTACGCACTTCCGCATCGTATAGTATCTTCGAAAGTACTTATTGTGTTGTAGTCCTACTCATTCCAGACATCGTCTATAGGAAGTCATCAACAATTATATGATAAGACTCGAATACGTAATAAGAGTAAAGATCCGAATGTACCAGATCCGCTCGTAGTACCTACGGGTACTCCCGTCTCTCGAATAAGACCGTAGTACCTACGCACCCGTCTCTGATTAAGCTTTGTAGTACCTACAGTACTCCCTCAGATCCGAAAAATGCTCTCAGAGTACCTGGGCGGATACCCCCAGATCCCCGTATAAGTCCCGTAGTACCTACCCTGCACTCAGATCCGATAAGTTCCTGCCTCCTCGTATAAGTCCCGTAGTACCTTACTTCTGCAATTCTACATCCGATAAGTCCGTGATCCGAATAAGTTCCTGGTCTCGTATCCGATATGTGTCTCAGAGTACCTAATTTTAGTACTTTGCATCCGACAAGTCCAGATCCGAATAAGTCCTGTAGTACCTACTTCGGTACTCTGATCTCATAAGTCCCGTGATCTCGAATAAGTTCGTCCCGTATTCATATGTTCTCAGAAGATCTACTCTGCAATTCCCGTATCCGACAAGTCATGGCTCAATAAGTCCCGTAGTACCTACGGGTACTTATGTCTCTAATTAAGTCCCCGATCTCGATAAGTTCCAAGAGTACTCCAGGTACTCGTATTTGAATAAGTCCCGTAGTAACCTAGCACGTACTTATGTCTCCGATTAAGTCCTCGATTCGATAAGTTCCAGAAGACCTAAGGGTACTTCGTGATTAATAAGTCCCGAGTATTCACGTACTTATGTCTCCGATTAAGTCCTCTCGACCGATAAGTTTCATAAACAGGTACCCATTCACGTCCAGTGATCACGAATTGCATTCAGTTGAAACCCAGTGCCTACTGGTACTGTGATCCGAATAAGTTCCGTTTATGATTAAGTCCTGTCTTTGATTGAGTTCTATAGTACCTACTGCAATTCTCAGATCTCGATAAGTCTTGTATCCGATAAGTCTTGTATCCGATAACCCGTGATCCGATAACTCCCTCGTCTCCGATTAAGTCCCGTCCCTAATTTAGTTCTCGTTAACCTACGTACCCTGGTTCTCGAGATTATTTACCGCACCCATGTGTACTCTCATCTCGCGGGCTCAGTACCCACTGCATCCCGTGATCGGTAGATTAAGTATAAGTCCAAAGAGTACCCACGGTACCTCCCTCCCCCCCTCCCAGATCGGCAGTACCTACTTCGAGTACTCCCGCATCCGCAAGATAAGTATAAGTCTCTGGGAGCACCACCCAGTACCTTTATAATGAACTGCCCCCAGAGTACCTACGCAGTACTTTTGCACCAGCAAACACTCAGAAAATCTACGGGTACTTCCGTATCCAAACACAGAATAAGCCCGTATGTAAGATCCTAAGTACAAGGATATGTTCAAGAGAATAAGAGGTTCCTAGTACCCACGGGTACTTCTATATCCTATTTAAGCTCGTAGTACCTACGGGTGCCTCAGAACCCGATTGTTCGTAGCACTCCACGGGTACTTCCTCGTAACCCGATTGCTATGTAGTTCCTACGTGTACTACCGTATAAGAATAAGTTCCGCAATACCAGTATACATTCCATAATATCTCTGTGGTACCTACGGGTACCTCCGAACAAGTGTAAACTCCGTAAAATAAGTCTAAGTTCTGTAAACTCCTACGGGAGATCTAAGACAGATATACCTCTCAGATAAGATAAGTTCAGAATTCCTACGTGGAGTTTCAATAAACATAAGTCCGTTATAAGTATAAGTTCCGAATAAGGATAAGTTCTCAGAGTCTTTATGGAAGCATAAGTTCCAAGATAAAGAATAAGATCCCAGAATTCTACTGAGATCCGAACAAGCGCAGTTCGTTATACAGTTAAGTACTCGTGATAAGTTCATTATGAGAATGCCTGGAATATTCCGATACATGTTAATTGCGACCGTATTTATGTTTCTCGCATAAGAATGTTTCACTCAAGCCGCAGTTTAGCACGGGTTTTTAATCCGTAGGTATGAGAAGACATCACAAACATCCGCATACAACTTGGGTCAACACAACCCGCAAGGGTTCACTACGCATGTGTCCGCGCCCGATTTGTAATGTAAAAGTAAAGTTTTGTATTTGTAAACGGACTCGTGATATGTGTATAGATTTCATGGACACCACTGTGGTAGTTCTTTTGATTCTGCAAGTATAAGATGTGGGCCATAACCTACTGTGTGCTTGGCTTTTAAAAAAAAAATCGTGTAAAGAGTCCCAAAGATTCAGTCTCAAGGTCCTAAATGAGGCGTGACACTGCTGGTCTCTAGTGCTCAACTTTCACATGTTGGCACGTCAAACACTTGGAGACGAAACTCGCTACGTCTCTCTTCATCCCATGCCACCAAAATTGGCGCCTCAAGTCATGGTACATCTTTGTCTCACTAGATGGCCGAGAGGATGAGCTCTCATCACCTCCTCTCTCTCCCTGCATCATCCCAGCACAAACAACTGGCTGGGTTAGAAATAGATTCCTCCATTCGCACGAATGCTCCACCCTTCGTGTGCATCACCAGCTACCACTCTGTGAGTGTGCCCTCGCTTCTTATCACCCTCCGAGCCTCGATCACCTTAGTAAAACCGGTTTACCGAAAGCTGTTACCAATGTATAAAACATGCTTGGTGCTCATCCCCATCAGCACTGGTGGAACCCACATGTAATCCATACATCTTCCACTCATAAGCCACCAAACCCGGAAGCGATGTCTTTGGATTTTCTACTCAAGGCATCAACAACCACATTTGCTTTACTCCGATGGTATTGCAAAGAAAGTCAAAGTCCTCAAGTTTCTCCATCCATATTCTACCCGCATTCAAATCTCTCCCGAGTAAAGATATATTTCAACTTCTTGTGATCGAGAACACTTCCAAACTTTCACCATACAGGTAGTGCCTCCATAACTTTAGGGCAAACACCACTGCAGCAAGCTCTAAATCATGCGTAGGGTAATTCTCTTCATGTTTCTTTAATTGCCTAGAGGCATAGGCAACCACTCGACCTTTTTGCATAAGTACACACCACAAGCCAACTCTCGAGGCATCACAGAAAACCGTGTACTTTTCCCCACTCACCGGAGTAATTAACACCGGCATTGTAGTCAATCTCTTTTTCAACTCCTGGAAAGACTCCTCACACTTGTCATTCCAATCAAAGCTCACTCCCTTACGTGTCAGTCTAGTCATGGGACATGCAATCCTAAGAGTTCCAATAAACCTATTGCAGACAACCAAATTTCAACCCGAAAGCTATGTATCTCAAAGACACTCTCGGGTCGCTCCCACCGCATCACGACACCTCTAACCTTGGGCTCTGATCCATCAAATGAATCTCCTTAGACACCATAAAAAGCCCTAGAACCTGACTTCTTGTAACCGGGAATCACACTTTTCCAAATTCGCATACAATCATTCTTCCTAGCACTGTGAAGACTAACCAGAATGCTGCTCACGCTTCTAGCCGACCCTTCTTTGGAATATATCAGGATGTCGTCCACAAACACTACCATAAACTGATCCAAATACGGACGATATATCCTATTCATCAGATCCATAAAGGCAGCTGGAGCATTAGTCAATCCAAAAGGCATGACAACAAACTCGAAGTGTCCATACCTTGTGCGAAAAGCAGTCTTAGGGATGTCTGAGTCCCGTACTCTCAACCGATGATACCCATATCTTAAATCAATTTTCGAGAAGTAACAAGCCCCGTTCAACTGATCAAACAAATCCTCAATGCGCGGAAGTGGGTATGCCGTTTTCACTGCTACTTTGGCCCTAACCCGTGAATTCACACACAACCGTAGCGCTCGCTTTCTTTTTCATTTAACAATACCGGAGCACCCCAAGGCGAGGTACTTGGCCGGATGAACCCTTTACTCCAATTCCTGCGCTGTAGTTCAACTCCTTAAGCTCAATCTGAGCCATCCTAATGGAGTCAATAGGATCGGTATCGGGATACAAATCGATGGAGAAATCCATCTCTCTATGGGGAGGGAATCCTGGCAACTCATCAGGAAATACATCAGCAAAATCACACACTTGTGGAATACAATCCATCGTCACCTTCCTTTTAATCTCCCTCGCCATAGTAAAAAGGAAGTGTTGACCCCCATTCTTTCCTAACCACTTGTTCTCCATCTCTATCAACGGTAGAGTCGGACCACCCCCTCGATCCGCATAGAAGCTGACACGTGACCCACAACCAATCTGGAAGTTCACCTTCTTCGAAAAACAAGCCTAGGACCGCATGATGCTGGCAACTAATCCATTCCCACAATCACGTCAAACATCGCTATATGTAGGAGTACTAAGCCACCACGACTCAGATCCCCAACATTCAACACACTCCACCGTGATCCCCACTTAGTTTCCATCACGCCTACCCATAGTGTTCAACAAACAAAGGACAAGCAGAGTGGTGTAATCTCTAAATCCAAAATATAAGCAAAAGAAGTAGGACATAAAATGAACAGATGCACCCGAATCAAACAACATATGCCCAAGTGCTATAACATAAAACCATACCTTCCACTAGCACACTACAGGCCTCGGATCTCGGCCGCCATAGCGAAACTTCGCTTCCGAGACCTCGCCCGAAGTGTATGCAAGCCTTTCCCTTTCGGGGTCTCCTCCCTTGAGGCTGTCCTCCTTGAACACGCTTAACGGTTTATCGGTTCGAACCGCCTCGAGGAGGTCAAGGTGTTCGCATCAGAATCCTAGGGCACCACCTCCTCAAGTGTCCCGCTGTCGCACCACACCTCTTTCATAACACGTCCGGCCTCGTGGTCCCCAACCCGTATCCCACCGGCTTGCCCCCTCGCTGCACGGGGGCAAACTGGCCGTGACCGCCCATCCCAGGCGCTAGCCCTCTTATCCCTCGACCCGTCTCCAAACTCCGGGAATTCTTGTTTCTTTCCTTTGTACCTCAAGCCGCCTCCTCTCACAATCAAGGCTCGTGCCACCACCTCACCTGTAGGTGCTTAAGCATAAAGGAGCCACCCGAGCCCGAATAAATTCAAATTCCTCACTCTTGAAATCTGCTCGCTTCTCATTTGCTCGTCGCCACCATATGTCAGCATACCCCGATAACAAAGTAAATTGGGAGGCATACCTGACATACCATACCCCCCCGCCGCAGTGCACAAATTCCGATCTCTTCTGCCCCTCATGGCCTCGTGAGTCACTGGGTCGAGTAACTCCTCGACCGAAATCTAATTCCTACGTAGGCACATCACGGGTGCTCTTAACCATATCCCACCAACCGGCGCCCTCGTCTCTAACATAAAGGAGGCTAGAGATACTCTCCCGCCCAGGGACTTCCAAGACAACCAGAATCTTCTTCACTTCCTATAGCCAATGCTCGAAATTTCAAGGAAGCTGGATACCACCCCAAAACACCTGTGTAACAAGTGCCTGAAACTTTCATCAACCGCACGTCCATCTTCTTCTAATGACCTGAGGTAATTTTTTCTCACCCTCTCTCTCCAACCCGTCCCTGACCAAGTAGAAGAGGATCTCACAAAGTTGTTCCACTTTGGTCAGCCCACTCCTTCTTCCTCTAATCATTGTCTATTAATAACATGGAAAAGACAATTAGTTATCACAATGTCATGGTACAAGAACCAACATTAACCAAGGGGTTCTCACATCAATTTTTTTAGATATGCAATCTTGACCGCTATTGACATATCTTTACCCGATTCAGGAGCGCTTGCACATGGTATAAGAATCATTACACACTAACCAACACCCTAGCAAAATCCATACAAGCATTATAATATCTAAACTCAAGTAAGCATCATGCTTACAATCACACCACATGTTATCACATAGTCTCACATGTAAACATGTTATCTCTTTAAATACCCTTCAATACCACACTGCTGGGGAGTTCTTATACCATATATGAAAATCATATCATCCCTCAATAGCACAAATCCTAGCACTAAAAACCTAAGCTCCCATGATCATAAATTAGCGTGCCTAGTGGATTCTTCAGGTATCTATTGAATTTTCCTTTAATCTCCCAAGGATTTATCCCTTTGCTCTGATACCAACTTGTCACACCCCGAATTCCACCGGTGTGATTTATGTTACTATTTTACCACCTGATTTTTTTTTTTCAACTTGAGTCTAAACTCCACTTGGAGTAATCACTTGGAAACGTAAATAAAACACTACTCCAAGTCTCCAAACATACACACATATCGGTACAGAGTTAATTCCTCAATGTACCCAAAAACTATACGCCTTTACACTTGATCAAAAATAACATTTACACAAAGTTCCAAACTAGTGGCTACACAAGCCAAATATACAATGATCCACAAAAAAGATACCAACTGGCCCAAATATATAGTGTGAATATCCACATAACACTAAATATTCATCAAATGTATGCTCAACCACCAAATAAGCTGGCTGGCATACAAACTTCCCATCCTTCAAAACCCTATTGTGTCCAACTTTCCATGTCAATGCTAGCTGTCTCAGACTAAGATCTAAGGTGGAGGGAAATAATGGGGGTGAGTCTGATAACTCAAGAGTGAACTTATAACAAGCCATGCTCATAAAAACATCAATTTATACATAATTCAAGATATCCTAAAGCACGGGAGGATTTTGGCAAATAATAGGTTGATAATGGAAACACATGAATGTAATACTACCACCATCTCAACCCCTCATCGGGTGACTCTTTGGGCTTTCACCTGTGGACTAGCCGATCATCCCGTAAATAAACTTACAAATTGATGGGACTTTACCACACGCGATATGCCCACATCCCGTATAACGACAAATTTGCTGGACTTACCACCTGCAGATATGCCCACATCCTGTATATCTCGTGGACCCTTTCTCGACTACAACCTGTGTGGACTAGTCATCGTCCCGTGTCCACTACATCAATCCGACTCTCACACGCCTTCATACTCCATGTCATGCTTTAAAACAATTTCACAAAGCATTCAACCACATGGATATTTAAAAACATCATGTACCGCGATCTAAAGATTCCATATATATAAAAATATACATTTATATAATATCACTAGAAAATCACATAATCAAAGCACGAAATGGTACACCCAGCCAAACATCAAACCACAAGACAATGCCCAGGAGAAGGTTATAAGATCCCCTACCTTCCTTGGATTCAAAATCTTTAAGTCTCCTAAGGAAGTCAAACCCGAGGCTACTCCAGCGGATCCTAAATAACAAGTCATAAGATTCCTCAGCCCTCTCAACTGTGTCACATAAAATTACTCAAGTGGTCTATTACTTTATCACCAATTTAATTTCACATATATTCCTTATACCTTCCAACATAAACCTTGATCCCAAGTGCACTCTCTACACTTACTAGATCAACATTTAACACCCCTTATTGTAGTGGTTACAATGCAACAACACACTCAACACAAAACACCTTCTTGTATTCCTATCTCCATATTACTCATTTGAAGATAAGGTGCTAAAGGTTCTCCTCCAACTGGAATCACCCAAATCGGAGCACCGAAACTCGAGTTATGTCCTAAACAACCCGGACTATTCTATGATCAAAACTGAAGCATAAATTTTGCTTGAACATAGCCCCTCTTTGAGTGAATATTTGGGCCACATAGATTAAGAATTTGAGGGTACCTATTTCAGGATGTTTGGTGCTCCTTGAAGTCTAGTTTAACCAGAAACTCGAATCACTCAATCGGATAAGAAAAGCAAGTTATGGCTAAATATCACACCGGGTCAAAACAGAAAAATCCAGCCTCGAAAATGCCATGCCTAGAATTTATGATTTTCCTTAATTTTTCCATAAGTTTCCAACCCAATCAACCCTAAATACTCAAACACACATCAAAGCCACTCTATTCAACCCAAAACATCTTCCAAAACATCTTAAACAGTTAATCTAGGCTCGCAACCTACCTGACTGCAACCAATCTAAGGTTGCATGAAACCCTAGCTTTCAAAAAAGAGAGAGAAATTCACAGAATCATACCCCCTCTATACAAAAACTCTCAAATAACCAAGGATTAGGGTTTTACCACCCCATATCCTTCAAATCTAAGGTCAGAGAAGTTCCCTCCAACCAACCCTAGAAAAGAACTATTTTGCAGTTAATCAAACCAAAACCCTACCTTTTGGGTTCGCCTTTCCTTCTCTTCCTCCTTTCTCCTTTCTCTTCTTCTTTCTTTCTTCTTCCTCTTTCTCCTTTCTTCACATTTTTATTCCTAACTCTATTTGAGCAAAAAATGAGAACTATCCCTTTTTCTATTCAGTTTTAGTTTTATACCCATTTTTGACTTTACTTCACTAATAGCAATTTAAGCCATTAACTCTTTCTATTTGCATATCACATTCCCAATCTTATACATTGACCGCTAGGATTCTCTATTAATGACCCAAGGGTCCTCAAGTGGTAAATTTACCAATTTACCCTTGGCTCTAGTATTAAACCCGGGTCTATCGTTTTATTTTCGGAAAAATAATATTTAGCTATTGTAATAATTCTGGGTTTTACACAAGGAGCCAAGTAGCTTGGGTCAATAGAAAGCACAGTAGTTCATCCAATCAAGGGTCGTATAGCTCAGCAACAACCCGACCATTTGAAGATTTGATGACCAGGAAACCTCTCAACATAGGTAAAAAAAAAAAAAAAACGTCAACAAAAACAGAAAACCAAGAAGGAAGAAGAAAGATGGATACCCATAGAACAACAAATCTAATGTCAAGCATGTCTCGAGGTTTAGAACTCCGCACCAGCCGCAGCAAGCAAAGATTATACAAAGGGGCCTGATGTCGGGGGTGAGCCACGAAAAAGCAACTAATGGTTCGAGCCTCTGCCGCGCGTATCAAAAGGCAGCCCCGCAGAGGCGAGGGGGAAAGAGCTAGCCAGAATATCAACTTCACCATAGAGAGAACCGAGCTAGGGGTATCAGAGAGCACCTCGGGATCTACCTCGTCATCAGAAACTAATTCTTCTGCCTCCTCTTCATCAGAACTCAAGATCAGAAGGTCCTAAACCCGGAAAGCATCATGGCTCTACGTCGAGTTTCTCATCCAGAGGCCCATAAGGTGCAGGCCTTGTCCCTTAGCTCGCTATTCTCCATCCCTTTGGCTGATCATAGCCTCCCTCCTCTAGAGTTCCCCTCGTAATGCATTGCACTCTGGCCAAGAGCTCCACTGAGTTTCCTCAGCCTTCGTGGTCTCGACGGCCCGATCCAACGTTGTCGTCTCGTGCATAATTCTTCCCCGCACTTGAACTCTTCCCTAACCACCCGCACCATTCGACAAACCTTAGGCCCTCTACGACCTTCTTTCTCTATCTTTAAATTTCTCGCTTCATGTCGAGGTGTGCTTCAAGGATCGGATTTATACCCCAAAACATCATCAACAAGCCAGATCCGAGATCGCGCACTACTTCCTAAATAAGGAGGCCTCCCCGCCTTAGCAGAGCTCTCGACCGAGTTGGCCCTCCTCGCCGGATCCTTTATATAAGTAGTCGTTTGCCAAGGAACAAGATGGAGTTAGCAGATAACATTAACATAACCACAAGACGAATAAAAGAAGACGCTCAAACATATAGAGACGGTCCCCTGGAGGGATAGGGCCAGAACCTCTTTCAACACACAGTAATGATCATTTGAGATCAGAGTCCGGGCTGAGCTAAACGAAACGCCCTGGGCCAGGAAGGACTTCGTGAGGAGGCTCAATAGCCTTCTCGAAGAACCCTTGATTCCCCTATTTACGTGACTCTTTTCTATCGGGACAGTGGAATCTCTGCACCCATAGTAACCCCACCAAGCTCGCTAAACCGACAAGTTACCATGAAGCTAAGCCGCTAAAACCGCTAAAACGCCTTGGAAATGTAAGACAAATGACATTTCACTTTTCTATCAAAATCACAACTTCGCATTTAATGAAAATCTGACAAAGATAACGGCACTGGTCAGTTCGAAATACAAAAATCACCTGTATAAAATAAAATACACTCCCAATATTTTCTAAAAAAATCCAACTACAACCATAAAGGACCTTTGGTCCTCATCAAAATATAAGATTAGAATCAATCCAACATAACTACTCAAGCACTGCTTTTTCTCAAAACCATGCATGCATATTTTGGCGTATTATTTACATATACAAAATGTCACATTTAATTCCTTTTACATACGCTTACATTACTAATATCTTATATATAAATACAAAAATACGCCTAGATCAGGATCCCGAAAGGTCTTCGCTGGCACCCGCATTGATGAAAATTATTTTAAAACATATCAAATGGGCTCGTATACTATGTCTTGAAATGTTGTTGGTCTCGTCGATGTACCTCCCTATATGAAAATCCTATAATGTAAATATTGTAAATCGGCTTATGATAAAACTGAGTTTTACATAAAACCATTTCGAAAACCGTGCTCTAAAACTATCGCCGGGCCGAAACCTGCTTTCAAGCAGGTTAATATCCGAAAGTGTTATATCAGAAATCAAGTACCAACCAATGGGCCCATTTCGAAATACCCTTGACGTGATGCCACGTAACCTCGGGACCCGGGTATCTAGAGTGAACCTCGAACACTACCCGTCTAATATGGTCCGATGCACATGGCGAGATATCTCTATAAACATAATGGAACTCGTAACTAAAATGCCCAAGATGGAACTCTAAAACCAATACTGTATCACCATGTGTACTATGTCACAAGACTTAACTATCTATATTCCCGAATGTGCAAGAGGGCTACCTCACCATATAAAATATAAACTATATTAAGGATTCTCACCCGATTAACCTCATGAACCCGAGACTTCTAAGACTCCAACGGATATAGAAACTTTCCCTTAAAAACATCAATTAAAACTGCGGAGCGAACCCCTCATACCCTAATATATCTTTAGAAAAGGCAGTTTAAGTGCTAAATTTATTTTTTTCTCTTTTTTTTTTTTGTTTCAACACATAGAATTTTCAGAAAAATCGGCCAGAGTTTCCTCTGTTTTTCGGACTTTCCCAAATTTTCAAAACCTGATGAAAGCATTTAAAAACACTTCTAAACTTTAAATTTTCAATTTTCATATTAGACTCTTCAGCCCATAACCTAATCTAAACACAATAGACATACACAAAGACATTTATTTACTTCAAATCATCAAAACATTCAAAACCTTCTTCTATTCCATGCAATTTTTTTTATCAAAATATCAGCTTGAGCTGGCTTGAACCCGGGCTTAAGCCGACCGCCCACGTATCTCATCTTTACCAGGATCAAAGCCTACTTAGTTCCTTCAAAATATATGATATATACATATATATATGACAAAAATATCTGAACATATACAATATGCAAACATTTTATAAATGCACATATACTGCCTCTCGATGGTTCGACCATCTAGGGGATGCCCTACCCGCACACCTGCCTCTTGCCCCTAAATGGGCTGAAAACATACAAAAGAATGAGCCAGCTGAGCCCGCTGATGTACATTTTCATTAAGACAACATTTTCGTGATATATCAAAGTAATAAATACTTATAAAATAAAATCCATTTATGCCTTAAACTTCTTTTCTTTCTTTCTTTCTTTCTTTCTCTTTCTTTCTTTCCGATGGAACCTAGATAAACACCCAAGCCGCATTGATTTGGTGAGGACAACACATTCTGGGCCATAAACTACTACGTCAAGGGAGAAACTCACGCTTGCATGTGTGTCCTGCAAATACAGCACCGTATCACGGTAAGGATATTAAGCTAAAAATCTATTTCCTCCCTCTCGTTAGTAACCTAATCGGTGTTTCTAAATCTCACACGCTTTAAGGTAACTCAACATATTAGTCATAATAAAGCTCATATAGGTTAAGATAACCATCAGTAAAACATTTATCAAAAAATACATTTATAAATCCATTTAACCTTATTTTCTCATTAAAACACATAGATACTCAATTATACATATGCATCCTTTACACATTTTTAAACTCCATAATGCCTTAACATATGCATACGATATAAGTTAATATAAATATCTATATATTTTGTCGCATAAAACATCATTTCCATATGCCTTAACATAAACTCCATATGCCTTAACATTTATATAAACATTTTATTAAACTTTTCAGTTTAACATTAAAAAACCATTCACTACTTTTAAAACTCAATTTTTCTAAAATATCATTTTTACATTCCTCACCCCTTTGTTTCCTCGAAACTTGAGCACAACTCCACTACTTTCCCGCCTTTGCTTTTAGCCTACACACTCAATGAATACGGTAACGTATTAATCGCCTGCGTATAGCGTAAAACTTAACGTACTTCACACGCAAGTCACTTTAGGGTCACACAACATTCATATAAATCCAAATTAACAAATTACCCTTGAGCACTAAAAACCCACTCATTTTGGCCAACCTTTTTCCAACAATACTCTATAGACTTTATGACCCAAAAAATTACAACGGTCTTCTGCAAAATTATGAAACTCTTTAGATCAGTCCTTTATATATCCACGACATCTCTTTAAATTTTCAATTTAAAATTCCTTTCTCTAAGGCCCTCAACCACATAACACACAAGTTACAAAGATGTTTTGATGCCAATTTGGTTAACTCACTGAATCACCTACTGTTGTCCTTGATTTATGGATCTAAATTCCATAAATTGGAAATGGTTTCTTCACTCATTTGAAGCTATGGTTCTAATGTTTCTTCTCCAATTGGAATCACCCAATTTGGATCACCAAAACTCAAGTTATTGTATTTTACATCTAGATGATTCAATTTGGCAGAACAGAATCTGCACATAGCTCCACTTTGATAAATTTATGAGCACTTTTAGTTACAATTTGCATGCACTTTCTTCAGATAAATTTTCCCTAGAAATATATTTTTACCCATAATTCCTGAATCACTCAATTTAGATAAGTGAAACTCCACTTATGGCCAAACATTTTACAACCATACCCAAAACAAAGATAATCATGAGCCAAATGAGCTCACCTTAGTCCGTATTTGGGAGCCTTAGGGCTACACTGGCCTTGGTCCCTCTTCTATAGCCCTATCTCTTATGGTCTTTTACCAATTGGAATCAATTCATTTGGATGACTTCTAACTTAATCTATAGCCAAATGAAAATGTGGGTTTTGCGTAAATTTTGACAAAGTGAATTCCTTTAAAAAACTAACATTCTTTACAAATCCATTCCTCAAACCGGTAATACCTCAATAAATCAACATGAAAGTCATTCAAAACTACTCCATAACACTTGTATTGGTGGCTGGAACTCATACATAAAACCCTAGGTGAAAATCTTAAGTGAACTCATATGAATTTAACCTGGGTCCACCAATTTATAAAAACCATATAATTAAGGGATTTATTCCACATTTATTTACACCTCAATTGGTTTTTAATTTCATAACTCAAGAATTCTAGGGTTAATGTGATTTCTCCGCCAAACCCTGCACTGCAAAGGAGCACTAATCTCCATACCAAACCTAGAAATCCAAATACACTTGATTTAAAATAAAACATACATTTTTCTCCTTCTCCTTCCTCTTCTTCCTCTTCTTCCTCCCCTCTTCCTCTTCTTTCTCTTCTTTCTCCCTTTCTCCTCTCCCACGGGGTGCTCTAGAAATTTTGAGACCAAAATATAGTTTTTGAAGTTTTGGTCTCCATCTTTTATAATATTAACTTTCCCCTAATTACCATTAAGTCCTCAAGAACTTTAATATTGCACTTTAACTTTTTGTTTTACTATTATGGCCCATTCTACTTTGATTTTGACTTTCATATCTACAGGCAATTACAATTTAGTCCTCAAACACTTCGATATTGCAAATCGAACTTATTTTATTTTCATTTTGCATACCATCTTCTCTCAAATTATGCCCTTTATATCCTTTTTTGAATTTACCACTTTACCCTGGCACTAGTACCTCAATTCCGGGTTCCATAAATTATGATTTCATAATTCCTCTCCAAAATACCACAAGTGCGATTGACTTGGTACTCCTGCACGCCCCCACGCTTAAACGATCAGACACCTATCTCGATCTGGTACATAATTTATATCTAACCCCCAATTGCCGACCGTGCAATATAGTTGGGCCATAAATGTCATAACCTCGCTACGCACAATCCGAGATACATCCGACCGAAACTAAGTCAGGCATTACTAAACCAGCTAAATCAGAGCTTTCTAAGTAATCAAATCGAAATTTTCACAGTATAACAAGTGGAGGTAAAACAATGCTTACTTAATTACATTATATTTTCAAAGCACTTTACACCAGATTAAACATCTTCAAGCCAAACGATTTCGAGTACTCATCTTTTCTCGACTAATTTCTTTCAATTATCGCTTACACGCTAGATTATCGCCATATGCTCCACTACTACACAATCCATGCTACAGCTCCATTTTAACGTGCTTTCGCTCAACGTTTCTTAGAATCCATAAAACAAAGGGCTTCCAAATGACTATATCGAAAACAAACTTCAATTCTAATAAAACTTACGTGTTAGTCAGCATTTGATAAGAACACTGATAATATGAGGTGAAATTAATCGCCAAAATGCCCCTACACATGAAATGCCCTGATAAAATCATCCGCGAGCAACTTTTTCAAAGCGACTCTATGCTATTCGATGTATTAGACTACACATGTCAAGACAACCATGCACTGCACAATTTGCCATAATTAATTTTTTCCAGAAATTATGTGGGTACCAAATGCTATTGACGGGCATATGGTTAGATTTTAAATTCAAGTGACTTTCCATAGAGTCTAAAAACACCCAAAAAGATTTCTAAAATTATGTCTAGACTTTCTCCGAATAAAACTTAAATTTTCAACCCGAACTCGGTCCGCCCCGAAATTCAATGGATTGTCCGAACACAAATTAAAATTAAAATTTTAAACTCAAATTCAAAAATTCTCAGACTCAAGTTTACTACCCACGCCTCTTAAGAAAATTCCCTGCTCATTACATAGCATTTAGCTAAAAATAATTCAAATAGAAAAATTTCACCTTCTCGATTGACGTTAAACGCTGTTCTTTGCCTACACATGCCTCGTCACAGAATTCAACTTTGCTTCGCTCCGACAAAAATCTACGGTCCGATTCCATAGATCCGAAAGAAACGAAAAGAAAAAATAAAAATAAAAAAATCATCTCTTTCTAATTCCCACGCTCCGTCCGTCTTCCCTTTTGACTTTTATTCTTTCATTTTAATTATTATTATTATTATTATTTGCATAAATTGTTCCATATTATCTCATCTGTCCATTTCTCGCCTCGAAAAATTTATTTCTTTCTCAATTTACTTTATTGTGGGTCTAACTCATACTAAAAGCCATTTCTACTCGAGATTTTAAAATCTCGGGTCCCCGAAGTCACCGAACACCTATCACCCAAAAATTCAAAATATTCCGATTGTCTCGCACTGATGAAACTTTTTCTAGGTCAATAGATTTTGCAAGACGAATTTAATGGTGCAGTCCGTTTCATCATCCGAGATCTAGATAATTTTCTACGCTCCTCGAATCCATTACGGCAATTTATTATCATTTTAACATTTTTGAAATTTTCTAATTTTTTTTTCATAATTTGTACTTTCACCCCTCCACTTTCCTTAATTGAAAAGGAGCCACAATTCTTTGAAAACTTTACAATTTCACCCTTAAAAACAACTTTAAAAAATACTACTATGGCACTCAATTAATTAAGGAAGCCCTTGGTACACCTATGTGACCTTAGGATTCCACCACCTCGGCCGAAGAGGACAATGCCTGCCCCTTCACCTAAACTCACATTGCCGGGATCGAGCATCGTCAAAATTTTCGGATCTTACCTCGAGTTGGGAAGTTGCTCTCAGGAGGATCCTGAGCCTTGCGCTTACGCTCCTCTTCTTCGCCAGCAACTCGACACGGGCCCGAAGTTCTCCCCGAGTTGGCTTCACAACAAGAGGCCCCCCAGGAGAAGTTTCCATGGAAAAGGGTGAAGGAGATGTCGAACAAGGGGAACAAGAAGGGCTCACGCCTGAAGAGCCGGAATGTCCGACCTGATCAGATCGGAATACGCCCAAGGGCGACACTTGCCCAACTGACGCTTTATTTCCTTGTCCTCATGAGTAAGGTCAGGACGGATACCTGAAAGCAACACAGCAAAGTCAAAAACATAACATGACCTTGGAAAAGTCAATTCCTACTAGCATAAGACGTAAAACTCACGCAGGGTTCTCAAGGGTAGTTCATACTGTCGGAATCCCCAACGTATCGTCTTGGTCGGCAGGGTTGTATTCCTAATGTCAACCCCCGACAAAGAAATAGCGCTCTTTCCAATGCTTGTGGGAAGAAGAGAGGTCGAAAATGATGGGTCTGGTAGTGGCCCGCTTCGAAATATACAAGAAGCCTTCTAAGGCCTCTTTCATGCTGAAGAGATCCATCAGAAGAGCTATACTAGGGACCTCGAGACCCTTATCCTTGAAAAACCAAAAGGTCGATCGCCAGATCGCCCCAAAAGTCAGGAGAGTCGACTCGACATACATTGAAATGCCATAGAATGCTTTTTACTTAAGGATGCTAGTGGGAAAGCGAAGACCATTCTCAAAGTCGCCTAAAAAACAAACCATCTAGGGAACGGGAACAACATAAGAAGTGAGGAGGTCAGGACACCAGATTCGAATGCCAGAGGGAGGTCTATAACGAATAGCGAAGGCTTTAGCGTACAAGGGCTCAACCCGACTAGGGCCCACGACCTCCATGTACCTCACAGCAGCCCTCAAATATTCGGAGTCGCCGGGATACCTAATCTCGCTAATCTTCTCCTTGCCCTTACCTGGAGGAGGAAGATAACCTACTAGAAGGACCCTGACAACCACAACGGCAGGGACACCGAGTCCACCGCCGCTCGCCCGACACGTACTCCCACGGCCTTCCCCATTCGCAGCACCTACGTACACGCATGACTACGCTGAGAGAGAGAACGAGCAAAGGGGAACGAAAGAAAGAGACTCCCCAACCAACACGCCTTAACAACCCGGGAATTCAAACAAGGAAAAGAAAACAGGTGAAGAAGAAGGAAGACACACCGAACTAAGAAGGAAAACAAGGAAAACGGCCCCTAGGAAGACAGGACGATAGAAAGCACCACAAGCAGTTCTGAGCGCTGATCAAAGACGCTTCCAAACTCGCAGAAGAAGTGGAAAAGTGCAATACAAGGAATGTTTCTAAAGGAATGAGAAGCAACCATCCAAATGGGCACGAAAATCGAAAAAGCGCCATCATTATCACAAGACGTTTGACGACGACAAAGCCCAGATAATACCAACCCCCCGCAGCTTCACGGAAGTCGCGCACTCGATCCAAGAAACGATTCAAATTCCTTACCTGTTTGCTTCAAACTCAAGGGCTGGGGGCTACCGATAAGTAGAGAACAACATATACCGTAAATACCCGGGTATATGTTTTGTTATATTCCAAGAAGGATTTTGGGGAACAACGCAACTTACGCCCTATGATATTTTAAATTCTCAGATTAAGATTAGCCATCTTAACGGTCGGGTTTAATTGTGAGGATTAGCAAAGTGTGTTAGATTGCATTTTTTATGGCATGTGGGTCAATTATGCAATTAGGTAAGTTTAGTGGTTTTGTTAGGGTTTGAAATTATATGTCTCGAGGGACCACTTTGAAAAAAACTTGTTGAGCGGAGAGGGACTAAAGCATCCTCAGAGCTATGTAAGATCACGAGGGCATGACACCCTCATATATGCATGGTGGGGAGATCTTGACACATGGCAAGTGCATGAGAAGAGCTTGCCATGTGCCAAGCAAAAGTCTCAATTCCTCTTGTTTTAGATGCTAGACCAACTTCTTGCTAGGAAGTTGGAAAATTCTGGAAATTTAGAAAGCGGCAGAGAGTTCTAGAGAGAAGCTGGGAGAGAAGGAGGAGAAAAGGCTTGAAGGAAAGCTCGGTTTTTGGTGGAAAAGTTCACTAAGGTATAAACATGATCTTTGAGGCCTTAGTTGTATTTATGACTTTGCTATACTCGCTTTGTCGGGACACATCCTAACCCTGGGATTCGATGAAATGTGCGTTTGTGGAACCCTAAATTGTAAAAGACCAGCTTTGCGAAGATGGTACGTGTGTGTGTGTCCAAGGGAGGTGTCATTCAGCCTTTCCCTTGACCCCATGACAAGTTCGCCATAAGTTGGCCTAAATAACTCCGAACTGATGATTCCAGTTGTAGAAGAAGCCAAATACCTAGCCTGAATGTCTAGAAGCAACCAAGAACTAAAACCCTACCATAAGGCCCTTTGAATTTGAGGTTG
>JAEQBH010007117.1:0-294328 GCA_016808115.1 Tetrastigma voinierianum | reverse complement strand
ATATATAAATGTTTTTTTCTTTTTTTGTCCATTTTGGGAATCGAACCTGGAACCTCCCCCCCATCCCATTCCTAAGTACTTCGAAATGATACATGCATCATCCTGTTCCAAATAAAGATCAAACAAGCCTACGCTCTTTGCTTCTCTAGACCTCCCAACATAGGAATTCTTCATACAAGATTATCCAAAACCAACAGGTTTTGATTATTCAAGCATGAAGGTCTGATTGTTCAGCAACATTTTCTCTTGGTCCCTGTTATGAGTCCTACAAGCGAACAAGAGCATCCTACATCCCCAGCCTTACCCCTTGCCACTTGAGTGGGCCTCAAGGGGATGAGGTACAACCAACTCCACAAAAATCAGGAATTTGAGGGATTGCTTTTATTTGTATGAACTGCTAGTAGGAAAAAGGTCCAATCAGGAGGCTCTCAGGGATGAGAGGTTAGCACTTGTAACCTATCCCTGACAATGTGACGCCCCATTTCCGGGGGTCCGTTGACAACCCGTCAACCCGCAGAATACTAGTGGGATGTCGGTAACCCACCATCATTAAAAATTAAGAAGTCTTGTACGGGGAGCTCTACCCGTTAGTGGCCAAAAACCTGTCTCAACACTCAACAATGACCACACAGGGTCCACATGCGAGTAAAAACACGGTTACCTTGAGCTCCTGCATTGTCACACATTAAATACATCAATTATATACAATAGTTCGTTATTACAATTACTTTACCAACATAAATATAGTCTCAGAATTTTAATACATGCTGGCAAAATAAATAACTCCAAAGCCACACCTAGCTTACTTCTAAATGCGCCAGTGAGCGTCGTCTCAGGATATTTCGTTCGAAATAAAGGATCCGACAGTGGAGCAAAGCTCAATAGCGATATTCTTCTGCATGAGTTACTCACCGGCAGTGCACACAGCGCGGCAGTCTGTCACATCCGCAATACATGAACCTACCGAATGCCTATAGCGATCAATCCCATGTCTCTGAAAATACCGACTCTCTCACACATATGTTGCCGAATGCGTATAAATATTCACTTTCAAAACAAAAGTTTTTGTTTCAAACTTCGCGCTTCTGTTAAATATATTGATTCATTTCTTGAGGCGTAAATTGCTGGATGGGTCGCCTGAAACAGTTTGTTATCCGGAGTGATATGCTGACCGATTCTCCGCTGGGTACTTCCTTCGGTGTACCTGTCGAGCCTCTCTTTCAAATATTTTCGTTTTTTCTTTCATTTCATGTCATGTATTCAGCCTCCCAATATTCTAGGGTGTTCGGTGCATATGGAATGCATGATGCCAATCCCATCAAACTCATGCCATATAAACATGTATATACTAACATAATTAACAAATGAGGCAAGATAGTGCTCATGATTACGGTCATCAGAATTAGTTTTTCTCACATGGGTTATCAACAAACACAGTAATTCGATTTTGAATTCCATCAGTCAACACAAAAATCACACCAAAAATAATGTCACTATTCACATGAACAGTGAAACCCTCAGGTTGGCACTTTTCACGACCACAACAATGGGGATTTCTCCACTCAGTTCAAAGCTTTTGAGACCGATATCACGGCCCTTTAGGCCTCAACAAATCCAGCCTGATAAATGGTTCTTAAAGCAAAGAATACCAGTAGGAAGATACCTTCTGAGAGTTAATGAACTCATCGTCGGCAATCACGATAGTCGCGAGATTTGATTTTTGAAGTATTCGTCGAGAACCAACCGCCCAATGTTTAGTCTAGAGAGAAGGAGCTCTTTCTCTCTTAAAAATACAAAATTCAACTCATCAGATCTCCCTTCGCTGTTTTTATCTCAAAATGAAGAGCATGAACACTATTTAACTTGTTCATTCTCACAATATTTTCATTAATCCAATTGAGTCCTTTGTCTTGATTTTGACACTAGCTTCATCTGCCATTGGCCTCTCCATCATTTCTAATATTGTACATGTATCACAAGAGTACATAGAGGATTTTTGTTTCACATCACATATCGTCAAACCCATTTTACTAAGACTCGTACATCGAGAAAATTCCACTCTTTCAAAAGGGTAAAACTACTCGGGTCAAAACCAAAATTTTTCTATATCTTGATGACGAAACAGACTTCAATTCAGTTGGAATCGCCTTCAAATCTAATACCACGCTCGACTTTCATCAAATCCGAGACAGCCAATTTCACTTTTTCGAGGCATCTGGAAGTTTAAATCCGCTCGAGGAGACATGTGATGACAAAGTCACCTACTACATGTACTCATGTGACACATATTGCATGATTAGAGAGAGAATGAGAATGAATGGCTTAGATAAAGCCAAATATCAAAATCAAAATGAAGGGACAAGATGGGAATTTTTACAAATGTTAATGAGAATAAAGACAAAAGCAAATAGTGTTTATCTTCTTCATTTTGAGAGCCAAAACGTGCAGGAGGTGCAGTGAGTGTTGGAATTGAGTTTTAGAGAGAGAAGGAGCTCCTTCTCTCTAGATTTCCGATTATTCGGACTCCATTTGCTCTCGACTGAGCAAGAAGCAAAGTCATTCACTAAATGAGTGATAAGCGTGACACCGATCGGTGGAGTTCACAAATACCCAAGAGGGTGAGATCTTTCTACTGTGGATATTCTTTCGCTAAGAGCCATGTTTATGGTTAGGGATATTCTGAGGTTTGATTTAGCTGTAAATTCGGTCTCAAAACCTCTGAACCGAGTGGAGATAATCCCAATTTAGACATGAACAAGGCCACCTGAGGGTTCAATCGTTTCACGTGAATAGTGAAGTTATTTTCTCGGGTGTGAAAAATTCTCGTGTGTTGTGGGTGATTCAAAATGAATTGTTGTGTTTGCTAATTAGCCCATGCGAGTTAATTTTTGGTGTTAGTTGATGTGAATTTTTAATAAACATGATTTTATATGGATTAATTGGTGTTATCATATACATGTTAAATATATTAGCATAAATTATTTGAATTGGTATAATGCATTCCATATGCATTAGCAGCCTAGAATATTATAAGGTCAATGCATGACATGAAATTGAAAGAAAAACGAAATGTTTGTGAAAGTGAATTTCAAGGAAGATTTTCTGAAAGAATTGCCTCGGAGAGTTGTCCAACATATCACTTTGATGAGGACTAAGGATCACGGTGAAATATCCGCAATTCGCCTGAGGGTGGGCCAATGTATTTACCTGGCCCGTAGCAAGTTTTCGAGAACAAAAAGTTTTTGCTTTGAAAACTGGATATTTTTACTCGATTCCGCTTTAGGCATATGTAAGGGAGTCTGGTGGAGGACTCAGACATGGGATTGGGCATGTAGACACTGAGCAGGTTCATAGAATGTTTGGATGATTGTTTGCCATGACATATGCACTTAGCTGGAGCAACCCATGCAGGAAATTATCTCTAATCGGGCTTTGGGCTCACCTTGTCGAGGATCAATATTTCGCGACAGGAGTGTGGCGAGACGACGCTCACTAGATGTCGTGTTTTAGAAGAAAGTCGGGTCAGGCTTCGGGCATTCAAGCAGTGCAGAACATGTATTAGAAATTGTACATTTTGAAATATGTTTGGTAAAGAGTAATTTATTAACTCTTGAACTATTGTATATAGTTGATGTATTTTGTGGGTATTAATGCAAGGGCCCAAGTGACCATTATTTTACTTGCATGTGGACCATGTGTGGTTATCAGAACCTGTTGTATTTGTGTTGTATTCGTAGAGCTCCCCGTACAAAGGGAGGCTATGCCCATTTTTCGCGAGTGGTGTCTGGGTTACTCGACATCCACGATTATTTCGCGGGTTGACAGGTTGTCAACGACCCCCTGCCTCGGGGCGTCACCTCGCCAGCATCAGTTAAGGTAAACGACACCTTGGGAGTCATGGTGTAAAGCTTAGGGTAAACAAACCTAGGGATCGAGGGACTCGGGGCTTAGGCTTGTAATATTACAAAGAGATACCACAACTTCTGGATGTGGCTCTATACAGCTTAGGTGGCTGTGATTTACCTGGGAGGTAGTCACTTTATTTACTAGAACACTACATGCATTGTGTTTTATGTGTGATTGAGTGTATAACATGATGTGTGATTATGTTGTGTGCTTTGTATGCTTGGTGAGTAGCATAGGAGAAAGTGTTGAATATTAGGGTCAAGAAAACAAAACCCAAATTCCGAGGCTCGCATCGTTTCAAATTCTTGGCAAATGGTCTAGAATTAAGAACTATTTATATATATGATATATTTTTTTTGGGATACTGTTCAATTAATAAAAATGATATTGTATTTAGAAACTTAGAAAATTTTTCCAGTTTTTGTATCAAGAAAGAGAGTTGTAATTAAATTGAACTTTAGTGGTAAATTTGCAAAGTGTTCAAGCTACTGCATCTTTAGGGGTAGCAAGGAGGCTACTGGAGAGGAAGAAAAAAATGTGTTGAAGAAAATTTTTCCGAGTTTTATACAAAGCAGAAACAGGAAAAAGATATTTAAAATAAATATTTTTTTGTTCACTGGAAAATGAAAAAGAAAAAAAAAATTTGGGTCTTCCAGTAGGTGAACAAATAAAAATAAAATAAAATAAAATAAAATAAAATATTTTTAAAAATAAAATAAAATGAAACAAAATAAAATAAAATTTTTTTTGGTTGCATATGATTTAAAATATGAAATTATTGTCTTGCATTACCTATGAATGCATTGACATTGTGTATGAAATATTTTTCAGTATGTAAATAGTGTCTCGAGGCTAGTTTACACCTTAGAGATACCAGACGCAGATAGAGTCAGCTTAGAGGTTGAGGTGCCTTGAGGAGCTCTTACTCAGGAGTTCTCCCCAGGTATTAAAGGTAGGATGTGGATGATATGTTGTGGTCAAAGGGGAAGTTAGAGATCTCTGCGATTCTACTCACAAGGAACCTATGGGTCATGGACATGTCGAAGCTTGATGTCATCCTTGGGATGGATTATCGACAACTTACGTGAGTCATATTTATCAGAGAGTAGGAGGGTTACCGCCAGACAGGAGGGTTACTCGCCTACATGCTAGACGGTACTGTATTGTATTTTAGGGACAAGTTTCTCGATATTTTACCCTTGATGTGACAGTCTAGGTGTCGTGGACAATCGTGTTGGCTAACAAGCCTTACCCCGGGAGGGATGAGGTGTGAGACCTGACTAGATCTACCTCGATGGTCCGCGAGTATGGGGATGTTTTTTCCGGGATGAAGCACGGATTGCCCACAGAGGGCCTGTAGACTCGCATCGAAGTCATTGACTTGGTACTTCATTTCATCTCTATGACTCAAGATGATGGCACCGGTTGAGTTATAGGAACTCAAAGTCTAGCTACAGGAGCTACTGGACAAGGGGTTCACTAGACTGAGCACTTCACCATGGGGCGCTCCGGTCTTGTTTTCAAAAAAGAAGGACAAGACCCTTCGACCAGGCATTGATCCATCGATACAACGTGGTTACGATCAAGAATCACTATCGCCGAGGATTGATGACTTGTTTCGATCAACAGAGGAGCGAGCTCGCTCCAAGATGCACTTCGCAGCTGGTTACCATCAGCTGGGCGGTTGTGAGACCTGGCTATCCCCGTACACGCCGCAGATGCTGCTATGGGCACTTGAGCTTACAAAGGATGTCTCGGATCGATTTAACGCGCCAAGAAGATTCACGGACTCCCATGCATGTGGTATTCCAACCCTATTCCATCAATTTTTCGTGAAGTCTCTGTGGATGACATCTCTCATCTACTCCTGCCGTGAGTGGAACATGAGTATCACTTGAGGATTGTTTACAAATATTGGTGAGACCATCGGGCCAGGCACTAAGTTCGCATAAGTACAAGCTTGCCATCGAGGCGCAGGTTTTCGACATGCGGAAGTCAACATCGCGTGGCCAATGGACCCGCAGAAGGTCAAGGCCGTGATGAGTCGGGAGAGGTCGAAGTCGGGCCTTCGAGATACGTAGTTTTTAGATCACGGGTACTACAAGAGATTCATTGAGTAGATTTCTCCCATTAGTAGCGCAATTTCCACACTAAATTAACCCTAAGGAGGTCAAGTTTGATCGGGATGACCGACAGCGAGGGAGGCATTCCAGAGTCAAGAGGAGGCTTACTACATCTCCCATTCGACAGTCCTGACAGGATAGGGTACACAAGCAGGTCAGGATGCCTCGAGGGTCTGGACCGGGATGTGTTTTGATGCAAATGGAGTGGCAAGAGCTTACGGTTCCCGTCAATAAGAGTCATGAGCGCACTAACTCCACACACGATACGAGTCGGGCCGTAGCCTTCGCCTCAAGATTCGCGCCACTACTTATATGGTGAGGAGTTCGAGGTGTACTCACCACAAAAGTCTGAAGTATAATTTCACGCAACTGGACCTCAACATGAGGCAATCAAGTAGAGATGGATGGGAGTTCCTGGGAGGGATTACGACTACTTTGCATTACCATCCTGGTAAGGCAAAAGCTAATGCACTCAGTCGGAAGTCACGGGGAGCATTGGCTAGTATAGCTTCCCGGGAATGGCGGATGCTTGAGATTGTGGGACGTTTAGTTTGCGCGCATCATGAAAGTGCCTGTGGTACTTTGGGGGAGTCTAGTGGCTACACACCGCTCTATCGAGCAGAGTAAATTGGAGTCCCAAGGGGCGCGGCGTAGATATGGTCCATCAAAGACCGAAATGGCGCCAGTACAAGCGACGAGGGTCGGACCGCCCACAGATGGTAGTCTTTCGTATAGAGGAAGAGTAGTAGTCTCATTGATCGATTTGAGAGGAGATTCTCGTGGAGTTTTACTGCTCTCGACGGCTCTCAGATCCAAGTAGCAATAAAAGACGATCAGATCTCTGCCGCGCACCACGGAGCGGGACGAAGAGACACATGTGGGACTTTGTTCGACGATGTCTCACGTGTCACAGGTTAAGGCCGAACACCGTGGTTAGCAGGCTACTCACCCATCGAGGCCGAGGAAGTGGAGCATCGTCACGATGACGCAGACCCACTCACAGACCGCAAGGACACGACGCGCAGACGTGATAAGGACTGGCCACTAAGTTTTCCCAAGACATTTTCAACCGTGCCATTTAATCTCTCACATCGAGAGATTTCGCTGGTCAGATGTTTGAGAGATAGTCCCGGCCACATGGAGTACCGCATCCATGGGCTTCCATAGGGACCCGAGGTTTACGACGCACTTTGGGAAGAGTTTCCAAAAGGCCAGGCATACCATTGACCATAAGTACACCTTTCCACCCACACTGACGATCACGTAGAGACTACATGTGTGTTAGAGGACATGGTCACAGCACCCATCATGGCGGGTAGTCGGGAAGAGCATCACTAGTGGAATTCGCCTACAACAACAGCTATCGTGCTAGCATACGTATGGCACCATATGACATTACATGGGAGGCCACGCGCATCACCTACATGCTGGATCGAGGTGGGAGAGAGTTCCATCATCGGGGGTCCTAATATGATTGGGAGACACCTCCGAGAAGGTGAGCTTGATACGACAACGCCTTTCACTCGCTTAGAGCCGAGCAGAAGAGCTTATGCTGATGTACAACGCCCACCTTAGAGTTCGAGGCTGGTGATCAGCCATTTTCTCAAGGTGATGCCCAAGAGATATGGTCAAGTTCGACTGCTTGCGGAAGTTATCGCCAGGTTCACTGTCCCCGAGATACCGGAGAGGGCAGACACCAGCGCCGGTGTTCACCGTTGGCGCTACCGCCCAGCATGACAGGAGTCCACGAGGTATTTCACGTCTCCATGCTCCGCAGGTACACCCCATCCAAATTACATAAAGGATCGGGGAGAGATCGAGGTCGACACCTGACAGACCTCTCGAGGAGGGACCAAAGGTGCACATGGATAGCCTGATTAGGGTTTTGCGACCTGAAGACCATGAGGCTAGTGAGGGAAAAAGGATGGCAACACCACCGTGGGAGTGGAGGAGTCAACGTGGGAGCGTGAGACACGATGAGGGCCACCTATCCCTTCTGTTTTGGGATGAAGGTATGTGGTTTAATCGTTTAATACTTAAATGACTAGTTTACATGCATGGTATAGTGCACGTTGCATATGCATGTGAGTTGGGATTGTACAGAATTTCGAGACGAAATTCTTTTTAAGGAGGGGAGAATGTAAGACCCGAGAAAATTCCAATTTTCTGAAAAAGGGTAAAACGATAATTTCGGTCAAAACCCAAAAATTTTTAGATCCTGATGATGAAATGGACTTCATCAAGGCTGAATCGTCTCTCGTGTAAATCTAGCTATCACGCCACTTCGTCGACTCGAGACAATAAATTTCACGCTGAGGCATCAAGGTCTGCATGTGATCTCCCCAAAACCCGGGGTCCGTTGACAACCCGGTACAGTCCATGTCCCGTGAGGCGAAGTCCTGTTGTCTCGCTCGAATGGACAACTTAGTCCACTGATCCTCCTAACTTCGCCATGTCCGTGGGCCACGAATCATCAAGAAAACTGGCTACTGTAATTTGCCATATACCATCATACATCGTCCTCAACTCGAACGTGTCCCGCAGCACTGGAACATTTTTACCCGACATTACCTGAACCCGCCGCACATCTCAAACTCGAGTCCCCGCCACCACCCATACCCCACCTCTGTTAACGCCAGCCTAGTCTAATCTCGTCGTATCGGGAGGCGATCTCCATAGCCTCTAACACCTTCGACCGCACGCAACCAATGATCTCGCCACCACCGATCTCCTCCCCCCGTGAAAGTCGAGGATGATGCGACCGAACCTCCTGAGGTTACTCGACCGGCTACCCCGCTACACTAGCCTATGCAATAGCAAAACAGAATACCTACAAAATTTCAACAAAGGTCCACTGTCAACACCGGTGGTGCTCAATTAGTACCCCGTGGACAACCTCTACGTCCTCGTCTTCGACTAACCATCTACACATGTCAAATGACAAGTTAAATTCTAATTAAATTAAATTAAATTAATAATTAAATTAAATTAAATTAAATTTAAATTAATAATTACATTAAATTAAATTTAATTTAATTAATAATTTAATTTGATTAATAGTTTAGTTAATAGTTGAGTCGAATGAAGTTAATAGTTGAGTTTATTCTTTATTTCATTTTATTTTATTTCTTATTTTAGTTTCTATAGTTTATTTTATTTTATTTTAGCTTAGTTTAGCTTAGATTTTTTTATTTTAGTTTCTAGTTTAGCTTTTTATTTTATTTTTTATTTTTTAAATTTATTCTTATTTTAGTTTAGTTTATTTTATTTTATTTTTTTAGCTTAGTTTATTTTAGTTTCAGTTTATTTTATTTTTATTTTTAGTTTTTATTTTTATTTTTATTTTTATTTTATTTTATTTATAATATTTTCATGCCTTCCAATAATATTTTTGGGCTAACTAAGATTTTCACTCCAATAATATCGTGAAGATAGTTTCATTATCTCAGTATTCACTCAGACGACATAAGATTTCATCTATTTGGGACAGATTCAAGATAAATTTCACTGCTTTCTCTCTACCTTAGGTTCGTGAACAGCTAACTAGAAATTTCCACGAAGTTTACGGAACTATACTAGTAAGTTTCTGAATAAACACACTTTTATTTACGCATACACATAGCCTAGAATAAGTCGTCATGTGAAAATGATGTAAACACTTGTCTAAAAACAAATACTTACTACCCAGGCTTGCAGCGTGCCTTACAACCTACAGCCATGAAGTGCCAACTGCCTTACCTACATCTACACACCCATAGCCAGATCCAGCACAAATCGATTTCAATCTTTCATAAGAATTGTCAGCCTTGGTTTTCAAACATGGGTCGAAATCAGGCGATACACCTCGTGACTGCTTTCTTGTCAAATCTCTGCTTTATGTCGTGTCTTCGTTTTTATCAAAATCTCACAATCAACACGGCCTTTCTTCCTTTGCATTACCAGCAGCGACGATATGGTTAGCTGCCGATAATCTTTTTCCATTATGATCCGTGCAGCCAGAGCAGAGCAGATAATCGCCAAGCTCACTAGAGCCTATTTTCTTTAAGAGAACAGAGCCGAAATGTGCGGCCCCCACTATGGGGGATCATAACGATCCCAAATTAAGATTGTCGTAGTTTCGACGGCTTATTAACAAATTGAAGCTCCTTTCACGAACATTATCTATAAAGGGTTTGTGTCTGAGGTGATTGAATCATATTCCATTTTCTGGATCTTTTCAAGATGCGATAGCGCCGCACGGGAGTCTTTAGCCCATGTCAGAAGGCATCAAAATCAAGTGCTGTGAGTGTCATCGGTCTTTATGATAGGTTATCATGAATTATTCAGCGCCTTCGCAGCAACCTCGCAATCTGCGACGAAAATTCGCGTGCAAGCGTGGGCAAGATGGTACGATGCTATCGAAATCATACCAACACGGTTCTTCAAATCTCTGTGGTAAATTTCGTATTTATCAATGTCGCATTGTTACAATGCTTATGGTTTTCGAATAAACTAGAATTTCTTTTCTGTGTGGTCTTCGCTTTTCAAAAAATTGGTTTTCAAAGCTACCGGGGACGCAAATAGTTTGAGAAGACTTTTTTCAAATTACCTTTTTTCGATCATTTTATATTCATTCGAGAGTCTATACTCTTTAAATAAAAGCCGTTAAGACAGCTTTCGCAGAAGTGTACTTACGCAATTTCAAAATCGCCATTAACATTTTGCTTTCCAAGCTGCTTGTATCGCCGTCAATCGCCGATCACCAAAAGGTCTTTAACATTCAAGAAAACTTTCAGATTCCTCGCCAATTGCAGCCTATCCTCCCCGGTTAGAAACAGAACAATATTTTTATGTGAGCCGGTCAGCATACCTGAAAGTACAGCTGTTATTTCAATCAAACGCTTATATTGTGTTTTCGAGGTACTGTTTTATGTCGCTGACTCTGAGTATTATCGTGCTTCAGTGTGTTCTTTTGGTACAGCAACACTTGGCATTTTTCTGGTCCTTATATCCGCAGGTTTCTTTCATTACGATGAATTTTCATGTAATGTCTCGGAGGTACTTCTCTAGAGTCACGAACTGCTTAAGATCGCATGTTCATCAGATGATCCGCCAAGTATTAAATCACCACGTCCTTCTTACTTAGAGGTGTTGAATATTATTGAGATTTTATAAATTTACCTGTTATAGCCTCTTATGAACACAATTTATTGCCCTTTCACTGCTAATAATGGCTTTTCCGCCAGTGTTTTTACCACCCTTCTCTATACTCTGTAATTCCTAAAGCCTGAAAGGCTGACTGTTGTTTTTCGAGTCTTATTTCTAAAATATGTGTTTGTGCTTATTTTCGGTCTCCAACAGGACCCTAGCCTCTCGATTTTAGGTTCTCTATAATGGACTTCTTTAGATAGACTAACATGTAAGTTTCGATATGTCTAAAGATTTCTGTCAGTTTTAGGTGTTAGTCTCTAGCACAAATATCAACATATGTTGAGCTGTAGCAAACATATTTCCTCTAAATAGTTATCTTTCTCCTAAAAATAGAGGGTATTTAACTGGCAGTGGGGTACATTCATTTTCATAGTGACTCTGAGGAGATCACAAATGTGCTTAATGGCTTGTGACTTTCTCGTCATCTTAATATGATAAAATCCTGATTTACAATCAAGCTTTGAGTGCCAATTACAATTTCAAGTTTTATAATACAATTTTTGATGGCTATTTCTTACCAAATTGCATTTATCAGATTAAGATGACAGAAGAATCTAAACCATTAACTGCATTTAGTACGCCTCAAGGTCACTATGAATGGAATGTACTACCCTTCGGATTAAAAAAATGCCTCTCATTTTTCAGAGAAAAATGGATAATATATTTAGAGAATATGATTTTATACATGTATATGTTGATGACATGCTTGTATCCTCAAAAACAAAAGAACAACACCTAAAACATTTAGAAATCTTTATAGATTTATGTCAAACCCATGGTATTGGTCTATCTAAAAAGAAGTCCATTATAGGAGAACCTAAAATCGAATTTCTAGGATTATTGATTGATTCGTATGTTATGAATTGAAACACATATTTTAGAAAAATAAAAGATTTTCCAAAACTAACAGATCGTGTTAACCCAAAGATTTTTAGAATTTTAAATTATGTGTATGATTCATTAAAAACTCACGACTTAAGAAAGCCATTAAGAAAATTAATGAGTGAAAAGAATAAATTTGTGTTCACCAAGGAACATGAAAAACAAATTAAATTTATAAAATCTCAATGTATTAACCTACCTAAGTTAAAACTTCCCCTGGACAATGATGATTTAATACTTGAAACTGATTCATCTGATAGTACATGAGTAGCAGTACTAAAACGGATTCAAAATGACTCTGAAGAATTATGTAGGTACACCTCAGGAACATTTACACCTACTGAAGAAAGATATCATATCAATGAAAAAGAATTTTTAGCAGTTATAAAAGGATTAAAGAGATTCTCGTATTTTTTATTACCAAAGAAATTTTTACTAAGAACCGATAATACTCAAGTCAAAGCATTTATAAAAAATAATTTACCCTCAAAACCTGAATATAAACGTTTGATTAGATGGCAAACATATTGCTCTGAATATATTTTTGATATTGATATAATTCGCTCACATAAAATATTGGGTTTGATGTGTTTCTAACCAGAGATGGAGGAAACACTAAAGATCGACGGGAAGTCATAGAAAGTTTCATCAGATGTTAAAGATTTTGATCAAATCATGATTTTAATATTGCTTAGATTGACTGTCAAACTGAAAATAATTTAGGAAAAGTAAAACAAAAATGTTAATAGTTTTATTATCGATTTTGAAAATTGCGTAAAGATTTCTTACTTCTCACTTAAAACCCGTTCCAATGTACTATTTAAAAGGAAATATAGATTTCTCAAAAATGGATATTAAAGATGATTCAGAAAAAGATGATGACAAAAGGATTTTGAAAAAGGAGAATCTTCTCAAACTATTTCTTTGCGTCCCCAGACAGCAAAAGAAAAATCAAATTTTGAAAAACGAGAGATTCCCTAAGAAAGAGAAATTCTAAGTTTACATTCAGAAACCATCGAAAGATTGTATGGCTTGTGCGACACTAAACATGAGATTATTGATAAATTTGAATTTACCTCAGATTTATTTCCTACTACTAGATCAAACTTAAGAGATTCGGTGATTGGTATGATTTCAAAGAGCACGCTACCATCTACCTTACCACACCCGATTTTTCGGAAATCGCAAGATTTCAGGGTTGGATTCGCGAAGGCGTACATGATAATTTCGCAAATAATTCTCTCATAAAGATTGATGATACTCTAGCACTTGATTTTTTCAGTGCTAGCCCTGATTTTGACAATGAACAAAAATTTCCCGTCTGGCACTTTATCCGCATGTGGAAAGTGATCCAAGAACGGAATATGATTTCAAATACCTCAAAGATTTACAAACCCTTTACTGAAGATAATGTTCATTATCGTCGAGGGCTTGGTTTGATTGTCGAAACTACTGCATGGAAAGTGTCAAAAGGCCATTCAGGAGCTACGACAAACCGGAAAAATTGGGATCCGTTATGATTTTTATAGATCAAGTAGGCCACTCCCGACTCGCCAAAAACGATTTTTTTAAAGAAAATAAATCTGATCGAGACCAAGTAGTTATCCTCATCTTAATACGCCCGATTATGTGGAAAAAGAAAAGTTATCGATGAAAGCAACCCGCAGTTATTCCGCCGATAACCGACAAAAAACAAGAAAAGCAAAAACAAGGATTGATCGTGGAGATTTTCAACAAAGCAGATTTTGACATAAAGCTAGAGATTTGACAAAAGCAAGCGTCCACAGATTCTTATCGCCCCTGGTTTCAGCCCATGGTTTTGAAAACCAAGACCTGTTGAAGATTCTTATGAAAGATTGAAATCCGGATCTAGCTATAAATATGTAACCGATGTAAGATAAGGCAGAGTTCGAAAAAACCCTCAGTTCTATCTTTCTTTCTTCTATGTAACATAAGGATGGAATAGAACTGCTCTGCAAAATAAGATTGTAAGTAGTTTGTTTTTAGATTAGAGTACTTGTTTTCTGTATTTTCTTATGGCAGGCTAGAATTTTATTCTAAGCCTATAATATTATGCATAAATAAAGTGTGTTTATTCAAGAAACCTTGTCATTATAGTTCCACTAAACTCATTAAAATTTCTAGTTAACTGTTTTACGCCCTAAGGTAGGAAACTAATTGTGTGGCCGTGGCCGGTAACATTATCTCGAAGGTGTCCCCACTGGGAAGTTATGGAGTCCTCGCCGTCTGGCCCAAGTGGGATTAACAGAGATGTTCCGTCATTCTTCCCGATGTTATTCGGTCAAACCTCAGTTAATTAAAAATATTAATGGAAGCATGGTGAACCCATAGGGATGGGAGTTTTTTTTAAATAAAAACAAGGTTATATATGCATAATATCTGACTTAGAAATCTGGATTTATCTGTGATAATCTATCTATTTTCTGTTTATTTCATGCTGGTTTTATGTCTATGTTTATTTTATTTTATTTTAAGTTATGTTTATGTTTATGTTTATGTTTATGTTATTTTATTTTATTTTATGTTTATTTTATTTTATCATCGCATGTTTATGCTTATTTTATTTTATTTTATTTTATGTTTATGTTATTTTATATTATTATAATAGCTAATAATAACCAAAGCATGCATATCATGATTATATTTGTCCAAACCTTTAATATTATGCTTTAAATAAAATAACTATTTATTCAGAAAATAGACATAACTATGGGTCCACCATGCTTTCATTATTATCACTAGTTTACTATTTTTTTGACCGAATATCTGGAAGACAGAGTTCGACATCTCGGCTTAATCCAACTTCTCGCACTGATGGCGTAACTTCCTCTTACCTTCACCGGGGACACCTTCAAATGTTACCATGACAACACTAATTCGCTTCCTACCTATATGTAGATAAAAGAAACTAGAATACTAACAAATTTAATGGACTAATAATTACAAATATTTTCTGAATAAGTACAATTTTATTTATACATAATATTTAGGCTTAGAATAAAATCTAGCCTATCATTACAAAAGCAGGAAACACAAGAAACAAGTACTTACAATCTTATCTCTTATTTTACAGAGCAGCTCTTTTCTCCACACTATATCTTACATCAAAAGAAAGAAAGAAAGAAAGATAGAACCGAGATTTTTTCGAGCTCTAATCTCTCCTCTCATCTCATCTCATCTCAGCTCACATCACATCACATCTCATCTCATCTCATCTCACATCTCATCTCATCTCATCTCATATCACATCACATCACATCTCATGTCATGTCTCATCTCATCTCATTTCATTTCATTTCATTTCAAAAGATTTTATTTTATTTTTGAAAACCTCGTGAACAATTCTCATGAACAAAGGATCGTATCGCTGCACCGAGTCAAAATTGGGTTGCACCGCACACCCGGTCCCCGCCCGCCGATCGTTTCGCAGTCAGCCCTCCTTACCGTATCGCGGTCGTGGTCAGCTGCTAAGATCGTCGCAGCCATGTCGCCGCCAGATCACGGGCGTGTCGAGACACACCGCCAGCCTAAGCTTCGCCTATCACGATACAACCGGGACAGATCGCGGACAAACCCACATGCCAGCCCTCGCGCCGCCACGCCGGCCGTGTCGCATCTCCCTTGGCCGCTTTCGCGTGCTTCGCCATGGCTATATCGGCGTATCGGCCGTGTCGCGGCCCTTGCCATCGCGCCCTGGGGACTAACAACCTGTCAACCCGTGGAATACTAGTAGATGCCTGCAACCCGACACCACCACAAAAATCGGGGCGCAGCCCCCGGTACGGGGAGCTCTACCCAAGGTACAAAACCTGTCTCAACAATCAACAATGACCACACATGGTCCACATGCGAGTAAAATAATGGCCACTTTGGCCCCTGCATCAATGCTCACAAAATACATCAACTATATACAATAGTTCAAGAGTTAATAAATTACTCTTTACCAAACATATATCAAAATTTACAATTTTAATATATGTTATACAAAATAAAATGCCAAAGCCAATAACCGCTTTCTTCTAAAAGCGGCATCTAGTTGAGCTCGTCCTCCTCGTACACTCCTCTGCACTAAATAAAGGATATCTCAATAGGGTGAGCAAAGCCCAGTAGTGATAATTTCCTACATGTGTTACTCCCCACCTAAGTGCACATGTCATGACAACCAATCACATCTAAGAAATTACATGAACTTATTCGAATGTCTACATGACCAATCTCATGTCTCGAGTCCTCACCGACTCCCTCACATATGCCTAAGCCGAATGCGAGTAAAATATCCAGTTTCAAAACAAAAGCTTTTTGTTCTCGAAAATTTGCTAATGAAGCCTTTAAATATATCGGGACTACCCTCCGAGGCGAATTGCTGGATAACGCTCCGAAATCGTCATGGTCCTCATCCCGAAATGATATGTCGACGACTCTCCGCTGGGCAATTCCGGAAAATCTTCCTCAAAATTCCTTTCACAAACATTTTCGTTTTTCTTTCAATTTCATGTCATGCACTCACTCCTAATATTCTAGGGTGCCCCGGTGCATATGGAATGCATGATGTCAATCCCAACAAACTCATGCTAATATAGAAAACATGTATATACAAACATAATTAATTCACATAATTCATGTTATTAAATTTACATCAATAACACCAAAATTAGCTCATATGGGCTAATTAACAAACACAAGCAATTCATTTTTGAATCACTCAACAACACAAAAATCACACCAAAATCACGTCACTATTCACATGAACAAAGGAAACCCCGGGCTGGCACCGTCTACTCACAACAATGGGATTCTCCACCCTGGCTCAAAGCTGAGATCGACATCACGGCCCTTCAGGCCTCAACAAATTCTTATCCATAAAATGGCTCTTAACCAAAGAATAAACTAAGTAGGAAATCCCACCTCTTGAGTTGTCGGAACTCCACCAACCTGTCCACGCCAGAATTCTCACCTGCAGATCGACTTTGCTTCTTAATTGGCAGAACCGACTTCCGGTCCGAACGATCACCCAGAGAGAAGGAGCCCTTCTCTCTAAAATCACAAATTCCAACCTACTGCATCTCCTACCCGTTTTTGTCTCAAAATGAAGAAAATGAACACTATTTAACTTTTGTCTCATTCTCATTAACATTTTCATTAATTCCACTTGTGTCATTTTGTCTTGATTTTGACACTTGGCTTAATCTAAGCCATCCATTTCCATCATCTCTCTAATCTTGCAACATGTGTCACAAAAGTACATGTAGTAGGTGACTTTTGTCACATCACATGTCTCTCAAGCTTACGCACCGATACCCTATGTCTCAAAACGTGAAATTCCGATTGTCTCGGAATTTGACGAAATTCTACGTGGTAGCTAGATTTCGCGAGACGATTCCAACAGCAAAGTCCATTTTGTCATCCGAGATTTAGAAAAATTCCAGATTTTTACCGAAATTACGATTTTACCATTTTTAAAATCTCGAATTTTCCTGAGCCTACGTACAAGGCCTGTGCAAACCACCTCGACATGGAAAGGCTCACTTCATTTTATTTCAAAAATATCACAACTCGGGATGTGGCCTTAGGCCAAGGGAATCCTCGATTTGCTAGGAACTGAGAATATTACACTCGATTCCCTCTTGTTCATATCATATGAAAGACATAGCACTACGTAACATGCTAGGTTAATGTCATGGAAATAATGGGAGTCAGGATGGTCAGGTTTTGCTATTTAGTCAAACCAACTCTTCCTATTTATTTTTACCGCTCCGCAAGTCAAACAAACTAACATAAAACAAGGAAGCTTCCATGTTTTAACTATTTGATGAACTTTACAAACCTTGTAACATGCTACTAGATATTGAAGATGATAAACTACAAGAAGAAAAATTAACATGAACAAGCGCATAAACCAATGGTGCCAAGTCAGTTTCATGCCCGTGTTTATTTTCCCCCATACAATGTAATTAAGAATTCAAGGAAATATACATGCTCCACAACGATGTTTCCACCGGGTCATATTTGTTTTATCGGATAGAATATGAGATAGGTCAGAAAGTGTTGTACATCCTATCTTATATGTTTGTTAGGGATGAGATATAATCTTCAGCTATTTTATCATTTATCCTATTCTATATTCAATCAATAGATAACTTATCTAGCCTCCTTTCATATTCTCGACAATGATACACAATGTAAATTCATTGCCTCATTCTTTCTTTCCTTTTTCCACTCAGAAGAGACCTTCTCAGTCTACTTGTTTCTCCTCGCCTCTATCTTTTTCAAGAGGAAACCTTTCATGCTCTTCTCTTCATTGATTAGCACTTTCTTACCGTAACTTTTCTCACACTAATATATATATACACACACATACACGTATTATCGCACTAATAAAGCTGCAAGTATTAAGTGAAGTACTATCCTCACTAAATGTCTACAATGCATTAAAAGATGCATCACTATTACATTACAATAAAGTGAAGGGGGAGGGGGAAGCCAATATTGCTTAGGTTTCAGTGTTACAAGTGTTTCTAACCAAACTACTAAAGCAAATTGAGAATCAATCTTTGATTATAATTTATAAGTTAATCGCCAAGGGGCATATGTGCATTAACTGTAAAGGCCTCCAAACGGTTTTTGATCTAATAATTATAATCTCCTCGCGACTCTAGAGTCTCACTCAAACGGCCGGATATTTTATTCTCGCAGAAATCGATTTGTGCGTGAGGGATGTGCAAACATATCAAGACAATAAATCAAAGGAAAATCCCAAAATCAATGTATCAAGATAATAAATGTTTAATGACGAAATAAATTTTAATTTTTTAGGAAGAAAAAGTTAACAAGGAAGAAGCGAAAGAGGAAGTTAAATGAATACCATTGGATAAGAGACTGTGACCAAACAGGTTGGCAAGAAATTTTCTAATCCATAGATGGAAACTGATCCACTACCATAACCTCTAGAAAGGAGAGCGTAAATGAGACAACTAGAAAGGAAAAACAATAAAGCGGTTGATTTATGAAGAGAAATTAAGATGAGAAGACAAGAAATAAGAAGGAACCTTGAGAAAATCACCAGCCTGAATCGTGAAATCCTTGATGTCGGCGAAGAGCACCATCTTAATGCGGCCGGCGGGGATGGTGCCGATGGCGATGTCAAAGAAGACGATACTGCTTTTTGGTGGTTGAGGCTCCTCCTCGGGGTGCCACCCCACCGCTGCATTTCCGGCACCCGGCCGCCATCTCAACTTCTCCCCTTTTCCTTTTCCTTTTCCTTTTCCTTTTCCTTTTCCTTTTCCTCTGCTCTCACTCTCGCTTTGACTGGCCATTTCTCTCTTCCTTCTTCTAAGTTCTAAATTAAAATAATTTTATTTTCAAACATATTTTTTAATAAATATTAAGAACTTTTTTTCACAATTATTCCTTAAAAGTTACTGAACGTAATGTGCTATTAACCTTTCTTGTGCATTATTATTATTTTCAACACTTCTTTTAGGCATTATTTTAACAAAACTACCTCAAGTTAAAAACATTTCCACTCTCCACAACATTTTTCAAAAGTTGTTCCTTAAAAACTTAAATTTCAAACTATTTTAGAAAACAGTGACCAAATAAATCATAAGTTTTCCTTTTGGTCTCATTTTGACAAAACTCCTTGTTATTTTATTTTAGTAAAATAACTCAAACTTTTGAATAGTCAAGGTTATTTATTAAAAAAAATGAATTACCTTTTTAAATAAATATAAGAAATGAACTTTTTAAATAAAAATATTATAAGGTACAAATATGAGAATTATTTCAATTTCCATATTAAAATTGTTTAATTTCACCCATTCATCTCTTTCCGACATCCACGGTAACTGAGGGTTTGTTTGTTTTTTGTTTTTGAAAACTGTTCTTAAAAAAATATTTGAAAACACAAAGAACATTATTTTAGTGTTCTTTGAAAATTGTTCTTATTTTTAAAATTTAGTGTTTTCTGTGTTTGTCAAAATAAAATAAAAATAAAAAAACTGACAACCAAACATGTTCTTTGTGTTTTCCTTATTCTCAATAAAAAACAGTAAACAAACATGCCTTATTTTTCTAAATATTCTCAACAGCCAAATAACATAACATGAAAAAAAAAAGACAATAAGTTCTGAAATGGAAAGGCTTTCAATAAAATGGAAAGAACATTGTACAAAGTTATAAACTCTCAGGTGCCATGAGGAACTACACAAGGAGGAAGTTTTGTTCTTAAACATTAAGAAAAAGATAATAAGATTATCATGATTATATTTGTCCAAACCTTTAATATTATGCTTTAAATAAAATAACTATTTATTCAGAAAATAGACATAACTATGGGTCCACCATGCTTCATTATTATCACTAGTTTACTATTTTTTGACCGAATAACATTCGGGAAGACAGAGCCCGGCATCTCTGCTAATCCCACTTCAGACCGATGGCAGAACTTCCTCTTACCTTCACCGTGGGGACACCTTCAAATGTTACCAGCACAACACTAATTCGTTTCCTACCTTAGGGCGTAGACAGTAAACTAGAATACTAACAAATTTAATGGACTAATAATTACAAATATTTTCTGAATAAGTACAATTTTATTTATACATAATATTTAGGCTTAGAATAAAATCTAGCCTATCATTACAAAAGGTGAAACACAAGAAACAAGTACTTACAATCTTATCTCTTATTTCATAGAAAGCAAATTTCTTTTCCTCCACACTATATCTTTACATCAAAGAAAGAAAGAACTCGAGATTTTTTCGAGCCTGATCTCGATCTCATCCGATCTAATCTCATCTCGCCAAATTTCACTCACATCTCATCTCATCTCATCTCATCTCATCTCATCTCATCTCATCTCATCTCTCATCTCATCTCATCTCACATCTCATCTCATCTCACATCACATCTCATGTCATGTCTCATCTCATCTCATTTCATTTCAAAAGATTTTATTTTATTTTTTTGAAACCTCGAACAATGCTCATGAACAAGGTCCCAGAAACAAAGGACTCGTAACGCTGGCACCGAGTCAAAATTGGGTCGGGTGCACTGTGTGCACACCTCGCATCACAGCCCGCGACCGGCCGCGGTCGCAGCCCCCTCGCCGATCGCGGGTCGTGAAACAAGTCGCGCTGCCGCGGTCGCAGCCCATGTCATCGTCAGATCACGTGGGCGTGTCGCGACACACCCTGCCAGCCTGCTCACCGCCACGATACAACCGGGACAGTATCGTGACACACCACATGCCGTGCCCGCGCCGGGCCGCCGGCCGGTAACAGGGCCTCCCCTTGGCCGTGAACGCAATTTCGCTACGGCCATATCGCTGGGCGGGCCGGCAGGTCATGGCCCTTGCCGCCGCGCCAGATCGACAACCCGTCAACCCGCTAAATACCAGCGGATGCCTGCAACCCGACACCACTTCACAAAATTGGGCGTATCTCCTTTGTACCTGGGAGCTCTACCCAAGGTACAAAACTGCCTCAACAATCAACAATGACCAACAGTGGTCCACATGGGAGTGTAAATAATGGCCACTGGGCCCCCCGCATCAATACTCACAAAATACATCAACTATATACAATAGTTCAAGAGTTAATAAATTACTTACTAAACATATATCAAAATTTACAATTTTAATACATGTTATACAAAATAAAATGCCAAGGCCACTAATCCGCTTTCTTCTAAAGCGGCATCTAGTGAGCGCCGTCCTCGTACACCCCGTATCTGAAATAGTGATCCCTCGATAGGGTGAGCAAAGCCCAGTAGTGATAATTTCCTGCTACGCTACTTCCTCACCTAAGTGCACATGTCATGACAACCAACGCATCTAAGCAATTACATGAAACTTATTCACCGTCTACATGACCAATCTCACAATCTCGATTCCCACCGACTCCTCACATACGCCTAAGCCGTACGCAGCAAATATCCGGGCCAAAACAAAAGCTTTTGTTCTCGAAAATTACATCGAAGCCGTTAAAAATATATCGACTACCCTCCGAGGCTAATTGGTCGATAACGCTCAAAACAATCATGGTCCTTATCCGCGATATTTTGGACGACTCTCCAAGGCAATTCTTCGGAAAATCTTCCGTCGAAATTCCTTTCACAAACATTTTCGTTTTTCTTTCAATTTCATGTCATGCACTCACTCTTAATATTTTAGGGTGCCCCGGTGCATATGGAATGCATGATGTCAATCCCAACAAACTCATGCTAATATATAAAGCATGTATATACAACCATAATTAATTCACACAATTCATGTTATTAAATTTACATCAATAACACCAAAATTAGCTCATATGGGCTAATTAACAAACACAAGCAATTCATTTTGAATCACTCAACAACACAAAAAATCACACCAAAAATCACGTCACTATTCACATGAACGCTGAAACCCCGGGCTGGCAATCGCTCACGGCCACAACAACGTGTGATTTCCACTCTGGCTCAAAAACGTTGAGATCGGAGACACCACTCTTCAGTTCAACAAATTCTTATCCATAAAATGGCTCTTAACCAAAGAATAAACTAAGTAGGAAAAAATCTCTACCTCTTGGAGTTGTCGGAACTCCACCAAATCGGTGTCCACGCGTAGCCCTCACCGCGTAGATCGACTTTGCTTCTTACTCCGTCGAGAACCGACGGTCCGAACGACCGCAAATCTAGAGAGAAGGAGCTCCTTCTCTCTCTAAAAATCACAAAATCCAATCCCATCGTATTCCTCTCGCCCGCTTTTGTCTCGCTAGTAAAATGAAGAAAATGAACACTATTTAACTTTTGTCTCATTCTCATTAACATTTTCATTAATTCAATTTGTGTCCTTTTTGTCTTGATTTTGGACACTCGCTTTATCTAAGCCAGCCCATTTCCATCATCTCTAATCTTGCAACACGTGTCACAAAAGTACATGCGGGCGTGACTTTCACACATCACATGTCTCTCAACCCGCTTACTAAGACACCGATTCCATTACTTCATGGAACGACTTAGTGCAGAAGTTCCTGACCAAGTTTTTTCCACCCTCATTAGTGGGATCCAACTTGATCCGCAGGATGAGCTGTTATATCTTGAATTATCTTATTTTCCTTGTTGGTGAGATCTAGTTGGATTTGCAGGATAATACGTTCTTGGGGATTATTCTATTTCCCTTATCGATGAGATTTAGTTTGATTTGTAGAATGTGGGCTTTCTCGATTGCCCATAACCGGCCTTTGGGCCGTGCGGATTGGGCCTTCATTCTCAATACGCCAAAAGGCTCGAAAGTGCTTCAACGGACTCGCCTTCTCAAGCCTGGGCGCGGGCCTCGCGAGCCCATTTTAAACCCTATCGCTTGCCCCCAAACTCTGTGTACGATGTATGTGGGCAAGGGTCGTAACGCCGCATCGGAGGCAATTTCACGTGTCTCGCCAAATGGGTTAGTTAAGGCTTGACGCCGGGCCATGTCGCCTTGCGATAATGATGACTTTGGTTTTCGCCGCTCATATTCCCACTTCTTTCGCTTTCCTTCGCTTTTCTCACTCCTTTGTCTTGTGTGCCCTTGATCCCGAAACCTCTTCTTTGCTCTCTCAACGAAATCTTTGCATTTCACTTTCCCTAGTTTTCCGTCTGACCCTTTTGTGTAGAGTCTTTTCTCGGCGTTTTTCCTAAGATGCTTTTTTCCGTTTATTCTGTGGGACCACGCTAGGCCTTTATCTCTTCGGGTCTCTTTCGACCGATACGACAGGTGCTGTGTGGTTAGGTTGGCCAAGTTTTGTTTTCATTACCTGCTTTCATCATGGGTCCGGGCCGCTTCTTCTTTCTCAAGGTAGATTGAGGTGACTCTGCCGACCAAGGCTGCCTCAAGGGATCGCGCCGCCTTTCGACCGCTCGACCGGTCAACTCAAGATGCCCTGTGTGGGCGCCTCCTTCCTCGACAAGGGTAAGGGGAGAGTAGACCTGATTAAATATCCTGGGGGGTTAGAATACCTAAAATCTTCATGATAGGCCAAAAGAGTGGTGTGTATATATGTACGCCTATGTGCGCAAGTGCACGCGTCGCCCCAAGTAATATACAAAAATCTATGGTACCTGGAGTCGATCCACGGATAAGTGTGTTGAATACAGAGATTGGCTTTGAATATCCGATATAAGCTTTTAAGATGAGTACTAATGTCCGAATTTAAACTAAACTAATCGATCTTAATGAATGATCGTGATAATGGAGACTAGGCTATGTTCCCCCGCCACTCACTAATATTTCCAAAGAAGTACTATTATTCAGCTTATTTATAATTTATCGATGGCTAGGTGATCGTGGTTACGAAAATACCCTTCTCGAGGTGTATCCGCCTCATCTCGCTTAGGTGCAGTGTTGGAGTGTATCTCTACCCCAACCTCGATAATTCAAATGCTTAAATGTTCTTAACCTTTAATCGCCACCCCTGATCTAATATCTCTATTTACCGAATCAACCGAAGGTCATTTATCAATCCCTCGGGTATCCCTTAATATCCTCGAATCTCTGATATCCGAAGATAATCACGCTAATGTTGGCTAGACATCACCATGTAAATAACTCACAGATATAAAGCAGATACTAACAAGTTATAAACAACTGAATAATATAAAATACTAATATTTAATCCATGCAATCGCGGACAGGTTCAACACCTCTAGGTATAAATCTAGAACATACCGAATATGAGAACACCAATATTTAATCTATAAAACACGCACTCTATCCAAAAAGAAGAAAATACAAAAGCCCGCCTTTCAAGATCAAGGTCAGCCGCCGCCGATTTCCGTGTCTTTAGTTCGTAATGTGATCTTCGGATCCTCAAATTTTGGTCCTCAAGGTTTTAATGATGGAGAGGTAGAAATCGCTACCGACGTCAGACGCTGCAACGCCGCTGATGTCAGGATGTCGCGACGCTGAGACATCGCGACGCTGTCGCTTGTTGACTTTTACATTGGCTGACCCAACGTCATGCCGACGCTAGGACGCCACGACGCGCGACGCCACGACATTCCAACCAGCTTTATGCACTTCCACCCTCTGATCCAAAATGCATCAAAAACCCCGCTCCACCTCGCACTCACACACACTACAAAAATCGATGCTCCGCCATAAATAATACTTAATTTAAATATAAAATAAAGCTAAAAACGTAAGACAGATGCAGTTTGGCATGAGTGTTTTAGGCACTCATCACACCCCCAAACTTAGCTTCTTGCTTGTCCCCAAGCAAGAACTGACTCTAACCTGGACACACACCCTACATACTATAGCCTAACACTAGGATAGTGCTGCACATGCTGATAGATAGAGGATCAAATTGGACCGACTCACACTCGCCATTCGTCGGGGTTCTGGGATTCGCAAGGGTGTTCGACTTTCGGTTAATTAGATTGAAACTGCGGTAATTGACTAATGCCTCATCCCCAAGGTATTCACAACCTTTCCCAAGGAACCTATGTGCTTTGAATAAATGACCTCTTGTTTATACCTAGGTTATGACGTCCCCAAACTTGAGTTCAACTCACCTAATTGGGAAAATCTAACTACGAAATGATAGGAACGCACCGTTTGCTTTCCTGACATACCTACTAATAACATCAAACAAAACTAGTGCCCGTAAGTTTATGCTAAGTGTTCATGCGTAGCTTAGGCTTACAGACTCCCCACCCGCTGGTTAAGGGCACCGGCATTCGCTTCCCTCGAACGCCACCCTCGAACACTCAACTAAACCTAAGGGTTCTGCCGTGGGAAACTTCCATCTTCGCCCCGCATCCGCAAGAAGCTCAATGACTCCCTACTAAATAACAGGCATTGGCTTTTGAAAAGCCCCTGACCGTGCCCCGGATTCCGATTGGAAGATCCCACTATTCTATGCTTATATATATATATATATATATATATATATATATATATATATATATATATATATATATATATATATATATATATATATATATATATATATATATATATATATATATATATTATTTTTTATTTTTATTTTTATTTTATTTTATTTTTGTGGCTCAAGGCAATCATCTTTATTAACTGTCCCATCTCTTTGGTGTTTAGAGACTCCTGTGGTTTGTTGAACCTAGTAGTCGTTCCCAAGATCTACATACCCTAGAGGTCATCTCGTAAAAGGAAAGTGTATTGTGCTCATTGAGAAACAGCCATCGAATATCTCTGAGGTGATTCACTCATGCCTCCCCACATTCAACCCACCCTGGCATCAAACACCCATGAATCCTCTTAGAGGTATACACCGCTTTCCATGATAATAGTTATTCGCCCAAAAGATCTTCGACTCTCAAACATGGCAACACTACCACACAAACTACCTAAACACGACACCACTAAACATAGATATGATATACCAAAAACACAAACAGGAACTAAACACACGACTCGACAACCTAAAATGAACAAGTGTAAATGAAACTAAACTGAAACACAAACTAACACGCGTAAACGAAACTAAACTACAGCACAAATACGAAAAAAAAAAAAATAACCATCACAAAACAATACTAATCTAATAAAAACCCGATCACCACCTACACACCCCCCCAAACAAAAGTACCCAGTGTCCTCACTGGCAATAAAAGAACAGGATAAGGTGAAGGGAACTCCCCGTGACGGACAGTCACCGGCGGTGGGCGGCGGCATGGGCCAGGCGCAGGCAGTTCGCAGCCGCTCGGGAGGGACTGCCGTTGAGAATAGTGGCCTCGAAGTTGGCCGTAACCGCATCTATGTCGCCAAGGGCCTCCATATCCCGGTGCTGGGAGGGACTCTGCTCCCGGGTCTCATCCCGTAATGCATCAAAGCCGCAGGGTGGCGAGCACAAATCCCTAAGTCAAAAGGATCGACGGCCGCCCGAGGTCGGCTGAGGTGGTGGTGGTGGTGGTGGGTGAGTAGAGGACTGCCCAATGTCACCCTGGGGATCGCCTAGGAGTCCAAAGCGGGCCTGATAGTCGTGGAGCTCGTCCTCGTCTGAGGGCTCATGGCCCGTATCATAAATCCCCTCAAGTCGTGGTACACCTAGTTTGTCTCGCTTAACCGATATAGCCTTAATTGGGTGTAGCCACGCCTCGTTGTCATCTAAGGGCACCTGCCTGCTTGCATAGGCCGTAATGTGAGGAAAAGGGTGCCCTGTTCATCTTAGTTCCTGCTATGGAGGATGGCTTCTCTATAACCCGCCCAACATCAACACGCAGAATATCCCTCAAATTATACAACATGCAAGCGTTACAAGAAAACAAATAATAATAAGAATTTGAAAGAAATTTCGTAGTCCATCCACACACTGTCACTGAACTGAGACTGAATTTGACAGCTGATGCCAAACTCAAAGACAGGCCAAATGCTTGGCCTTGAAGTGGACGCCGTGCTCCATCATCATTTGAGCTTCCACCGCCCCCACTCGCTTGTCAAGACCCGAATGACCTGAGTGATCTGGGGTCGCCTAGAGCCGATCAGCGCCCCCGGACATGATCAAGATTATAAAATTGGTTGATAGACTCCGCACTGAAGTCTACCAACACACCCCGCACCCGACCTTCTCGACGACGCGGAGGCGTGAGGTTGGCGCAGAATTTCGCACCACACTCATCACACCGACGAGGTGGTCGGGCAAAGCCGCCGGGCCATCCTCGCCGCAATAGTTTCGCGTAAGAAGTCAGCCGTGGTGAAGCCCTTTGATAAAGGACCTGGCCTACGCATGGTGCCGAATCGATTAAAACCCTCGCTAACCGACGTTGAAAGTTCGGGTTCAGTCCGCACCAATCGACCCCGCTTAGTGGCAACTTGTCCCCGCTCCGACGTAGCTAAAGTACCTAAGCTCTAGGAGTACTGAACAATGGCACCAAGGCCACGCCTGCATGGTCTAGGACACATGTCGAGCACCTAAGGTGCACTATGAAAAACTAAGACCAAATAAGCAAACAAAGGTGTGGAGACAAACCCTGGCAACAAAATAACCCACTACTAAACTATACCAAACACGAGATCAGACCTAATGTGAACGCATCTAAACCTATCCTAGCCGGGCGAACACCAAGGAGGGATGTGGAAGGAGTGAGATAGGGACAATGGACTGGTAATGCGTGAATGGTGGTAGCAAAATCGACGAGGTAGTCAGAGGGCAAAACAATGGCCTCCGATGGAAAGGATTCCGCGCAGGTGGACGCATTTACGGGACTAATTTAATAGGCAATAGGTTCGTGCAAGGAGGAAAAAGTGGGTAAGAGCAAAATGAGGGATTTTTGGCCTTTTAAATGGCCAACGTCAGCGACGTGCGAAATGCAACGTCACGTCTGTCCTCAATGTCGCGACGTTGAGATCCAACGTCGCGACGTTCTAGAGGAGGGTCAAACTGATGTCGCGACGTTGAAAGCCAACGCCGCGACGTGACAGGGAAAGCCTAAAATGTAAAATATTCAACAATGGACTAAGGTAAAAGAAAACTCCCCTAGTGCAATTTGTGACTCCCTCGAACTTCTGAAGTGAATTTCTTGAGTGGATCCTCCACAATACTTTCGATCGCGGTCCCTCAAAATGACATCCAAAAGGAGATTCTCGACACGGCGTAAACAAAGAAACCAAAATAAACTTAAAAACAAAACAATAAAAATTGAACCATAGAAAGAAAATTTTGTGAAAACTTGCCTCCTGCGAAGCGCTTATGTTTAATGTCGTTAGCTCGACTACCAATCTCAATGTGCTTTGGGAACCCGAGCCCATGCATCACATCAGATTGCCTCGACGCGGCCAATGGAATGGTTCGCTTATCCGCATGGAACTCGCTCTCCCAATATACGCGGCTTCAACCGCGGTGTTAACCGTGAATGTTCCTTTCAGATGCGTAACCTCTCGCCCCTATGTGGAAAGACCTTGGTCACCGTGGAAAGGTCCCGACCATCTAGACTTCAATTTCTGCAAAGTTCAGACGGAATTAAACAAGAGGACCCGCTGTTCCCGCCCCTCGAATTCCTTCCGATAATATGTTTATCGCGCTGCTTTTGTCCTTTCCTTTGTAAATGCGGCATTTTGATAAGCTTCATTCCGAATTCGCCTAGTTCATCGAGCTATAGCAAACGCTCACCGGCTAGTGTACCGTCCATGTTCAATCATATATCGCTCAGAAGATTTGACCCATCGATTGTAAGTGTGGCATGCTTTGCCATAAACAATTCTAAAGGGCGACATACCCAAGGGTGTTTTAAATGCTATTCGGTATGCCTAGAGTGCATCTTCAATCTTTTTAGACCAAGCATTTCCGGAACTGCTAACTGCTTTTAATGGACTTACTCGATGGATACCTATGCTCGCCAATTGGACCGCGGGTGATATGCAAGGGATGTAATGTATATGCTAACCCATACTTTTGCAAGACTTCATTAATCATCTTATTGCGTAAATGAGTACCGTTATCTCGGTGATCGTTGCTCGAGGAGTTTAAATCGCGAGAATTACGTGGTCACAAGAAATTCGAGCCACTACCTTGGCATCAAGTAGTGCGGGTCGAAATTTCTTCAACCCACTTCAAGACACATAATCTATCGATATTAAGATGTACTGTGTTGTTATAAGATGGGGGAAATGGTCCCATGAATCCATCCCCATAAATCAAAATAGCTACTTCCGTAATTCCGGGATGTACGGGCGCTTCGTCCTTTCTAGAAATGCCCCTATTCGCTGATTCTTTGTCACATGTGTAGATACGAAATGATGAGCATCCTTGAACAAGGTAGCCAAGAGGCCCGATTGAAGCAACTGTCAGCCGTCGCTAGCCACCAAAAAATGTCCACCACATGGTAAAGTGTGGCAAAGGGGTTCAGCATCTATTTCATCTTCGCACACATTCCTGTGATCACTCTGTCGCTGCAATGTCCGTAGAGAATTGGCCCTCCCAATAGTAGTGTTTCAAGTGTGCGAAACCTCTTTTTCTCATGTTGATAGTTAAATTCTAGGACTACCTTGTCAAATAATTCATAATCTGCAAACCATGGAACCACCCTCTTGTCTTCAATAGCTAAGAGTTGCTCATTAGGAAAATCGTCATTCACTTGAACCTCATCACTTGCCCCTTCTAAACGTGAAAGATGATCTGCAACTAGGTTCTCCGTCCCTTTCTTGTCTTTAATCTCTACGTCGAATTCTTGCAGCAAAAGAACCCACCTGACATTCGGCCTACGCCTTTTTAGTCATCATCAAGTATTTATGGCAGAATGATCGCAGGAACTACGAATTAAGTACTAATCAAATAAGGCCCGAATTTGTCGTGCAAAGACAATAGCCACAGTTCTTTTTCTCAGAAGTACGTAATTCAACTGAGCATCATTCAAGGTTCTGCTCGCATAGTAGATTACCTGGAAAATTCTCTCTCGTTTTTGCCCTAACACTGCTCCAATCGCAAAATCACTTGCGTCACACATAAGCTCAAATGGAAAGGACCAATCGGGAGCCACGACAATAGGAGCCGATACCACTTATCTTTAACACCGAAATGCGCATGCACCTGGCATTAACTCAAATGGGTCCCTTTGACCAGGAGATTAGACAACGGTTCAAGTAACTAGAAAAGAACATTCTCGAAATATACCCTGCCAGCTGACTTCTATTTAGCAGATATTAAAACTAAATAGGAAATTTTGGGAAATAAAACGAGAGACCCTAATTACACAGTCAAGGGTAAATATGTAATTTACCACTGAGATATGAGAGGCATAAATCAATAAGATTATATGTAATTATGGGATTTGAGAAAAGATGAGGGGTAAAATTAGAATATGTCATAAGTTGCCTTGCAAAAAGAAAGAAGTCAAGGACCTAAATGCAATTATGAAAACTTAAAGCAAAAAAATGGATTTTTACTTGGCCAAACATGGCCTTAGCAAAACATGGGATTTAAGGCAAATTGGTCTCTCATTTTTGAGAGACCAAACCATAGAGAGAGAGAGAGGAGAGGAAAAGAGAGAAGAAGAGGAAGAGGAAGAAGAGAAGAAGAGAAGAAGAGGAGAAGCCAAGATCAAGCAAAAAGGTATGGAACTTTGGATTTTGTATGGATCACATGGAATTTTAAGGCTTTGTATGGTGAATATATTATCTCCAAAGCTAGGGTTTTGATAAAATTGTGATTCGTGCCACAGTAGGCTGAGCTAAAATCAACAAAATTTATATACACCTAAGTTCCTACTACCGCAGTCAAGCTATCGCAGATAAAGGGTCTGTGTGGCCGAACACGGATGGGTTTTCATCCTAAGAATGATACGCATGGAGTGCAAGAATGCTGCAAGGCTTTCTTATTTGGACTTTTTGGATTTGTTTTTAAAATCGTGGGAAGTAGTTTGAAAATTTAGGAATGGTAAAAAACCGAAAATAAAGTTAGAAAAGTTAACTTTGAAGATTTAGGTCACTAACTTGGTGTTGGGGCAACAAGTGTCCTCGGGGTTTTATCTCGTTGCTATGACAAGCAACCTATAGTCCTCGCAACCCTGGATCTATGTTTAACTAGAAAACCTAACCCTAAAAACAACTCCTATTTGAGTCAACACAGGTAGCATGCAGCTATGGCCCTTTTTCAGTTTGAAACCCTAGCATTAAATATCATTTCAAAGGCTCGTAAAGACCATCTAATGAACCACAGTGCATCTAGCAATAAGTATGCAATCAGATCCTCAAGCATGAGAGTATTAGCCAAATCAACAACATTCAAAGCTATTCAACCCTAATTGAGAAGATGAGCACCATACATACAAGACTGCGGACTTTCAAGCATACAATAGGACAACATGCATATGCCCTAATTACCAAGCTAGCTTCCCTTCCTCTTCAAAGAAAAGAGGCTTAGCCAAGCATCTCTTGAGTTGTAATCCTCAAGAGGGGTGTTTGGTAGCCTATAAAGTAAAGGAAAAAGGAGAGAGAAGAGAGGAAAATAAAACCCTAACTAAAATACGAGACTTTATTTACAAAAATGAAAAACTTACAAATTCTTTCTCTCCCCAAATTGTTGCTTTCTAAAATCTTCTCTATTTATATTACAAAACAGGGCTTATATAGGCCACCTCAATACATGAAAATACCAAAAGCCTAGCACTCCACGGTTAAAGGACAAGAGAGTAATACACCAAATTTGAAGCTCAAGCATTAAAATACAAAAACATGATTTAGGCAAAGGAATTTCGCTATAGATTCCAATAACTCGCCAGGCAGCTTAAAATCACAAGGCATAATAAAATATAAATTTCGCTAAGGCTCAAGTAATTTCGCTTAATCAGCCAAATTCTCGGGCTAGCTTAGCAAAATTTTCGTGAGTAGCTTAAATCATGAAATTCTCAAGCAGGAACAAGGTTTCATTTAAACCCCGGTGTCTAGCTTAAAATCCACAATTTCACGAACTTGCGAAATTTTCGCTTAAACCTCGCTAAATTTTCGCATCCCAAATAAATTTTCTCGCAGCTTGTTTAAAACGGCTGGTTTAGTCGGCTTTCACCGCTTGCTCTCCCGCCTTCTACTGCATCAATTTTTCTTCTTCACTTTGCCTTCGCTTATTGATTCTGGTCATGATGTCCACACTTGAGTTCAAACTTCACATTCATCATACATCCCGATATCAAACTCAAAGTGCGCAAAAACCTAGAAATAAATGCAAGGTAAAATACTTAAATGAGATAAGTGTTACTTAAGAAGACTTGAACACTTCAATTAGAGAATGATATGATTAATGCGCAAAGCACTCAACCCCATCTAATATGTGGTCTAAAATTGCACTTTTTTGGGCATTAATCACACCCCCCAACCTAAACGCTGCTAGTCCCTTAGCAATGCAAAATGCAAAAACAAAAAGGAATGCATGTAGTGATTTTCCAAAGGTTAGGATTCAAAAGGTATATGTACATATAAACATTGCCTTTATTGAAAAATTGACATCAAAGTTGTAGCCCGATATGAAAGAACTAAATCCATACAAGAACAATTCTAGAGTCAATCTTGGATCCACGATTCTCAGCAGATTTCCACCTAAGTCTAATGGTTCTTTACTTATAACGATTACGCCAATAAATTGCAAATTTTGTCCTATCCCCTGACCTAACCTTGACATGGCCTTAAGGTGTTGAACAACTTAGATAAGGATGATTCACGCACTTCTTTCTTTATTCGACTACAGCTGTAGGGATGCAATGCTTAAAATTCGGCTTCACGAGAGTCGGGTGTAACGGGTCCATCGATGACTCCCAACAGGTGGGTTTAGGGCACCCGAGCGAAAAGGATCAGCGACACAAACTCTAAAGGCTTCACCGGGACTCAGGGCCAATGACTTCGAAAATCAAGCACTACAAGTCGTTAGACTCTACATCCACCCATTAACGAACACTAGTAGATGACTCCCGACCAATTAAGGCTTAGGGCATCGGGTTTCAAAACTTCGCCATACACCCTCCCGGACCGTGCTCGGGTTTCAGAGCCAAAACTTCACGACTTTATTTTTCTTTCTTCTTTTCTTTTTCTTTTCTTTTTCTTTTTGGAAGACTACATTGGTCTTTGAATATGGAGTAACTGAGCACATCCTAGGTTGCCAACATACCTAAGGCAGGCTATGCAAGCGAAAGGAAGCAAACAAATTCACGGCCTATTGAAACAATGCGGAGTGCGGTGTGTGAATTAGCTTAAGGAGAAATTTTTCAAGTTGGCGTGCTGGAACTGTGACCAAAAATTTGAATTCAAGCATAGGAATTTGTTCTAGCATAAGAGGTGACAAGCTAGGAGATTCAATTTTCCAACAAAAGCAATTTCAATTGTCAATTGTAGCAATTCAATTGTTCAATTGAGAAAAGAAAAACAAATTTAAACATAGTGGAAATTACCAATAGGACATGCAGGCGTATATATAAAAACGAATAGCTTTTTGATACTGTAAAATGGCTAATACATGAATATTTAAACACAAAGTATCACTTGCCTACTATGGCTAATACATAAAATCTAATCAAAATCGGTAGGCGGTTGATAAAAGTGGTAACTATCTGAAAAAATGTAAAAGAAGCACAACCACACCTCAACTCTTTGTGGTGGTGGTGGTGGTAGACTGAAGATTTGACTGGCTGCTGCGTAGAAACATCGAATAAATTTAACGTCTGTGGTGGAGCTCCTCTCTACGATCGGGGAACACGAGGAGACCGGATGCGTCATGATCTGGCTGAAGCGTAAGTGTGGTAGGTCGACCTCACGATCTGAAGTACGCTATGTAGGCGCTAGTGAGCGGATGGCATCCATCACACCGGCTATCTGAAATGCATGAATGTACTAGGCGAGATGGTGTCTTGAATAGGATGGGCCGGGAGTATCGGTTGCGAAATTTCTTTGATGTAGTGCGTGGAGGAGGGATGAAGGTGATATCTGTGGAGCCAGAGACTCTGCATCTCGGGCTCGGGCGGGTATATCATGCAGTATGGTGGTCCCTCAAACCTCCGACCCGAGTACCTCCTTGCAGTCTGTGGTCGTAAGTGGAAAGACACGAGTAGTCGTCACCCGCTCATTGACACGGTGGGGCATGTGACCCTCATCTCGATCTGGGCTCCTCACAGAGTCCATATGCTCGAGAACCTGGCATAGGAGTCTCGGCATCGATGAGTGGAATGCTCTGCTTTCGTACTAGGTTGTCACATGGACCTTCTCCTCAAAATGTAGCAAGGAGGTCATCGCGGCTCGGAGGGTGAACTTGATATCCCTCAGAGATCGGTATAGAGCCTCAATGAAATCTCCCAGATTTATGCGTAATCTTTGAAGCGAATCGCTCGTCTGAGAGCGGATAATTCGATCGGCCCAGCATATGAGGCGCCTCTGTAAATCACGGGTCGGCGGTGAATTGTCTCGGCGATTTTCAGACCATCTCGCGATGGCGGGTGGGCCCCGATCTACGCCAACCCTCTGCATTGGCGGCGGTATCACGCGAGCCAAGATTTCTTGGCTCTCGGCCGCTCTGAGTACTCCGCGGCGATCATCGATACTGAACTGAAGCTCACGCGGACTATCTGATCCTCTAGACGTCATCGGTGAGTAAAGCGCAGCACCGCTCGTGGGAGTATCTTTGCCTCAGGGTCATGAACCAATGGCGAATAATCCTCGATCGTCTCATGGACTCCGTTATCTAGGATCGGCCCTCGGTAGCGGGCGTCGTGATACGACTCTGATGGAGCGATGATGGTCGCACATTCCCGAATGGGGTTCCCTATGAACAATGGCCGTCGAATCCTCGAGGCGGTGTGGTGAGGTGATGAAGTCGCCTCGCGTGATGTGGTAGTGGCGGTGAGGCCGGAAGGATGACTCTTTGGGCCGATGTGCGGGCCCGCTTGGAGGAGCCTGGGCCTCAGACTCTCCTCCCGGTACGGGTGATGGGGCACGGGGTCCGTCAGTGTCGATAGCGGCAAAGAATTTTGAGGCTCAGTGCGGCCTCGGGGGCCAGGTGATGTCTTGGAGGCGGGGCCAGGGCTGGGGCCGGAGCTAGGGCCTCCTCTCGGGTGTCTTTGAGATCTCACTGGTAGAATGCGGGACCCACCTCTAGTCTGAACCATGCGAGATCAAATAAAATCTTTTTGGAAAAGGGGCTCGACTCTTTGAAAATGCAGGTGAGGCTCTATATCTGACAGTTACGAAGACAAGCGAATCCTCTGAACCAAGGCGTGAATCGGGGCTCAGGCTGCAGCGAAAGCGGCTCTGGACTAGCTAAGCAAGGCTCGATAAGCCGTCGAATGCTGGGACGGGGCACGAGATGAACGAGAGCGCAGCGATCCCCGAGCGGCAATGGAGGCTCACGAGAGGCTCGCGTGGCCGGCTGTCTGGCTTGTGTCCCGGTCGAGTAGTGGGCGCGTGGTGGATGCTCGGTCGGGGCTCGATCAGCTGCCGGACGAGAGGTGTAGGTAAGAGCGGTGATGGGCGGAGAAGTTTGGCGGCTATGAAGAAGGCTGTTCGTGCGGGTGCAACTCCGGCGTGCTGTGTGGTGGCCAATTTGGAAAGCTCGAGGGGGCAGCGACATGATGTGATCAGTAGAAGTGGGAGATGCGGGCCGGCGGGGGTTTCGGTAGGGGAAGGGAAATGTCGTATTGTTGGCTATCCCCCTCCCGGGTTTATATAGAACCAACTGGGCAATAGAAGGGTCTTCTAGCAATTTTAAGCTATTTGTAAGCGAATTTGAAAACAAGCAGGAAGTACCTGCATTTCAAAAATTTTAATTTAATTAATAATATATAAAATAAAATTATTATAAAATTTACTATATGTCTTTTGTAATTAAAATTTAAAACACAATACTATACTATACAAACTAAATTACTAGAAAGTGAAAAGCGCTAAGTTAAAAATTTTCTAAAATAAGCGAAATTAACCCAAGAATTAACTAAATTAAGACGAAAGTAAAAATTGTGGAAGCGCGGTCGGTTTGAAAACACCGGGCAGTTCAATCTCAAAATTACTCAAGGGGGGTCAAGGAGAATGATCTCCTCAACCCATGCAGTAGCCTGGGCTGATTCCATTTTGTTGGGTGCCCAATTGTTGACTAGTCCTGCGTGATGGCTTAAGATTGAGCAATTGGCTTACGATGGAGTGTTGATAGCGGGACCCAGAAATTTCTTCATCTCCTTGGCTGATTACTCCCTGTAATTCCTGGACATTTTGCTTTCCTGCACACTGACCAATTGAAACATTGAAACAACTTCATTAGTTATATGATTTTCATTTTCTAGCAACTCATGTTTGGTCAAATGAAAGATGTTCAACTCGAGGTCATGTTGCAAGGTAAGTTTATGACTCCATTAAGTAATTTATTATTGCATTGGTTGTGGCCAGAAATGGTCTTCCTAAGATGATTGGTACATGATTGGGTTCACTTGCAATTGGTTCAGTGTCAAGCACCACAAAATCTACTGGATAGTAGAATTTGTCTATCTTCACTAAGACATCCTCAACTATCCCACTTGAGTTTTCGATCTATCGATAATGATAGTGTGATGTTGGTAGGTTTAAGTTCACCTAAACCTAACTGCTTGTATACTGAATACGGCATTAGATTCACAATGGCTCCTAAATCAAGCAATGACTTGTCTGTAATTCCCACCAATATTAGTTGAGAGTGTAGAGATCCTGGATCCTTGTATTTGGCCGGGGTATTTGCTTTGGTTATAGCGGCTTGCTGATGAGAAATGCCTTCTTCTCAATGCCTAATCCCTTCTTAATTGTGCAAAGATCTTTCAAAAATTTTGCATAAGCAGGGACTTGTTTGATTATGTCCAAAAGAGGTATGTTAACCTTCACTTGCCTTAAGACCTCTAAAATGCTTGTTGAGATGCCTTCTTACCTCTAAGTACTGTGGAAATGGAGGTGAGTATGTGGTATTTCATTGAATCCTCCTTTAGGAGAATATGCTCGGTGCAATTCTCTTTGCCTAGGTTCTTCAACAGGTTTTGGCATAGGTTGATCAACCTCTTTTCCACTCCTCAGGGTAATTATAGCCTTAACTTCATCCATTCCCGAATTGTTGGATGACCCGACCTCATGGATTCACCCAGTTTGGAAGTGTTTGTGATGGAAACCTCCTTTTCTTGTACCTCTAGCAACTTGATCTTGGTGATTGAATACGTAGGTTGTCAATTTTCTGGTTGAGATTGCTCGAAGCCGTCTATTCTCTTATTCGGTGTACTTTCTACCAATTATCAATCCTTTGTGCCGGGTTGCACGTTGATTCCTTTGTTCCTCGCTCAAAGTTGCCTACCACCCTTACCGGAATTCAATATGGCTTGTTCTCTTGGAGAGAGGATGATGGTTGTTGTATTTGTGAGAGACAAGCCCGGAGTTTTGGCACACAGGGTACATAGCGGGGGGTTGGGTCTGCTTGAGAGTTAGGGTGATTCCTCGATTAGATTGTAGGAATACCATATAGACCTTTGGATTGTTGTGGCTTATAATGTCCCTACGATGTTTTGCACATTCGACATCAAATCCTTCCTTTGCTTGAGGGCCATAGGACATGACTCTCTTGGGTGCACGAGGGTTGGAAATTGGTGCGAGATTTGGGCACATGCGAGATTTTCGATCCTTGCATGCACCTCTTGGAGAGCATTTGCCTTCAAAGCTCCTCAAAGCACCTTTAGGAGTTTGAAATCCTAGCTCATCTTATTTCTTACGCGTGCATAAATCCCACCCCTTGGGTTAACTGTGGATCTCATCCTTTCCAATTCTCTAGGGTTAGGCTCATCTGACCCTTAAGTTTCAGCCGCGTAATTTAAAATCCATGGCTTGTCCGGATGCTTACTCGAAAGTCTCCTCCCTTTTATGGTTTCCAAAATTTGCCTCATGGCGGAGACATACCACCATAGAAGTGGTTCACCAACATCAGTATCAAACCCATGATGTGGGCATGCAGATGGTTTCCATAAATCTTTCGACAACGGTAAATCTCTCACCCGTCTGAAGTGCAAAGGTGTAAATTTGTCTCTTCAAATTGTTGGTCTTATGAGCACTGAAGAACTTCTTCAGGAATTCTGCCTGCAGCTCGGCCCAATTTCTAATGGTTCTAGGCCTCAATGAGTTTAGGCCATATCCCAGCCTTAATCGCTGAAGTCAATGGAAATGCTTTCGGCTTTAACAAATCCCGTATCCATCAGTACATTCGTAAGGTAGTGCAAACCTCCTCAAAATCCTAATATGAGTGTATGGATTTTCATTTTCCATACCATGATATGTGGGGAGTAGGGGTACCAAATAAGGCCCCTCCTTTGCTACATCTTGTGAGGTATGATGCGAGATGGGGCATGCTTCTAGGAGGGTGGATGTGATCCCTCATGGTTACATAAGCATTTGGATTCATGGGGGTTCTGGTTGACTCTGCATTGTTCCTCGGAGTATGGGATCCATGGTATCGGTATGTCCTGCCCCGGCTTCACTAAGCTAGGTCAAGTTGTGTACTTATCCTATACAATCTACAGTGTGTCTCTATCCCCTTTGTTGCATAAACACCATTCTGAAAATTTAGAGACAACAAAACTGACTCTGAGCTTGCAAAAAAAGATAAACGTTAAATAACAAAAATTAAAAGCCCACATTGCGAAGCAGTCTGATCCTTTGCAAAGTAATAGCGCGATTCCTGCAGGCTAGTGACAAAGAGGTAAAAAGGTTACACTTCCACACCTTGTGATGTTGATCACAAGTACACTTCAACTTTTACCCATTAGTAGTTTGGCACGAGTCCCGAACAACGGCGCCATTTGATTCGATGCCACAGTGAGGTGAGCTAAAATCAACAAAATTTATATACACCCTAGTTCCCTACTCTTTGCCATAGTCAAACTCTTGCAGGTATTATAGTGGTCTAGAGATTGAAACACGGGGATGAGTTTTCATCCTAAGAATAATCACATGAGTCTGAAGGTAAGGCTTTCTATTTGGACTTTTAGTTTGCTTCAAAAAAGCCGAGTGGAAGTAGTTTGAAAATTTAGGAATGATGGCGAAAATAAAGTTTGAAAGTTAACTTGGAGGTGTAGGTCACTAACTTGGCAGTTAGGGCAAACAAGTGTCTGGTTTTTATCCTGCGCGTTATGACAAGCAACCTATAGTCCACTGGCATACTTAGGATCTATGTTTAACTAGCAAACTAACCACAAAAACAACTCTATTTGGTCAACCACAGGTAGCATGCAGTATGGCCCTTTTAGATTTGAAACCTAGCATTAAATATCATTTCGTTTCGTAAAGACCATCTAATGAACCCGCGATTAAATCTAGCAATAGCATGCCTTGTATCCTAAGCATAAGAGTATTAGCGAATCTGACAACATTCAAAGCTATTCAACCCTAATTTGAAGATGAGGACCATACATATACAGTACACCATGACTTTCGATTACAATAGGACAACAGTGCATACCCCACTACCAAGCTAGCTTCCTTCCTCTTCAGAAAGAGGCAGACAAGCATCTCTTGAGTTGTAATCCTCGAGGGGGTGTTTGGTAGCCCTGAAAGTAAAGGAAAAGGAGAGAGAAGAGAGGAAAATAAAACCCTAACTAAAATCCCGAGACTTTATTTACAAAAATGAAAACTTACAAGTGCTTCTCTCCCCAAATTGTTGCTTCCAAAAATTCTCTCTCTATTTATTACAAGAGAGGGGTTTATATAGGCCACCTCATTACATGAAAATACCCAAGCACAAATTTGGCTAAGTTAAAGGGTGAAAGTAATACACCAAATTTGAAGTCGGTTGGCATTAAATACAAAACATGACGAATGAGTGAATTTCGCTAGGGTGAAGAATTTCGCTAGGTAGCGAAATCACAGGCATAGCGAAAATAGAAAGGCTTCGCAAGGCTTGGCAATTTGGCTAACCTTGCTTGTTCGCTAGCTTAAGCGAAATTTTTAAATGAAATAACGAAAATCATGAAATTTCGCAAGACGGTCTCTAGCGAAAACCACAGTGTCTAGAGAAAATCCACAATTTCTCTGAATTTCTGCGAAATTTTAGCTAAACTGCGAAAATTTTCTCAATCAGTGAGAATTTTTCGCGGGCTTAAGCGAAAATTCTTCAGTTTCGCGATTTTCCTTTGCCTCTGTCTTCTACGCATCAATTTTTCTTCCACTTTGCCTTGATTTTCATTGATTGGCAGGGTAGTTGATGTTTGACACTTGAGTTCAAACTTCATGATTCATCATACATCCCGATATTGAACTAAAGTGCGCAAAAACACCTTAGCTTGACGAAAATACTCTCTAGAAATGGCATAAGTGCTACTAGAAACTTGAACACTTGATTGGTATAAATGACATGATTAATGCGCAAAAAGCACTCAAAACCCATCTAATATAGGGTTCAAAATTGCACTTTTTGGGCATTAATCAAATTGTATCCAAACCTTGGATTCTTGAAAATAGGGTTGATAAAACCCCATATGGTACAAGATAATCGTAGAATCCTCTCTTTTAGGATGGATTCATGGTTAATTTAAGTCTTTGAGTTAGGGTTTAGAATAAGCCTAACTTCGCTCTTATCATCGTATTTGGTTTGCGTATGGGTGCTAACCCATATTAGAATAGTTTTATGAAGTGATTCATGAAAGAATTTGGAAGAAGATATCCATTGAAAGAGGAATTGAGTATGATAGAGATTATAAGATGAATTTGGAATGATTTTGATGTGTGGGAAGTATAAGAGTGATCCATGGATGAAAGGGCATGAAAAAGGGAGAAAAAGACACATTCTAGAGCATTCCCGGTGATGTGTGCATTACACTTTGAACATGTACCGGTACACTTTATTATTTAGTCATTTTGGCCAATGTGTGCAGAGTACATTAGGAATTATCTTAGAGTACACCTATTCTGTGATTTTGACGATTTTAAATATTTTGTATAACTTGCTCATTTCTTATCCGATTTGAGTGATTCAAGTGGTCAATGAAAATATACTTCAAGGAAAACCAAACATAAAGAAATAGGCATCTCCAAATTCTGGTTTTAAGTGGCCCAAAAATTCACTCAAAGTGGGGCCGTGTAAGCGAGTGCGGTTTCGAGTTTTGATAATAAAATGAATTAGGGTTGTTTCGGACGTAACTTGAGTTTCGATGCTCCGAATTGGGTGATTCTAGTTGGAATAGAACCCTTAGCACCTTAGCTTTAAATGAGTACAAAGACCTAGTGTCAAAAATGAAGTTAATACCCCAGAAAAATGAGTAATACAAACTGTCCCTAATATAATCTGTAAATTGACTTGTTGGCATTAAAATGCCATAACTTTATTTTGGATGATCCAAGTGGAATAATTCCAATTTCTAATTAAAATAGATTCATTGAGGGACAAGAATATGTGAATGAGTATTTATGAATGAATATGTGAATAAGTATATGAAATGAGCACATGAATGAATATGTGAATGAATATATGAATGAGCATATGAAATGAGTACGTGAATGAGTTTATGAAATAAGTACATAGATTGAGTATATCTTTGAAAAGATAATACGAAAATGATTGTGATATTTGAAAACCAGATGATAATGAATGATGATAAAGATGGGATTCATTGAACGGAATCCGTCATAAATGTGAATTAATTGATATATCGAATGAATCGCTGACGGGTTACGCAAGCGGCATCGTCGTAAAGGCACGAAATTTTTCCAATGTCCCATTTGGCGGGATGCCAATCGGCATCCGTCATAATGGCGTATGGCGTGAAATGTCGCAGGCGGGATGCGCAATGCGGCATCCGTCTTGATGGCGATATGGCATTTAATTGATACACGTGTGGGATGCACCAAAGCGGCATCGTGCGTGATGGAATCGAATAAATGATACCACGTGTCGGGGATGCACCAAGCGGCATCTAGGTCGCGATGGGAATCAGATAAATGATACCCGCGTGGGATGCCCAGCGGCATCCTTCATGATGGGAAGAACCGAATAAGTGACCACGTGTGAGATGCACCAAAGCGGCATCCGTCATGATGGGAGAGTCGAGATAAATGTACCGCGTGTCGGGATGCGCAACGACATCCGTCATGATGGGAGAATCGAATAAATGATACCACGTGTCGGGATGCACCAAACGGCATCCGTCATGATGGGAGAATTGAATAAATGATACCACGTGTCGGGATGCACCAAACGACATCCGTCATGATGGGAGAATCGAATAAATGATACCACGTGTCAGGATGTACCAAACGGCATCCGTCATGATGGGAGATTGAACCGATTAAATGATACCGCGATGACCGGGATGCGCCGCGACATCCGTCATGATGGGATCGAACCGTGATACCCGCGTGTCGGGATGCACCAAGCGGCATCGTCATGATGGGAGAATCGGGTAAATGATACACGTGTCGAGTTACGCGATAGTTTCCGTCATGATGGGAGAACCCGAATCAGTGACCACGTGTCGGGATGCACCGCGGCATCCGTCATGATGGGAGAATCGAATAAATGATACCACGTGTCGGGATGTACCAAACGGTATCCGTCATGATGGGGAGAGATTGAGCGAATAGAAGTGATACTATGTGTCGGGATGTACCAAACGACATCCGTCATGATGGGAGATTGAAGGCAGAATAATTGATACCATATGTCGAGTGCACCAAGTATCAGTCATGATGGGGACAGATTATAAAATGTGTAGGCACATTGCCGAGATGATAATAAGGGGCGGGATTCATTAAACGAATCGGAGTCGAAATGTGAATTGAATAGTCAAAATTGGAAATAACCAATATTGTGAGTGTAAATGAGATTTTTATGTTTTAATACTTAAATCATAAATTGAATTAATGAACTGAATTATTGCATTGAAAATGCATGTTGTGATATTATAAATGAGGTGTAAAATGAAAGCATCAATGAATAACATGAGTATAAGTGGATACAAAGGCATTATCACGAAAAATGCATGTGTTATTAAGTGTGAATGTTATGGGTCTTTTGAATTTGTAAATGGTCATGGGATTGCGAAAGAAGTGCTTTCGCTTAATTAAAGGGTCTAAAATGGAATAACATAAACAACATGTTTTGGAAGAATGGTGAAAATGTCGAGATGCTAGGACTCCGGCTTGGTCCATGGCAGGTCAAGTCGGGGATTCGGTCGCGACACTTTTGAAAACAAAAATTTAATAAAACTAAACAAAATGTTTTGATGGAAAATGTCGGAGTAAACCGGGCTCCAGCTTGGATCCGCCAACCGGGTCAAGTCGGGGACTCGGGTCGCGACACTTTTGAAAATGAAAATTTAAAATAACGAAACAAAATGTTTTAAACGGGCATCCCAGATCATGAAACGTAATTGCTAAAGGGAGTTGATTAATGGCAGTAGTGATAAAGTGATAGAGTCTAATATGTATTAGTATTAGTATGATTTTACCTTGTTTGAAATTGATATGACTTGATCTGTTCCTATTTGCCATTTTAGGTGTATAAATTGTTTTGAATATGATCTGACATGCCATACATGTAGAATATATGAATTGAAACTTGTAAAAGACATGAAACATGGAAATATCTGACCAAGTGAAAATGTTATGGAATCAAAAAGGATAAAAAAATCTACATGTATAATATGAGATGTGTTAGAAGTCACATAGATGAAGCCGTTATATGCATAAGTAAAAGTAAATGTAAAAAGAGAGTGGCTTGACGATTTTTGTTATTGGTCGATTCGCATGCATGTTCCCTTCAAGCGTAAAAGAAGCATGCGGGTGTTCAATCCGTGTAGATGCGAAGAGGAGATAAAGAGGACGGGACATTCCACACGAGTACGGGCCATCTCGAGAGATAGGTGCTCACGGCGCATTTCCGCAATCTCTGATGTTTGTATTAGATATGTACACATATAAGTAATTGTATAAGTAATTGGGACTTAGCATATGTGTAGAGATTTTAATGGATGATACCACTCGATTGGTAGTTCCTTTAATATGTGAATGACTTTTGGTTATTGCAAAAATTAATTGTATGCCCACAGGTATAAGTTAAGCTCTGAAAGAATATTGTTTGTAAAAAAACTAAAAAAAAAAAAAAAGTAAAGAGTCCCAGTATATGGTTTCGTACCCCGAAACCGGTTCGGATTCGCTAATCGGGTCGGACCGGGAATCGGGGCGTGACAAAAGTCTTTGATGAATCGCCTATAGAATCCAGCGTGGCCTAAAAAACTTCTTATCCCTTTTACCGATGAGGGTGGAGGTAATTTTTCAATTGCTTCAATCTTTGCTCTGTCTACCTCTATTCCTCTTGCTGAAATCCGATGTCCGAGTACAATACCCTCTTGTACCATAAAATGGCACTTCTCCAGGTGAAGTCTGAGTTGGTCTCCTCGCATCTTATCAGCAACGATCTCGAATTCTCCAGGGCAGTTGTCAAATGAATTACCCAAAATCGAAAAATCATCCATGAAGACCTCGATTGTCTTTTCTCAGCCATATCGAGAATATGGCCATCATGCATCGTTGGAAGGTGCGTAGCGTTGCCGCGACGAAGGGCATCCGCCTGAATGAGAATGTCCCATAGGGACATGTGAATGTCGTCTTCTCCTGATCTTCAGGGGCTATAGCAATTTGATTGTAGCCGGAATATCCATCCAAAAAGCAATAATATTCATGACCGGCTAATCGATCCAGCATCTGATCTAGAAACGGCAATGGGAAATGATCTTTTCGAGTGGCTTTGTTCAGTTTCCGATAATCAATACAAATTCTCCACCCGGTAACTGTTCGAGAAGGCAGTAATATGTTATTTTCGGTTCTTATGACAGTTGTTCCCCCCTTCTTAGGTACTACTTGAATTGGACTTACCCATGCACTATCTGAAATAGGATAAAGTGCCCCCGATATCCGATACTTTAGCACCTCCTTTTCGGTTACACCTCTTTCATGATTGGATTCAACCTCCTCTTGTGCTTCCACTTCGGGTTTATGACCATCTTCAACAAAAATACGATGCATGCACATGGAAGGCGGAAATCCCTTTTAAATTGGCTAGAGACCATCGGGCGCATTTTTATGATCTCTAAGGACCCTCGATAACTTCTCTTCCTCTAATTGATCAAGGATCTTGAGATGATCCTTTAGTGAGTGGATGTCATCCCAAGATACACATACTTCAAATGGCTAGGTAAAGGTTTTTGTTCCATCTTGGTTGGTTGTTCCAGCCGATCTTGCGGCGTTTATCACTTTCACCTAAAGATTGATATTTCAGCCGTAGGTTCGAAAAGAATCCATCCGTTTTACATATTCCTCGTCCTCTTCGCTCATATTCTCGGAATCATTACGTACTGACTAGCCTCAAAGGATCGGTGGGACCACTTTGGCTAGACACACCACAGCCTCTACTATCTCTGCCATGGCATGTATCACTCTCGCGGATGTCTCATGGCTTGAACCACGTTGAACTTGACTTCATCCTCCTGCTCTCAATTTTAGTTCTCCCCTGCGAAGACATCAATCATTGCTCTGCCAGTTGCAAGAAACGGTCTACCCAAGATTATGGGTATTTCTTTATCCTCTTCCATATCTAATACAATGAAATCTGCTGGGAAGATAAACTTGTCAACCTTTACTAAGACATCTTCTATCACCCCTCTCGGATGCTTTAAGGACCTGTCTGCCAGCTAAAGTGTGACTGTAGTTGGACGAGCTTCACCTAATTCCAAAAGTTTAAAAATAGACAAGGGCATGAGATTAATACTGGCACCCAAATCACACAATGCTCTCTCAAAAATAGCATTTCCAATGGTGCATGGGATAGTGAAATGCAGGTTTTTAGCTTTGCGCGACCCTCTTCTGAGTATGGCCTTCGCTCCTCGAGTTAGGTTAACTATTTCGAAATCTGCCAGTCTTCTCTTTTGAGACAAGATGTCCTTCATAAATTTTACATAACTGGGCATATGTTCCAGAGCATCAACAAACGGGATATTGATGTGCAGTTTCTTGAATACTTCCATGAACTTGGTGAAGCTGCTTATCGACTTACATGCTTCTTTAGACGTTGTGGATACGAAATTGGGGTCATGGGTTGTGGGTTGTCCTTTAGCCGGTTGTGTTTACTGGACTATTTCTCTTGAGGGCGTTCCTATCTACATCATCATTACGGCCGAATTTGGATGACTTTCTCGATCTCTACCTCCTCTGTCCTTTGAGGATTGCTTACGTATATCGATTCCTTTGCAGCTACCGGCGTGGCTTTGCTTTAACGTGTTCATTCCCGTCTCTTCTTGGGTTCACTTTTGAGTTGCTTGGTAGGAACTCAGGCTACCTTTACGTCAATAGATTGGCCATTTGGCCATCTGTACCTCGAGTTTCTCAGTTGTCTTTGCTGAATTGTTCAATTGGGTGGCCTGTTGTTGCATATTCGCCTTTGTCTCATTCATAAAGGCAGTGTGTGAGGTGAGCATCTACGCAAGGACTTGTTCCAAGTCCACCTTTTTCTCAAGAGGTGGTTCGCTCACTCGGGGTGGTGGCATGTTGTTCTGATTGTTCCTCCATCCATACCCTTTGCTGTTCTGATTATTCTGATTCAGGTTATTACGCCACCCTTGGCCTTGATTTTGGTTCTGATAGTTGTTTCCCCATCGCATCCTTGTTCTTTGTGGTGACGTACGATTAAAACTACGACACATCTTGGGCTGCTCTACTATTTGTTGTCTGTTGACATTCTTCTCTGTTTGTCTTGTCCTCCTGGAAATTCACCACTGACTCCGTGGGTTAGTACGTATGGCATTCGCGGTACCTTCTTTGTCCCCAGTTAAGCCCCATTTGATCAGGTGACTGCAGCATGAGTAACAGTTGTTGGGGAACCTCGTTATTCGTCTGCAGCCCACGGCTTTTCTTGAGGTAATGATCTTCTCTCTGAGCCGGTTGTATTAGTAGCGGCATCTTGAATTTATATACTTGATGCATGGTTTGTTCATTGAGTGCCCCTCGGCCGGGCATCAATCCTTTGTTCTAGTCGCATTCCTCATACCATTATAAGAAAGTATAGACTGCATCCATCACGGTCGATGCGTGATGTGGGCACTTCCTCGATAGTTCGTGAAATCTATCCCATGCCTGCGCGGGTTCTCTCCCACTCTAGTTCCAAAGTATTGATCTCTTGCCTGGTTATTGCAATTTTCGAAGTGGGAAAAACTTGTTCGGGAACTTACGCACTAAGTCGTTCCATGAAGTAATGGAATACGGTGGTGACTTGTTAACGATGTGGCTCTATCAACAAGTGAAAGTGGGAACAATCTCAACTTTGAGTGCCTCTTGATAACCCCATTGTACTTGATCGTGTCGCGGACACCGAGAAGTTGGTCAAATGTCATATTTAGTTCTCATTGGGTAATCCGTGAAATAAGATGTTCGAAGCATGCATGTAAGGTTCTGACTTATTTCGAAGTTGTTTACTTTGAATAGGTGGTCTTCGAATAGCTGTCTGAACAATTGTAGGCGGTAGGCCAAACTCTTCTAGCAACATGAATGGATCATGCAGTTGTATCGAATTTGGGTGCTTGATTCCTTCCCGTTATTCCCATTTCGGCCCTCTGTGGCTTGTTTTGCTCAATGCTAAGATCCTGCTCTTCATTGTTTTCCATGATTGCTAGATTTCTGATACATTTATGTTCTCTCTGTTCAGCGTATTAAGTAGCAAAAAGTTCTTTCGCTCGAGATGAAACGGATGTAGGTCAGCTTCCGATCCGAAGTCGTCGCATCTGCGCTCAACGTAACCTTGATTTCTGATCACCTGAGATCAAAAAGACCAAATTACGGTACTTGTAAGAACAAATAAAAACAAAAAATTCCAGAGTAATATCTAATTGCTTTATTATCTATATCACACAAAACTTATCCTGACGGCGGCGCCCGAAAACGATAGGCGGCGTGGTGTGTATATATATGCGCTATGTGCGTAAAGTGCGTCGCCCCAGTAATATAGTGTACCTATGAATGCGAATATCGATCACGTGGATAAGTGTGTTGAATACGAGAAGATTGGCTTTTGAATATTATCACGGATATAAGCTTTGGGTGACAGAGTACTAATGTCTAAATTTAAACTAAACTAATCGATCTTAATGAATTACTGTATAATGGAGACTAGGGCTATGTCTCCCCCTGCCACTTTTGATGGATTATTTCCTAAATAAGTTACTATTCAGTTTATTTATAATTTATTGATGGCTAGGTGATGGAGTAACTACGAAAGACCCTCTCTCAGGTGTATCCGCCTATCTCGCTAGTAGTGCAGGTGTATCTCTACCTGACTCGATACTGAGAAATGCTTAAATGTTCTAACCTTAATGCATACCCTGGGATCGAGATATCTCTTGCGAATCAGCAGAAGAATTTGCTCTACTCAAATCACACAGGTATCCTCATCTCTCTCGAATCTCGGATATCCGGTATAATCACGCTAATGTTAGCGGACATCACCATGTAAATAACTCCGCAGATACTCGCGATTTGTTAACAAGTTTATAAACAAGCTGAATAATATAAAATATTAATCTTCATCCATGCAATCATGACGGGTTCAACAACACCTTAGGTATAAATCCTTCTAGAACTATCACCCGAATATGAGAACACCAATATTTAATCTATAAAACATCGATTACTTCTATCCAGAAAAGAAAGAAGAAAAATACAAAAGTGGGCTCTTCTTCAGATCAAGGTCGGCTCTTTGCTCGATTTCATTGCCTAGTTCGTCGATCTTCGATCCTGCGAATTTTGGTCCCTTTTGCTTTTAATGATGGAGAGAGGCGAGGAAATCGGCGTCCCGCGGCGTTGAGATGTCGCGGCGTTGAGACATCGTGGCGTTCTTTGTTGACTTCTACATTTGACCCAGTTGCGGCGTTAGGGCGTCATGGCGATGTGGGCGCGCGGCGTTGGGCGTCACGGCGTTCGGTAACTTTATGCACTTCCACCCTCTAATCCAAAATGCATCCAAAAACCCCCGTTCCACCTGCAGTTCGCACACACTACAAAAATCAGATGTCGGGCCATAAATAATACTTAATTTAAATAAAAATAAAGCTAAAAACGTAAGACAAACGCGGGTTTGGCATGAATGTTTTAGGCACTCATCACTGCCGTTCGGCATGCTTTAATTATAGGGCCTAGCAAGGTCGGTCCCTCATATGGGGCCACCTTTGCCAGACGTTACCGACCTCCTTTTGGCGTTCGAGTGTGGTCCCCTGGCGTTTTGACCTCCTATGGTTTAGTGCCTAAGATGGTGTGCTTCTTTGAAGTGGCCTTCGATAATGGTCTTCGCTTTCCTCTGCATCCCTTCATAAAAAGGGTTTTTCAGCACTTCAATGTCTGTCCTTCTCAGCTGTCACCCAATGGTTGGGGTATTTTGGTTGGCCTATTGGTTTTCTTTAGGAATAGGGGACTCGGTGTTCCTAGTATAGCTCTGCTCCTTTATCTTTTTAGCCTTGAAGGGGAAGCGGGTTGAGGCTTATACATTTTTCCAAGCGTTACAGCTCCTCCCGGTGATTTAGGTCTTCTCTGTTCGCGGGCTTTGGAAGAAGGGACGCTACAGGCTGGAAGGGGCTACTTCTATGTTAGTAGCCTGGTGGGAATATGACCCTCTTAACAAGGACGACACCCTGGGCGTTCCGGTTGCTTGGACCACCCCCGAGAATCTATGTGAGTGTTCGCTTTGTTTTTGGTATAATCTTTATAGGGTCATTTGGTATTTCTAATTCTGCATTGTCTACATGCCTCTCAGGCGCTCGAATCGATCTCAGCTCCGAAGATAACGTCATAGCGCTGGCGTTGGCTGAGTGTCCTCCTCGCCCTTACGCGGAGCTGATCAAGTCGGATATTCCTGGCCCTTCAAGCTCGAGGTCAGCCCGCTCTGTTGCTTTGAGGCCTTCGCCTCCTTCCACCATGAAAGTCTCTCCATCGGGCCCTCCGCTGACCAAACCCCGCAAGGAAAGCTTACGGCTCGGTTAGAGGCATTTGTCTGGGCCCCCGGGTGTGAAACGGAAAACCACTGGACCCCGTTGAAAAGATCGGGTAGCTTTGGTCAGGTTCCGAAATTAGGCGTCTTCCTCTTCTCATCTACCCATGTCGAAAGTAGGAGGCGGGCGCTATAAGCTTCGGTTGAGGCTCCTAAAGTCTTGAGTTCGCGCCCTATTGCAGATTACTGCTGCGATGGCAAAGGTCCCTCGGGTGAGGTAGTTGGCGACGTTAGCGGTCATGCCCATCAGCACATGCAGAATCAGCCTACGAAGAGTGTTAGGCCACCTTCTCCAAGTGCGGAAGAATTGAAGAGGAAGGACTCTGAAACTAGAGGAGATGGCGACTCCTTGCTTCTCAATGCTAAACTTGCGGCAGGTGCGGTCTCGTCCATTCTTAAGGATTCTGATCTCAAGAGGTCGAGCGTGCTGCCCATTGATGAGGCTTTGGCTCTATCCTTCCAAGGGGTCGCCTCTGTAAGTTCCCATATCTTGTCGTGTCTGATTCCATTCTGAGTTGAGTGTTAATCTTGCGTTGGATATTGATTCTACGTCGGATGTGGCAGATGGCTACTCATTTGAAGGGTTTGGCTAAAAAGGCCAAACTAAACGAAGGTCATGCCAAAAGTTTGCCGGGTTCTGAGGCGGGAGTGTGGCTTCACTTTACATCGACGGGGTGGGCAGCGGGGTCGGGTGCAAAGTATGACCGAGGAGGCAGTGATGCTTAAATCTGATTTGAAGCATACCACGTCAGCATGTGATTGGGGCGAGGGCGGGAGAGATGGGGCTCGAAGCGGCTTGAGGGCGGCCGGCGAGGCTTCGGCGGTTCGGGGATGGCTACGGTACCTGAGTGACTTGCTAGAGGCTAGGGATGGGCTGCAGTCTGCCCAGTATGAGCTTCAGATGGTTAGGGATGAGCTTCTCACATCCCGGGCGAGGCTGCGAAGTCTAAAGGAAGGCCCCTACGTGCGTTCAAGATGAGGCTGATGGGGCAGCTGTGGATGGGGCTCGTCGTAGGGCCTCACGGTACACTGGCTCGGCGGAGCCTTTGATTGAGGAGTGTCGTGGGGTGCGTGGGACCTTCATCAACAAATAACTCACGGTTGCTTTCGGCGGGATGAGTTATAGGAAGATTGAGGATGAGGCTTTTGTGCTGATGGGCTTGGGTGGCGTACCTTTTAGGAAAATGCTTTAAAGCCTACCTTTGGACTTCAAATTTGACATCCCTAACGGTGAGAATCCCTCTCTGCGGCTATTACGGAGAACCGGACACCCAGCGAGGCCCACTCACTTCTTCTCCCTCTGCTCCTCCTTACGATGCTGATGTGATACATGTGATGTTGGTTTTGTCATTATTTATTTTTCTTCCAGACTGGGACCCCGAATGTATCGCCTTTCCTTAAATATTGTTTTTTATCGCCACATCTCTCTACTTATGCATTTCGCGTTGTTCTACATGAATTGAATTAATTTCTTGGCTACGTGCTTTGGAGATTCGAGTGTAAATGTGGCGACTCTTGTTTGTATGGCTAGAGTTGAAGCGGAGTTGAGCTGCAAAAATTGAGTTGTCGGGCTCCACAGGCGTTGGGGCTTATAAATTTGAATAGCTGAGTTGATCTGACTCTAAGGCTGCAAGGCCTGTGTAGAGTAGTTGAACTCGTCGAGCTTCAATTTCTTTGGTGCTCGGCGAGGCCTTGGTGAAAAGCTGTGCGTGCGACTCTTGGTGCATGGCGCAACGAAGTCGTCGAACTCGTCAGCGAGGCTGCAACGTCTCGAGCGCGAGAGGCTAACGGGCGATAAGCTGGCTGTGACTCTTAGGGCTGCGTAGCCAGCGGAGTGGTCGAACTCGTCAAGCCCAGGCTCTTGGAGCCGAGCGTGAGGCCTTGTGGGTGAAAACTGGTTGAATTGACTCTAAGGCTACCGCGGCACGTGCGGGTGGTCGAACCTCATCAAAGCCCGAACTCTTGGGCTCAGGTATTTGAGGCCTTGTGAAATTTGAAAAGCTGGTGATCGACTCTTAGGCACATGGCTGTCTGAGTGGTCGAGACTCGTTAAAGCGAGTGTGTGGTCTGGGGCGTGAGGCCTTACGGTGATAAACTGGTACACTTATGACTCTTAGAATTTATGGCCTATGCGAGTAGTCGAACTTCGTCAAGGCGAGCTCTTGGGCTCCATCTTGGCCCGAGGCCTTGTGGTGAAAAACTGGTGAATTGACTCTTAATTTGCATGACTGTGGAGTGTTGACTCGTCAAGCGACTATTGGACTCCGGCCTTGGGCCTTGTGGTGAAAGCTTTGTTCAATCCCGAATCTTAGCGCATGGCTGTGTAGATAGTCGAACTCGTCAAAGCCCAGGCCTCTTGGAGCTCGGCCCCGAGGCCTTGTGAAATTTGGCTGTTGAAGCCGACTCTTAACTGCGTAGCTGTGCGAGTAGTCGAACTCGTCAAATTGAGCTACTGGGCTCCGAGCGCTTAGGCCTTGTGGGCTGAAAAGCCCGAGCTGATCTGACTCTTAGGCTACATGGCCTATGTAGAGTAGTCGAGCTCGTCAAATTGGTACTAGGCTGCGGGGCGGCGGGCCTTGTGGGTTTGAAAACTGGCGATCGACTCTTGGGGTGCATGAGCGTGCGGGAGTGGTCGAACTCGTTAAACGGAGCTGCACAGACCGGGCGTTGAAGGCCTTGTGGACTGAAAAGCCTAGGCTAAATCTAACTCTTAGACGCATGGCACGTGCGGAAATGGTCGAGCTCGTCGAGCGGGTGATCTTGGGCTCTTGGTATTTGAGGCCTTGTGGGATTTGAAAAGCTGGTGATCGACTCTTGGTGCATGGCTGTGTAGAGTGGTCGAACTCGATCAAGGCGGGCGCTCTTGGGCTCCTGGCGCTAAGGCCTTGTGGTGAAAAGCACCGGTGATCTAACTCTTAAGTTTGTAACAATGCGGGTCGTCGAACTTGTCAAAGGCCCAGGCTCTTGGGCGCGAGCCCCGAGCCCGCTAATGGGATGAAAAGCATAGGCTAGACTTACTCTTAGGTACGCATGGCCTATGCAGTGTCGAACTTTCGTCAAGCCCGAGCTATTGGGTTCAGGAGCTCACGAGGCCTTGTGGGTTAAAGCTTGGTGATCGACTCTTAGGGTGCATGGCACGTGCATAGTAGTCAGGCTCGTCAAAGCGAGCCCCTCTTGGAGCTCCGGCGCTGGGCCTTGTGGCTGGCGCTGAGCGATCGACTCTTAAGGGTGCATGGCTGTCTTGAGAAGTATTCAGATTAGATCAAAGCCCGATCTTGGAGCTCCGTGAGGCCTTGTGGAATTTGGCTGTCTTTGAACTTACTCTTGAGGTACATGGCTTGTGTGAGTGGTCGAACTCGTCAAAGGCGGAGTTGTTGCGTGCGACCATTCGACTCTGATTTTTTTGGAAGAGCGAGTGTCTTTAATGCTGGTTCATGGAGAATTGGAAACGATTGCTCGAATTTCCGAGTGCTTTGGCCTTCTTATAAATGGCGGCTTCATTGCTATGGGGTTTATACTTCGGGTATTCTGCCCTTTTTGGTATGTAACTGAGATCTGCGTGAAATGAAGTGGTGATCTCGTCTTACGAGGTTCCTTTGAAGATTCTGGTTCGGTTTGTTGGACTACGCTTGTGGGAGTTTGTTTTCCACACAGTCTCCCTTTGCTAGGAGTTATGTTATTCCCTAGCTTCGTGCTAGGGAATGCGTCAGGCGGTACATTTCTTGTGCGCTTTCTCTAGCCCTATGTTCTTCTTTCTCTTCCTCTCATTTCTTCTTTTTCTTCTTCTCTTTCATTCTCTCTTTCTTCCTTTCTCCTTTTCTTCCACATCTCATTCTCCCTTTTTTTTTTCCTTCCTTTAAACTCTTTCCATCCCTTTTTTCTTATTCTCCTCTTTTCCACCTCTCTACTCTTCTTCTCCTCTTTTCCACCTTTCTGCCCTTCTTCCATTTATTTTCATCTCGTTTTCCTTTCCTCTTTTCTTCTTAAAGGCTTTTTTTTTTTTTTTTTAGAAGCGCATCTTTGTGTATTTAGAGTTCTTGGATATTTTCACGATTGTAATTGAGTGTAATTTGATTGGAATAAAGCGAAATTTTCCTTTTTTTGACCATGAACTTCACATTTTGTTGTATGTAATTTTTAAGGCATTATATATCGAAATTTGTTTGGGGCGTCTAATAAAATAACGATGGCGCTCAAATCATCATCTGAAGTGATAATGCTTCATTAAGATACAAGCGAGAATCTTGATAAAAACGCTTAAGGTGTTCCGCATTCCAAGCATGATGTAGAATTTTTCCCTCCTCTATTTGGAGCTCGTAATTGTCTAGTCTGATAACGCGGGATATGATTTAGGGGCCTTCCTAGTTGGGGCCTAGTTTTCCATGCGCTGGATTCTTCCTTACTAGCAGGAGCTTCTTCAAGACTAGGTCACCTGGCATGTAGCTCATGGGTTTGACTTTTTGGTTATAATACCTCGCCGTCTTCCTTTGGTAATCTTTAGTGCGCCTTAGGACCTGCTCACGCTTTTCATCTAAGAGGTCCAAATTTAGGCGGAGAGCCTCGTCGTGTGTTTCATTTATGCTTGACACAGATCCTTGGGGACTTTAGCAGACTTGACGAGGGCTCTTGCAAGTGCCAAAGGCTAGGCGAATGGGATACGGGTTGCCGACTTGGCGTAGTCAAAGTAGGCCCATAACACCTCGGGGGGGTATTCTACCCATTTGCCTTTAAGATCTTCCAATTGGTCTTCAATGCGGCCTTAGGGTTCACGGGTGGCGACTTTTTGCGACCATTGATTGCGGATGTTTGAGGACGATAATAATTCTTAATTCAGGCTCGACACGAAAATCCTGCGAACCCAGCGTTGTCAAATTGCTCCATTGTCGATACAGGCTCTTGGATGCAGGCACGCATATGATGGCTCGCCACACAAAATTGCGTATCTTTTGTTATGTGATTGTGGCCAAAGGTTCGCCTCGGCCCGCCCGGTGAAATATTAATAATCTATTATGATGATGGTCCCATTGGCCCTTCCCAAGGGGCAGAGATCGATATGTCAAACCCCCTTTGTTAAAATGCCGAGGGGCTTGTGATTGATGTCAAGGGCTCGGATGGGAGGCGTGAGATCTTGGCATGCTCCTGGCAAATCTGTCATCTCTTGACTAGGTCGGTCGCATCTCACGAGTATGTTGGGCGATGGTATCCACGCCTTAAGACCTTCCTTGTTAATGCCTAGCTCTGATATGAAGGATTTCATACACCTTCGTGTACCTCCCTTAGCACATATTCAATGTTTTTTTCCCGTGATGCACTTAAGGATGGGTGTGAAGAAACCTCGCTTGTAAAGGCTTCCCTTATGATTAGTGAATCTGGCTAACATCGTCCTAATTTTAGCTGCTTCTTTTGGGTTGTCGGGTAGACGTCCGTCTATTATGTAATCCCAAATGGGGTCCATCAACTAAACGGACCCAGATTTGAACTAACTTCTACGTCTGGAGATCATAGAAGGTTCTGCAATTATTCGACAAGTGTTGACTGTGAGAGTCTTCTTGTGAAATTTGTCGCTAGTTTTGCCAAGGCATCGCTCGGGAGTTCTTGCTCACGGGGATATGTCATTTGGACGGCAAGACTTTTCAATAAATCCGTACCTTTTTGGGGGTATAGGGATCGTTCTCTTACCTTTTGGCCTCGTAGGTGTCTTCTATTTATATACTACGGTGGGAGTCATTTGCAGGACCTCAAGGTACGGTCAATTTCTAGTGAATGGGCGAGGTTGAGGCACGCTATAATGACCTCATATTCGGCTGCTTGTTGTTGGGGCTTGGAATCAGATCTGGGGAGGTCGGGATTAAGCGGCTCCTGCTTCCTTGTGCGTTTGTGGCCCGAATCTCTGAAAGTTTAGGATGTTAGGTCTGCTCGATGCTTGAGTGTTCTCGGTAGGCTCCACTGAGGTGAATTCCATGACGAAATCTGCTAAGACCTGCCCTTTTATTGCAGTTTTCGGCTTATATATGATGTCGAACTCGCTCAGCTCTATGGCCCACTTCATTAGCCTTCTTGAGGTCTCTGGTTTATGTAACACTTGCTTCATCGGATATTCTGTTGGAACTTCTATGGTATGAGCCTGGAAGTAAGAGTAGACTTAAATTTCTGATTACCTAATGCCAAGATTAATTTCTCCATCCTTGGGTACCTCTCCTCCGCTCCTCTCAAAGCTCGGCTACAATAGTAAACTGGGTGCTGCACTCGGTCTTTGTCTCTGACGGGGACTGCGTTGGTCGAGAAGTTTGATACCGCTAAGTATAGAGTGAGGAGCTCCCCCTCTGTTGATCGGGCTTACGGAATGGAGGGGGGGGCTTAAATATGTTTTCAATGCGGGAATGTGCCGCGCCGTATCCGTGAAGGCCTTCTTCAAAACTTGGAAGAAAGGGTGACCTTATCACTTGCCACGAGATCTGAATTGGCTTAAGAAACAATCCTTCTGTCAGACATTTGGACTTCCTTTATACACGATGGCGGCGGCATGTCGAACACAACTTTTATTTTGTCTGGATTTGCCTCAATTCCTCGGTGGTTGACTATGAAACCTAGGAATTTTCCGGCTGATACTCCGAAGGCACACTTGGTTGGATTCAGTTTCATGTTGTACTTCCTTAGGATCTGGAACGCCTCGGACAGATGAGCTATGTGGAGCTCGGCAGTGGTGGATTTTACCAGCATGTCATCTATGTACACCTCCATGGTAGTTCCTATCTGCTTCTAGAACATCCTGTTCACCAGCCTCTAGTAGGTAGCTCCTGCGTTCTTGAGCCCAGGCATCACATGATATGATAGGTTCCCTATACGTGACCCGAGAGCGGGGTCTTTTCTTGGTCATCTAGGTCCATCTTGTCACGGTTATAAGTGTGGGAGGAAGCGTCCGTCGTGAGGAGTTCATGGCCGGTTGTGGCGTCTACGATGAGGTCGATCTGCGGCAAAGGGAAACTGTCTTTTGGGCACTCTCTGTTGATGTTAGTGAAGAGCGATACAAAATCACCGCCCATCGTTCAGCACGACCGTCTGACGTTGTGACCATTTAGAGTCACCTCTGGTGCTCCGCTTGGAGGAGTTCTTGAGCCTCCTCGTTGATCGCTTTTGGCCTGTCTGGCGCGAAGCTCCTCCTCTTTTGTTTTCTTGTGAAAGATGGAGCGCGTTCGACTATGAGTAATTCGCGTAGGGTCAGTTCCTCCCGGCTATCCACTTTGCTTCCACGTGAGACGTCTTTGTTACATGCTCAAAGAAAAATGGGTAAGAAGAGGGCTTTTGAGGTCTTGGCTAGTTGGGGGGCGGAGTGGCCCAGTGTTAGGTCGTCATCCAGCGGTCTGAGGTTCCGGCTCTTCGGGGGCTCGGGTAGAATTGAACACCTCGTTGCGCATGTTGAGCTCATCGGAGATATGTTGTAAACAGTTTTGCTTCATGGATCTTTGAGTAGCATTCCTGGCCACTACGTTGGTCTCCTCGAACCATTCTATAAAACTACGGTAGGAAACTTGATCATCATGTGGTAAAGCGGAGGAATGAATTTTATTGCATTGAGAGGAAGTCACGCTAACAACATATTATAAGCGGATCGGCGTCTACAACGAGGAATCTCATTGTCTTCGTTACTGGCGTGGGGATCTCGAGGTGAGTACTAGTTGTATTGAGCCCAGGTAATAATTTTTCTCAGGAGAATCCTCGCGGATGGGGTGTGGGTTCCATTCTCTCCTTCCAGTGCCATCTTATCGAAGGCCGGCGAAGATGATGTGGTGAACTTCCGTTGTCATTAGGACCCCAGATGGACCGTTTGTTCAGCCCTGGCTTGCTTTCATACCAAGAAGTGCGTCCTTAGAGGTGCTAGCATCCCTCAAGGTTTAGTCAGTGTTATGGATGTGTTGAGCCGGCGGTTTGGACAAGTACTTCCACTATCTCTTGACGATCTTTGTGCGAGATGGGCCTTCCTGGCTGAGCTGGATTCCCCTCCCCCTGCAAATCCTCCTGAGATCACGTGGATTTCCCCTAAAGGCTGTTGGTGCTGAGTTGTTGTCTGTCGAGGTGGTGGTGGTGGCTGCTGAGCCAGAGCTTGGTTCTGAGCCTGATTCTGAGGCTGATTTTCAGGGGCTATGAAGCGTCGGAGATACCCACGCCGTATTAAATACTCTATTTCCTTCTTGAGTTGTATGCAATCATCCATGCAGTGCCGTAATCCGATTGGAACTCATGATATACGGTGTTTGTCTCTTGTGGTGGGGTCTGACTTCATTTGAGTTGGCCACCTCAGGAACTGTTTGTTTCGTACTTCGACGGGACACTGCGATGCGAGGGGCGGATTAAGGGGTGGACTGAACCTCAGGGGTGAGTGCGTTGTCGTCTTTTCGAGTTAGGTGGGCGTATGATCTCTACGAGGTTCCCACGCCTTTTCGAGGCCGTTCTCCATCTTTCTTTGGAGATCTCTCCGGTCAGCTTTGTCTTTTGGGACTCAGATCCTCGTCGGCTTATGCATCACCTTTTTTCTTTATGGGTGGAAGAGCTCCATTTTTTGGATATGAGGGCTTCTTCACCGTTAATGTACTTCTCTGCTTTTGCGAGCACCTTAGCCATGCTTGCTTAGGGATTTTTAGAGATGGAAAACATCAAGTCTTTCGATTGTACCCCTAATCCAGCAATGAATGTAGTGATCGCGAACTTTTCGTCAGGTATATCTACCTTCAGAGACTCTGCATTGAACCTTTGAACATAGGACCTCATACTCTCCTGCAAGCTCTGCTTGACGGTCAATAGATGATAACGGCTTTCTATCGTCGGCCCCGATGAAGTGAGGCAGAGCGCCAATGCGCTGGATGAAAGCTCTCTGAGAGCAGGAGATTAATGAGGCAGGCTTTGTTGAACTAGGCGAGGTGGGCCTTGCAATGTGATAGCTGCGCCATAGGGTCTTGATACCATCTGACTCCATTTGGTTTTGTAAATGTTGAGATGATCGTTGGATCTACGACACCATCGAATCTTCCACTTGTGGCATTACGAACTTAGGCTGGAAGGGAAGTGGGCACCTCGGCCGTGGTATTATTTCAATCTGTTCGCCATTAAGGTGTCCGTAATGAGTGTCGGGAATGATCCTCTCTTACCACCAGCTTCACGGTGACTCGCTGGCTGGAGGCTCTTGAATCTGCTCCCCATGGTGCTCTCCTTCTCCTTGTTGAGGGTGGCGTAAGTTCTTCGTTCCCGACATGCCCTCCAGTGTTGCTTCATTGCCCTCCTCTCTAGGTAGTCGGTCTATGCCCCGGCTCATTTGGATACCGCCATTTGACACCTCGGGGAATATCGAGATTGTGTTGCCCTTCATGAGGAGGAAAGTTGTGGCCTTCCCCAGGCTTGTCGTGCCTCAGTGGGGGCCATCTGCAGTGAGTTGCTCTAACTCTCTATCGGGGCGTTGGTTGGGTGAGGGGCCGAAGCGCCTCCGCCTCATTCGTGTTGCTTATGTCGCTTCCGCGCCTTGAGGTTTTCTTGTCGTCACTGGTGGATCTGCATCCTTGGTGGATCGACGTTGCTCCTTGTATTCGGGTTGATACCATCGATGGCCCGGAGATCAGTCTTTATTTATCAAGGTATCGTTCCCACAGTGGCGCCAAGTGATGATACTATATTTCAAGCCGGATTTGGAATTTGGAGCGTGTTGGGGGTCGTTAAGAATTTGGAACCGGAACATTTGTGGATTGGTGCGAAGGCTCACGGATGTTCGGGCCGAAGAATGGGGCTAGCTGCGGGAGTGCAGTGCGCGGAGCTCACGGATGCTAGCACTCCTGGTTTGGAGTCTACGAATCTGTGCTTCTCTGCAAAGGCAAAGAAAAGAGAGAAAGGGGCGGCGGGGGCTTTGCAGTGGGCGCTCAGATGCTAAGTCGGTTCTGTCTGAGAGAAAAGGTAGATTGCTTATAGGGCGAATGTGTTGCGTACCTTTCACCGATGGGGTGACTTGGTATTTATAGTATATGTTTTCCCAGTTGGATGGTGATTAGGATTCTTTCCCATTGGACGGGATATTTCTTGCTTTTATCGGTATCGGATTTAATTGACATAACACTTTATTTAGAATTATCCTTCTTCCTCATTGGTGGGATCAGGCTTGATCCGCAGGATGAGCTGTTATATCATGAATTATCTTATTTTCCTTGTTGGTGAGATATAGTTGGATTTGCAGGATAATACGTTATTGGGGATTATTCTATTTCCCTTATCGATGGGTTTTAGTTTGATTTGCAGAATGTGGGCTTTCTTGATTGCCCTGCGCGCTGGGCCGTGCGGATTGGGCCTTCATTCTGGGCTGGCGTCAAAGGCCTGAGTGCTTCAATGGGCGCGCCTCTTCTTTGGGTTTGGCGAGTGGGCCTGTGAGCCCATTTTTTAACTCTATCAATAGCAAAACGGTAATTTGTCACTGTAGTACAGGTTGAAAACCTGAAATTTTATAGATCTCGGATGATGAAACGAACTTCACCGTTGGAATCGTCTCGTGAAATCTAGCTACATAGTCGAATCTTATTGGATTCCGAGACAGTAGGAATTTCACGTATTTCGAGACACGATGTCGAATGACACATAGAGTGGTGCCACATGGCATGACCATGTAGATGCCACATGACAAGCTTAGAGGAGTGCATGTAACACCCCAAAATATACCATAACAGTTTTATAACATGTTTAGGGTATAAAATAAGCTAAAATTGTATTTTTTCGAAATTTATATTGCTAAGAAAGATAAAACCGGAATTAATAAAAGAGTCAAGGGTAAAATAGTAAAATGTCACATTAAGGACTCAAGGGTCATAAAAGAATAAGTTTATATGACATTGTAGAATATATTGATAAGTAGAAGTGTAAATGAAAGAAAAATGAAGGACTTTAATGCAAAAAATTGGAAAACTTAACAAAAATGACAAGTCAAACATGGCCTTATGAAAGAATAAGATATAAGACCAAATTTGGTCTTGTAAAGGAACATTTCTCCTTTGCGTTTGAGAGCTTAGAGTTACGGTTGAGAGAAGAAGAGAAGAGTTGGTGATTTTGCTCCATGTGATTAAGGATTTTGGTGATCAAGAAGAAGAAGGAAGAAGAAAGAAGATAAAAGAAAAAGACTAAGGTATGAAAACTAAATGTAAAACCCTTTTTGATGTTGTTTGGGTTTTGGGAAAACCTTAACTTTGCATAATAATGATGGTTGTTGGTCTCAGCTTAGTTTTATGGTTATTTTAGTTGGTTGGGTCCTCAATTGAGGAATATTTGTATAAAGAAAATGTTGGGGTTCTAGGGGAGATGTTGTCAAAAAATTTCCAAAACCCACGTTTTTCATAACTTGGCCATCACTCCTCCAAATTGAGTGATTCAAATTTCTGAGTAAATTAGACTTTTAGAAAAACAAATCTCCTTGAAATAAGTGTATTCAAATTTGGAAACCATTAGACCCATAAAATTCGTCAAAGTGAAGCTATGTTTTTGGGTAATTTCTGGTCTGTTTGGGTACAGCTTTAGTGTTTAGGCCATAACTTGGCCATCACTCATGATTAGTGCCCAAAAAGTGCTATTTTGAGCCCTATTCAAGATAGGTTTTGAGTGCTTTTTGCGCACTAATCATATTAATTGAGCCAATTGACATGTGCAGGTCCACTTAGTACCACTGATCCCATTTCGAGTTTGTTTTTGGTAATTTTGCAGGTTTTTGCATGCCTCAGCCAATAATTTCAAGTTTGATATCAAGTTGGTGCGGAATGCTGAGGATTTACAGTGATTTCATCAACCAAAAATGAAGAAATGTGAAGTGGAGTTGATGAAAGGTTAATGTAGTGGCAAAACAAGCAAAGCAGGAGGAAACCAAATTTTCGCTATGCATTGCGAAAATTTCGCTGGGATTGCGAAAATTTCGCAATCATAGCGAAAATTTCGCAATCCTAGCGAAATTTTCGCTATGCAAAATTTTCGCTAAGCTAGCGAAATTTCGCTAGCCTAGCGAAAATTACTGTTCATAGCGAAATTTTTGATTTTCGCTATCTCTTGTGAATTTCGCTATGCTAGCGAAATTTCGTAGCAAGCGAATTTTGGCTATGCTAGCGAAATTCTCTACCTCTTGAAATCGACCCTTGTTTTTTGATATGTTTTGACTCCAAGCGACCACGTTTTGATTAATTACCATTTTGTCCCTATTGTAATTTCATATTTTAGGCATTTTCATTGCACATTTGGAGTTGGCTATAAAAGCCACCTTATAACTTTGTAACCCTAACTTTTCATTTATGCAAGCTTTCCCGCAGCTTTAGTTTTTAGGTTTTATTTTGCTCTCTTCTCTCTCCTCTTTCTCTCATTTTCTAGGCTGCCAAACACACCCCTTGAGGATGACAACTCAAGGGATGTAGCTAAGCCTGAAACCTTGTGAGGGAGGGTTGCTAGCTTGGTTTTGGGGCTCTTGCGGGTTGTCCTCATGCTTTTAATGTCTGATCTTGCATTTATGGTTCAAACTTTCCAAACTAGGGTTTTTAATACTAATGTCTTTCCTTTGGTCAATACTTGTCATGCTTTGGGTTAGTACATTCTTAATGGTAGATGAACTGATATCCTTTAGATGTCATTTACGAGCCATTGAAATGAGGTTAAATCTTAGGGTTCAAAGCGGTGGGACATTGAATGCTTAGTATTTGATTTGACTCAAATAGGAGTGGTTCTAGAGGTTAGGTTTATAGCTAAACAAAGATCCGGTTTGACTTTGACTATATGTCATTAGCCCAATGGGAGGAAATAACCGGGGACGCTGTACCCCATGTTATCAAGCTGGTATTGAGCCTTCAAGGTTACCATTTCACACTTTACGGTTCGCTATTTCGGTTATCATTGAACAACCAACTCCCTGTTTTTAACCAAATCAAAAATCAAATAAGTCTCACCATTTTCAAACATTAATCGAATCATTCGGTAAGGATGAAAACCCGTCCCGTGTTCGGCCTAGACATTTATCTTTGCGGTAGCTTGACTACGGCGTGGGGAAGTATAGGAAACAAATTTTGTTGATTCCGGATCACCCTACCGTGGCACGAATCAAATGGCGTCGTTGCTGGGGATGGTGCCAAACTACGGATGATGAGTTGATATGTACTTGTAATCCACATTACAAGTGTTGGTGACCTTTCAATCCTTTTTGAATTTCATTTGTTTGAACTGCAAGTTTTCTAGCAGTTACTGCACTGTTTTTGTTTCTTACAGTCAGTTTTTGTTTTAGCTAACACTGACCCTTTTTGGCAAGCTTCGTTTGTGTTCTTTGTTGTGTCGATTTTGTCTTTGCATGTGTTTATGCAGCAGCGGGATGAAGGGATGATGAGTGGCGCAAAGGAATCGTACGCTGGATTGAGCAAGGTTGTGAAATCAGTGTACACAGTGATCAAATGGATCCTCTACCTGAAGAACAACAAAGTCAGCAGGGTACCCCAATGAATCCAGACAACATATAGATCAATGAGGGATCACATACACCCTCCTAGAGTTAGTGCTCCTTTACATCCTTACCTCACCGTGAAGATGTAGCAGTGAGACCCTACTTGGAGCCCCTGCTTCCCACATTTCATGGTATGGAGAATGAAAATCCATACACTCATATCCGAGATTTTGAGGAAGTATGCATAACCTTTAAGGAAGGTACAATTGACATGGATTTGTTAAGTTGAAGGCATTTCCGGTGACTCGAAGACAAAGCCAAGATATGGCTCCCAATTCAGCGAGACCGGAGACCATGAGTGGGGCGAGCCCGGGCGAATTTTAAAGAAATTCTTCAGTGCTCACAAGACCAATAATTTGAAGAGACAAATCTACACATTTGCTGCCCTCGACAGTGAGAGGTTCTACCAGTGATGGGAGAGATTTTAGGAGACTATTAGTGCATGCCCACACCATGGGTTTGATACATGGATGCTGGTGAACCATTTTTATGATGGAATGTCCCCTTCCATGAAACAATTATTGGAAACTATGTGTGGAGGAGATTTCTTGAGTAAAAATCACATTGAACAATGGACTTCCTCAATTATGTGGCGAACCTCCAAGAGTGGGATGAGTCAAACTGAGAAGCGGGGCAGTTAGCCAGGGGAACCAAAGGAGAGGCATGTATGCCCTCTCCGAAGATATGGGGTGAAAGCTAAGGTATACACCTTGGCTAGAAGATTGGAGGAATTAGAGAAGAAAAGGCTCATGAAGTGCGGGCGGTGGCGAAAATCTTGCACGGGCAGTCATTACCATCAATTGTCGACCAGCATTTGTCCATCCGGGAATATTGTCCGAATGCCCCCTCGGTGAAGGATTTGATGTGAGAGCATACTAATCTGGTAGGCCCAATACAAGCCACAACCTAATGCCCCATACGGTAATACGTACAATTCCAATTGGAAGAATCACCCCAATCTCTCCTGGAAACCTAATCCCCCTGCCTATGTGCCCCCTGGTGCCAAACAACAGTTTGGTTCCTCATCTCAACCACAGCCATCATCATCATCTTCTCCTGTTGAACAAGCTATATTGAATTTGAGCAAGGTGGTAGGCAATTTTGTGGAAGAACAAAAGGGGATCAACGTACAATTGGCACAAAGAATTGATACTGTAGAAAGTACGTTGAACAAAAGAATAGATGGGCTTGAGAGCAATCTTAATCAGAAAATTGACAACCTGCAGTATTCAATCACAAAGATCAACAATTTGCTGGAGATACAGGAGAGAGGAAGGTTCCCTTCCCAAACATTGCCAAATCCAAAAGGAGTCCATGAGGTAGGTTCATCCAGCAATTCAGGGATGGATGAAGTGAAAGCTATCATCACTCGAGGTGGAAGAGAAATAGAGCAACCGAGTGTCCATGAGCTCTTTGAAGAAACATGCAAGGAAAAGGCGAGCCTAAAGAGTAATAATCAGTGAGAGAACCAGTGAAGAAAGCATACTTTGCCTCCATTTCCCCCAAAGCACTAAAGAGGCAGAAAAAATCCCGAGCCAAATTTGAAATTTGGGAGGTGCTAAGGAAAGTGAAGGTGAACATTCCTTGCTTGACATGATTAAAGTAGGTCCCAGTATGCTAAGTTCTTAAAGGACACATTGCACGGTCGAGAAAGGGTTGAGCATTGAAAAGAAAGCCTTCTGGCCAGAAACAAGTTAAGTGCCATAATCGAGCAAGACCCAGTCAAATACAAGGATCGGGATCCCATGATATCGGTCCCGACATTGGTGGGACTTGCATAGACAAAGCAGCACATTAGACTTGGGGGCGGTGTAAACCCTCTTTGCCGCATGGTGTATAGCGATTGGGTTTGGGAGCTCAAACCTACCAACATCACTTTGTCATTGGCTGATCGATCGGTGAAATTCCTACCAGGAATAGTTGAGAGTGTTCTGGTAAAGGTAGACAATTCTCTTACCAGTGGAGCTTTGTAGTGCGATCTGTGAACCAATAGCAAGTGGGCCCAATCATGTGCCAATTATCCTGGGAAGACCATTTTTGGCCACTTCCAATGCGGTAATCAATTGCCGAAATGGAGTCATGCTCACATTTGGCAACATGACATTGGAGCTCGATATTTTTCCACTTGATAACAAGCACAAAAATTTGCAGAGGATGACATGCAGAGATGCGAGGAAATGCGCGAATTAGTCAAGTGAAGGAGGCCAAGCTCACTCACTACAGGTGAAATTAGTGCGAAAAATAAAAACAATTCTGAGTGGTTGGATGATTTCCCAGTCATTCTGCGAGTCAACAATTAGCCCCGAAATCACCAGTGAGAAAATTAACAAGAATGGACTAAGCATGGAGGGAATTTGCGGCCACAGAGTATTCTGCAGGGTTAGAGCTCCTCTTGACCTCCATAGATGCATCGGTGAAATTAATTTGGTTTGGTGTTCATGAAACCAGCGCTCAAATTACAGTTTTTGTTTAAAATTGGTCAATTTTCATAGTTACCACAGAAACTTTCCTTTTTAGTAGCCTGATTTTAATTTTATTTTACCATTCTTAGGTTTGTGATAAAAATAATTGTTATTTTTTTCTTTGTTTTAACTTTGCCTAAATCAAATTTTTATTTTTTTTATCTGCAGAAATCCAGTTCCGGCAAAAATTTCACTAAAATGGCGAAATTGGTCATCGTGGCTCTTGGGCTTTTGGACTCTTGATTGCTCAATGATTTATAAAGAGAGAATAAGCCTCTCTAGCCGCCTGCTCCCTAGTCACGTGCCCAAGTGATCCACTTTATCGAGCTACTGTGTGCGGCTTAGCGCCACAGTCACCGCCGTCTCACCGCCCAGCAAACCGCGGCTAGTGCCTGCCTAGCGTGACTTGCCACACTCTCACGAAACCTGAGCCATCCAGTGCCCACGCCCTCATGCGATAAGCGCGCCATGCCGTAGCGACTTAGCGGCTGGCGAGCCACGATCGGCCCCGTGGCCCAGCGCGATGCCACCACTCCAGCGAATGCGCCACTGCACCCCTATAGGCTCGACTCTGAGACAGGTCGCACCGGGGTAGTTGCTTAGACCGGGAGTGATTTGAGAGCCCGGGCGCCGGCGGTACGGTGTATCCATTCTTCGGGCCTTCATACGGATCCGCGGCTGCGAGAGGCCCGTTTGCCGTCCTTGAGGAGCCTCAGGGATTCCGGAGGTATCAAACTAGGATGGGACCCCGGGCCCTTTCCCCGGTGCCTCAGAGACGACGTAGGAGGGCCCGACCCTCCAAGCGGGCCCGGACATCAGACCCGGGGGAGTCCTCGACATCTCGGCCTCAGCCATCACCTTCCCCCGTGAGGAGGCACGCCGCCCCCATCTGTCCTTTGCCTCGAATCGGCGTCCATTGTTTTCACTTGGGACCCGATTCGGGAATGTGATCTGCCGCAGCGAGACTTCCATGGGGAGACATATTACGATGTGCGGTGGCCGTGACCGGTTCGGAGACTCCGTAAGTTGATCCGTAGTACTCACTTCTTTGCCCGTTCATGACCGTGGCGTTCTATTATCCCGGGTGGTGCTTGGTTCTACCACTCCATGACTTCCCGGGGAGTGCCGAGTCCGTTGGAGCTCGTTTACCGTGTGATCATCAGGTACTCAGAAACTCTGGACGTTCCAGCTGCGTTGGGCACGCGTAGTGTAATTACGGAGGATATCGAGATTAATACAACCATCACAAAGGAGATGGTCGTCTCGCTAGAATACTACGGCGGGACGATGCTCTTCGAAGGCAGCTTCCGCCTCAGATGCTTCTTGTGGATCACGCCCCGGACTTGCGTAATTCCGCTGCGGCATCGTTGTGGGGTCCATACTCGAGGCCACATCTTGGATCTCGAGGATGCGGTTGATCCCTACGAAATTTGGTCATGACTGCCACACTGCACTTTGAGGATAAGGTCCATCGAAAAACGGCTCGGCGAGGTTTACCCTTGTTGATGCCAAACTCTTGAGCCGAGTCTGGAGCATCACGGGATTCCACTGAGGAGCCACGCATCGAGAGGAGGATTAGATGCCCTCTCGGAGTCTGACCATGGGCTATCATTGACCATGCCGATCTCTTTTGTTCTCCGGCCGGCGGGATCGGGAGGAGGTACCGGATGAGGATAGCGGGGACACAGGGTGAGGATCCTGTCCTTGGGGTGGAGGTGGGGTGGAGAGGCCCGATTCCTCGGTTATCTCCTCGATCTCACCTCCTCATACGCTGACCCTGCGACTGCTTTGCCCGGCCAGCCTTCATCTGGTACAGCATTCTTGAGCATGTTAGTCGATTCGGGGAGCTTATTTCTTTGTCATGGATCTTTGTCTGGCAGCTTCTTTACCACCACGGCGTCGTTGGACGTGATTTGGCCCGAGTCGGGGGCCACTGCAGAAACCTGACCATGCCATGCTTCTACATTATCCTTGAGCCACCTCGGTCTCGGCAGGCCTACACGCCGAGATCAGTCCACGGCTGACAGCCTCATTGGACATGCTAGCGGCCGCGCGACATCGGTCCCTTTAGCATCCACCACCACCGCGAGTGAGGTGGTCACACTCCTTTCTCTAGCTTTCCTATCCAGTGAGGCATGTTTATACTTTGGTTGGGAGAGAAAAGCTAGAGTTAGAGATGTCTTCTAACTCATGTTCTTTGTCTTGTTTTGACTTTATCAGCTGCCTACTCATTTTTGTATAGGATTCATGTATTAGCGATAGTAGCGGTGATACTTTGTTATGTTTAGCTATATTAAGCATGTATTAGCCATTTTGGTTATATCAAAAGCTTTATAGCATTATTTACAGTTTACTACACTTTTGCAAATCACTTTTGTTCCTACATTTTGTGTTTCTACTCTTGCCTTGAATTGAAAAATTGAAGCCCTGGTTGTTACCTTAATGATAGAACAGCTCCATGCATGATTTAGTTTTTGGTCAATTGAAGTTCCAGTATATTGACTTTGAACATTGCGCCCCAGCTAATTCACACCTTTGCAGTTGTACCAATAGGTTGAGAAGCTATTTACCTCTTTTCACTTTGCAAGCCGATATAGGTCATTGATGACCCATAATGATTTCGTTACCCATGTATGAAGACCCGATGTAGTCTTCCAAATGAAAAAGAAAGAAAAAGCAAAAGAAAAAGAAAAAGAAAGAAAAAGAAGAATAAAAAGTCGTGCTTTGCGTAGAGCGAACGGTCCGGGGTATATGGCGAAAGCCTTCAAGGCCCGATGCCTAAGCCTTAATTGGTTAGAGTCATTGACAGTGTTAGCTACGGGGCGGATGGGTAGGATTTAGCGTGTTGTAGGTGCTTGAATTCGAAGTCATTCGGTCGGGAGTGAAGCTGCGAGTTTGTGGTCAAGTGATCCTTTTGGCTTGATGCCCTAAACCTTAATTGGTTAGGAGTCATCGGTGGACCCCCGTTACACGGACTTTGGTGAAGTCGAGTTTTTATCATTTGCACCTATGATGTGGTCAAATAAAAAATAAAGTGTAGCTAGTCCTATTGCAGGTTGGTGTGATTTAAGGCCATAGCGTCGCTAGGTTGGGGAAGGGAATAGCTTTTGCAATTTGTTGGCTCCATTTGGTTACTTTAGGAACAATTAGATTTTGGTGGAAGTTCAGGTTGACTTCCTTGGAACCGATGTTGCCCTAAAACTTGTTCTTACATGGTCTTTGTTCTTTCATGTCGGTATTCGTTAAGTGTGTAAATTGTTCATTTTAAAGGTAAAGCCTATCCGTACATACATTTTTTTGAACCATATACACTTTGCAAAAGCCACCGGCATGAATGCCCTTATTTGTTTGCATTTGCTGGGGCCCAGCAATGTGTCGGTTGGGAGTGTGATTAGTGCCCAAAAAGTGCTATTTTGAGCCCTATTCAAGATAGGTTTGGAGTGCTTTTGCGCACTAATCATATTAATTGAGCCAATTGACATGTACGGAGTCCATAGTACCAGTCCATTTGAGTTTGTTTTGGTAATTTTGCTGTTTTTGCATGCCTCAGCCAATAATTTCAAGTTTGATATCAAGTTGGTGCGGAATGCTGAGGATTTATAGTGATTTCATCAACCAAAAATGAAGAAATGTGAAGTGGAGTTGATGAAAGGTTGATGCGGTGGCCATGAGAAGCAAGCGGGAGGAAACCAAATTTTCGCTATGCTTTGCAGAAAGAATATTGAGGACCAAAATTTGTAATTATAGCGAAATTTAAATATCTAGCTAAATTTTCACTATGCAAAATTTTAGCTAAGCTAGAAATTTAAGCTAACCTAAGCGAAAAATGCTGTTCATAAATTTTTTTATTTCGCTATCTCTTGTGAATTTCGCTATGCTAAGCGAAATTTCGCTAGCAAGCGAAATTTTCGCTATGTAGCGAATTCCACATAAGCGAAATCCCATTACATGACGATATTTTTGACTCCAAGCGACCACGTTTTGATTAATTACCATTTTGTCCCTATTGTAATTTCATATTTTAGGCATTTTTGCCATTTCACACATTTGGGTTGGCTATATAAGCCACCTTATAACTTTGTAACCCTAACTTTTCATTTATGCAAGCTTTCCCGCAGCTTTAGTTTTTAGGTTTTATTTTGCTCTCTTCTCTCTCCTCTTTCTCTCATTTTCTATTTTGGCACCCTTGAGGATGACAACTCAAGGGATGCTTGGCTAAGCCTCAAAGCCTTGAAGAGGAGGGTTGCTAGCTTGGTTTTGGGGCTGCTGCAGGTTGTCCTCATGCTTTTAATTCCAGATATTGCATTTATGGTTCCAAAACTTTCCAAACTAGGGTTTAATGCCATTTAATGTCTTTCAACTGGTCAATATTTGTCATGCTTTAGGGTTCAGTACATTCTTAATGGTAGATGCACTGATATCCTTTAGATGTCATTTACGAGCCATTGAAATGAGTTTAAATGCTAGGGTTTCAAACTGACTGGGACATTGAATGCTTAGTATTTGATTTGACGCAAATAGGAGTGGTTATAAGGTTAGGTTTTATAGCTAAACAAAGATCCGGTTTTGGCTTTGACTAAATGTCATTAGCCCTAATGCGAGGAAATAACCCGATGACACTTTATGCCCCCATGTTATCAATTTGAAAGTGACCCCGAGCCTTCAAGGTTACCATTTCACACTTTCGGTTCGCTATTTCGATTATCCAGTGAACCAACTCCTGTTTTTAACCAAATCCATGAAATCCAAATAAAAAGTCTCACCATTTTTCCAAACATTAATCGCGATCATTCATTAGGATGAAACCCATCCCGTGTTCGACTGAACCGCTATCACTGCGGTAGCTTGACTACGCTTGTACTTACTTTGTGTATTAATAATTTCGATGTGTGCATAGTCCTTGATCTGGCGGTCACGGTGACTTGTTGCACCTCGACCTTCAAGCGGATGAAAAATCCCTTTCGACCATCTCGGTTCTGCGCGGAGTTTTATGCAGGTTGTGGAGCCACCACACTGACGATGGGTGATATTGTCCTTTCCGTCAAGGCAAGGCTAGTAACTCAGCAAGTGACGTTTTCAGTGGTTGAGGACTTGGGACCCTACAATGCCATCTTGGGACGGGCCTAGCTACATGCTATGGCCAGTCCCTCGACCACCACCACCTGAGCTATCGGCTATCTAGCTTTGCATTAAGGCGGAGTCAATTTACGAGAGCTAATTGGTTGCTCGTCGTGTTACCAATTGTCGTAACAAGAGAAGCGTGAGAAAGGTGAAAGCCCTAATAGCTCGTCCCCTGAAACTCAACCTTCAGCATAGCAATCACAACTCACTTCCCGGGCCGCTTCGGAAGACATGGAACAATTGGCTGTAGATCTTTAAGAGTCCATGCTCATAGGTAGGCCAGATAAATGCACATATGTTAGTTCCCTCCTAACTAGGGAGGAAAAGGCCTGGTTGCAGCAAGTACTACAAGCTAACACCGACGTGTTCGCCTGGACCCATTCAAATATGACAGGGATAAACCCCGCCCATGCCTCCCACAAGTTAAATGTTGTCCCATTCGCCATACCTGTCAGGCAAAGAGTGAGGCTTTTTCCACCTGGACCACCATCATATCATCCAAGCCGAGGTGGATAATCTTCTGAAAGTTGGGTTTATTAGAGAGGTCAAGTACCCGGAATGGCTTGCGGTATGGTGTAGTTCAAGAGAAATGGAGGTGTATTAGCCAGGCTATCACGGATTATGTGATGCATGTCTAAAGGCTGACTTTCCTTTATAACGCCGTCCCGGTCGTTGACCGTCCCGGTAAGCATGGCATGTTGTCGATCTGGATGCATTCTCGGGGTACCATCGGATCCTTGCTGATCTGCGGAGAAAACATCTTTTATTACCCCACATGGACTCTTCTGCTACAACGTAATGTCGTTCAGGCTAAAGAATGCTAGAGCCACCTATCAGAGACTGGTAACAAAGATGTTTCGACCCCTACTCGGAAAAAATATGGAAGTATATATTGATGATATGTTGATAATTAAATCCAAGGCGCCGGGATCCACACCGCCATCTGACGAGACATTTAGGCTCCTCGAGGTCATATGGTATAAAACTCAACCCTGCAAAGTGTGCATTTAGGGTCAGCGCAGGCCGGTTCCTAGGATTCATGATGACAGAGGATAGAGGCCCAGCCGATCCGGCTCAAAGCTATTTGAATCTCCGGGACTAGTTCTGAAAAGGTGCATTCCAGCTGATCATTGTGCCTTAGGTGGTTTTATTTCGAGTTCATGAACCGCCTAAAAGCCATTTAAGTACCCTTGGGAGCCTACCGGGCCGGATGGAATAAAGAGTGTGACGAGGCCTTCATCCAAATCAAACAGTACTTGGTCGAACCCCGGGTTAACGTAAGTCCGACCTTGGCGAGACACTCTTCGTAATATTTGGCGGTCTCGAGACATAGCGATCGATCGCTCTATTCAAAGAGAATGAAGACGGAAAACAGAGGCCAGTGTTCTTCATCAGTAAATCCCTAGCCAACGCAGAAACCAGGTACAGTCCCCTTGAGCAAGCCGCTTTAGCCCTCCGGATAGCAGCCAAGAAATTAAGCCCGTACTTCCAGGCACACCCCATTGTGGTGCTAACTGACCTCCCTCTCCGAAGCACTATCCACAAGCCTGACTTATCGGGAAGAATGGCTCACTGGGCAGTCGAACTAAGCGAGTGTGGTATCCAGTACAAGCCAAGGTTATCAAAAAAGGGACGGATTTTAGTTGACTTCATAGCCGAGCTCCCCTAGCCTGAAACAAGCCCTGACGACTCAAATTGGTGGACTCTTAATATAGACGGGGCATCTAGACAGACTGGGGCAAGCATTAGTCTGTAGTTAAAATCCCTAGGCGGGGACAAGATTGAACAAGCAATCCGGTTAGGCTTCAACGCCTCCAATAATGAATCAGAGTATGAGGACATCCTAGCCGGACTCGAATTAGCAGCAGCCCTATCTACCGATAAGCTCCTAGTTCAGAGTGACTCCCAGTTAGTTGTCGGCCAGGTTAATGCAGAGTTTGAATCCAAAGACCCCTGAATGGTGAAATATGTCTCCCGGGTAAACTGGCTCCTGGGCAGTTTTTCAGTCTGGAAGCTAGAGCATGTTCCTAGAGACTATAAGAGAAAGAAGATGGCTTGGCTGCGATGGCCGCCTCGCTACTGATAACAGAAACAATATTCTTGCCCATTTACTATCAGCCGGATTCATCAATAGCTTCTGATTAAATAAGCCAGGTGGATAAGGTCCCCCCTTCCTGGATGGACCCCATAATACACTACATCAGCATGGGAGAACTCCATAGTGAAAAAGATAAGGCCCATAAGATTCAGATCCAATCGCCTAGATTTTCATTGGTCAATGGACAGTTGTTTAAACGATCTTTGGACGGGCTATACCTAAAGTTTTGACCCCGACGGGGGTGGTATGTATTGGCCGAACTACGCGAGAACATATCGGGAATCACCCGAGCGACAGGGAACTTTGGGCGCCTGAGCTCACACTCAGGGGTACTATTGGCCGACCATGAAATCTGATGCTGTCGAGTATGTCAAAAAATGTGACCTTTTCCAGCGAATGGCCCCCATTCTCAGATCACCAGTGCAAGACTTAGTCTCCATCTCTAGCCCTTGGCCTTTCGCTCAATGGGGGATTGATATAGTCATTGCTTCCATACCACGACTTTCAAAGGAAACTATTGTTGGTAGTACCTATTCTTTGATAAATGGGTCGAAATGAAGCCTTCTCATCAATCAAAGACAAGGATGTTACTCGATTTATCTAGAGAAATATTGTTTGCCGGTTCGGCATCCCCAAATTAATTATCTCAGATAACGGTTGAGTTTGATAGTCGGGCCCTACGAGACTTCACGAAGAACTAAAGATAAAATTTGTATTCCACCCCCGATATCATGAGCTTGATGGCCTAGGAGAAGCTTCTAACAAAACCTTTGTTGGGTGCCACTGAAAAACGATTAGATTTAGCTAAAGGTAAATGGGTGGACGAACTCCAGGGTGTTGGGTTCTGAGACCCTTGCCATGGCTTAGCTGGTATATCCCCCTTTGCTCTCACTTACGGGATAAAGGCTATAATCCCTATGGAAGTTGGTATGCCTACCATCCGAACAGATGTGCCCGAGAAGGAGAATGCATAATCAATAGTTAGGGAATTGGACATGATTGATGAACTACGGGAATTAAGGCAATCCGCCCTGGCATACACGTGATCGCTTGAAATTCCTCTGACAAATGGGTGAGGCCTCGGGCGTATTCCGGATAGGAATCTAGTCTAGGAAAAGTATTCGAAAATCTTGCTGACCCATGACCAGTTCCAACTGGCCCCAGGAAGGACCCTATCTTGTAACATGAGCGAGAGAATCCGGATCTTATGCTTTGGATAAACTGGATGGAACTCTAGTACCCATAATATGGAATGCCACACATCTTAAAAGGTATTATCAATAAAAGATGATTTAATATTCATGCATATTTTTGTCCATTGTCCTTCTCGTACAAGGTCTATATAAAAAGCTCGGATGGCGCGATGAAATGACCCTGTCAGTGGGTATGGATAATTTCCCTAAAGCAGTGCATATAAAAGCCAGGATGGCGCGGTAAGCGTCTATCAGGCGATTATGGTTAATGCCTGGCTGGTGTACATCAAAAGTCGAGATGGGCGCGATCATTGACCCATCCCGGGCCGTATAGATAACACTCTAACGAGGTCCAAATCAAAATCCAGGATAGCGTAGTAAAATGACCTATCGGGCACGGTATAGATAACATATACTTAGGTCTATATCAAAGTGCGGATGGCCGCAGTAGTGACCCATCGGCCGTATAGATAACATTTAACCGGTCCATATCAAAGTCCGGATGGCGCAATAAATGACCCATCCGGCCCGGTATAGATAACATCGCGTTAGCATCAAAGTCGGATGGCGCGACAAATGACCTAGCTCCAGGCCAATTATAGATAACACTGGCGGTCGACGAAGTCGGATAATGTGACTAGCATTAGAGCCTATCCCCGGGCGGTGGCTGTTAGCGATTAGGCGTTGGGGTCGACCCTCAAGGGTTCTTGCCCGATACTGCAATGGGATATTCTGGTAGTTCATCATTCAAAGCATAGGCATTAAAAAATACCCCTGTCCGACGGCATCATGAATTCTGAGCCGGAGAAATAAAATTATTAGAAAATTATTTCATCAAAAGCAGGATGCAATACATTAGGAAAAAACACAAAATAAGAAGTCTTTCAGAATGTCAAGGTGCAACAAAAGAGACAAAGTAAAGAAACTTGACTGACGACCAAGCGGACGTAAAATTCAATCCCTAGCCCTTGGCTGCAAGGTTGGCCTCCTCATCCGCTTTGGTTGAGGGCCCTGGCGGAACATCTAACCCATCCTTAGTAAATTTGGAGGACTCTCGGTGGAGGCCCTCTAATGGCTGCTTGGGTTTAGCGGCGGAAATTTGGAGGAAGTACTCGGGGGGCACGAGGGTTGAAACTGGAAATGATCGTTTGTTGTATCAGGCATCGGCTGGGATCGGGAGAAACGCTACATATGTTGTCTGGCCTTGGCCCGACCATAGCCATAGTTAAATATCACATCACAGCTCGTGTCAAAATCCACCTCCATTGCCTTCTTCTCTGCAGCAACCTTTTCTCGGAAAGCAGCAAACTCATCCTTAATGGTCCCGATATCCATAATTAAAGATAGTCGTTCATCTTATAAACGACTATTCTTTTCTCTCTTTCAAACCAGGCTTCCCCATAATAGCCCAGCTGTGACGGTGCTTCGAGACTTCGCCTTCGGTTGAGGGCTACGAAACGTTTGAAGCGCGGTTGAACTTCGAGCGAAGCTGATTCCATACGTACTGGGCGCTAAGCGCTTTGATCTCCGCGGAGCGCCGCCGCCTCATGATGAGCGGCGTCCCTTTCCGCCTCGGCTCGAGCCGCCCTTTCAATAGCCTCTTTTGATTCCGACTCCCAACGTCGTGCATTCAACTCTGCCTCCTTGAGCGTGTTCGAGGTCTCTTGATCCCTGGCGTCGATTGAATGGCGTTGTCTCTCGTCCCTCGGTAGGCTACGAAGTTCGGAATGTTGTAGAGCCATGTTCGGATGGCGGCAACCGCTGCGAAGCGTATTAGGTTCCCTCCCGGCAACTGGGAATTCCATGCTAGATTATAAAATTACAGTTTATGGAGTTAGAGCGAGGATTGCGGTTGCGAACTTGCATTCCATCCTCAATTATCTGCATAAGATCTTCTTTTGTCATACCCCCAAGAACGGGGACCGAATACTCCTCACCTTGACCATCGGCCCAGGACCGCAGACATCGTAGCATTATCGGATAGAGATCGTGCATATGGTCAGCCGCAGGTTTGCCCCGATTGAAGAGCCTCCAACGATCGATGATCTCATGGGAGCCTTCCAGCCCGGGAGCTGACACCTCCTCCATAGGAGGAGCCGAGCCGCAAGGCGGGACATATGAATTTAGCACCATCCAATCCGAAAGCAATGCCCTCTTACTCCCGGTTCATGTATTCCTGGCCCGGGCCGATGGGCCAGTAGCTTGCTAGGGAGGGTGAACCACTGGATTGTTCTTGGGGGCTGGGGAGCCCCTCCTTGACTCTATCACAACAACATTTTGAGACAATCCGGTCGAAACCCAACCCCGTCTCGGGAGAGCACAGATAGCGTTCCCTGTGTTTCAAGCCCTCGTCAGTAGCGGTGACTCGCCACTACATTTGATCGGGAGTGACATCGGGCTCCCTTCAGAACTCTCCTGCTGCTTATGCTTCTTGGCAAGGTAACGATCAAGCAGCCTGTCATCTCTTCCTCCTCCTTCTCCTCTTCTTCCAAATCCCGATGTTGGTTAGCTTTGGGTCGAACCCGAACGATATTTTCTTGGGCCCCGGAGGTCTATTTAGGTTGCCCTCTTCTTGTCTTTAGTACTCGGGGGTGGGATTGGTCCCCCTCTTGGCTAATGGAATGCGGCTCAGGAAATATTCTCTGTGGCCACAGGCTAGGAGCGGGTTGAGCGGCCAGGAACACCCCCACTAGTAGGCGGATGGTGCTAGAAGGTCAGGGCCACTAGTTCAGGCCGGTATTACAGCCTCCGGATCCTTGGATGATGATTCACTGCCTGAGATTAAATGTAGTAAATTAGCAGTAACGAAATGCTCCCAGTCCACAATCTGTGAAGGTAGAGGGCGTGGGATGATCAGAAGACTATAGGGAGCTGGGTTCTGTCTCACGTCAGCTATGTCCTTTAAAGTAAGAAGCACCTCGTAGTGGCGTTCCTGCTTGGATACCTTCAACAGTGGGCGAATTTTCTCAAGGATTGCCTTTTCCACCCAGTTTACTAACCTACCCCTCATTCTTTTCCCTGCACCAGTAACCCACAATTAGATACTCACAAAAATCCATATACATACGAACACATCATCAACTAAGCTTCTCACCAGGACACACCTGGAAAATACTGTGACCGGTTAACATTAAATGGAAGCCTAGGGGAACCCGGGGTTTCATCCTAAGGCCCCCTTACTAGAAGTGCACCCTTCGCCTCCATCTTAGGCGAATCGGGGAGTCCATTAACAAACTGCAATCGAGGACTCAAGGTCGGCATGGACGTCCAGACCGCAATGCGATACCCTCGAAGAATAAGCAAAACAAATCTCGACCATGAGGTCGAAATTTGGTATAAGTGGTTCGTCTGCTTTGCATCCGGTTAGAATCCGAATAGTATTGGGATGGACAAGGGCCGGTGGCATCCTGGTAAAATGCAAAAATTGCTTGACAAGATGAGGCATAGGAAGCGGGCAGGGACTGAATGCTCTCGGGTAAAAACCTTTGCGTGTGTTCTCCACCCAAAGAAGTAGACTCATCAAACTATCCCATCCCAGCTTGAGGTCGATGTTATCAAGGATATCGCAGTAGGCTCTCAACTCCATTGTCAGAGATGAGATGATGCTTCTTGTAGAAGGCATCCCTCGGGTAGGTCCTCGTTTGCGACCCGTCTGACTGGTGGAAGTTTCTTCCTGACCTCTCGTCATTCTACAAGCAGACCAAAAGGAGGGGAGAGAGAATGAATATCAACCTCAAGCCATATACCAAACTAGTAAAAAGGCACAAACCCCAAGCCTGGGCAAGGATCACCCGGACCTAACAGGTTATAGACCAACTTTCTCCCCAGTCCTTCATCTGACCCGGGCGCCGTTAACCCAAGGTTGACACCCTCGAAAAGCCCAGGTAGTTACATAAAATGAAAGTTAAGCAAGCGTTTGCAAGAATGGCTCACGAAAGAATGCAAAGTCACACCAGCGTATCTGTAGAAGATCTTGAACTGGAAGAAAACAAGTAAACCAAAAAATGACAGGAACGGGAAAAGGCAAAACTTAATGATGGCTCCCTATATACCAAACGCCTAGGACTGCGAGGCATATTAATCCGCGACTGTCGCCTTCACCGGTTTGAATCCTCCGACACCTCGCTCACTGGGGCCTGATGGGCGAAAGTGGGCCGGGCTCGTCGACCCTTAGCTAAATAGATTAATTAAGGCCAGCCTATTGCAATAAACACAGAAACGACAAAGCAGATCCTCGAGCCTCGTATCGATGCGTAATATGAGGAATGATTGTGCTCAGACGGGGGGATCAGGGTGCGATATAAAAGAATTGCAGCAAGGCACTCAAAAATCAGAGCTCTGATTTTATTAATTACACCAAAAGATGTTCAACATTACATAATGATGCTTATAACAAGTGATCACACTACAATCCATCGAGTCATACATGAACCTACTAAAGAACACAGTAAGCAAAAGGGCCAAGAAAGAAGAAAGTAGGAATGAGACCAGAAAGAAGAGGAAAAAGCGAGACGAGCCTAAGAGCGGGGCCACATTTAGGTGGAAAGAAGACACAAAGAACCCCGTTGGAAATTTCAAGGGTGTGTTCTTAGGTATGAAGTATCCTCTCGAGGCTTTGAACCACCCGAGAACATAACAACAAGCAAGGGTACAATAAGAAGATGTGTAACGATAAATAGTATTCTTGACAGCGCGTGTTATCGATCCATCCTGATCTTAAACCAACCATAACCATAGTTGAAGACCACATCAAAACCCTCTTTGAAAACCTTCTCCGCGAAGCAATTACAACGGTACAGTGCCGACAACATCCTGTAGTGCTTAACCATACCTATCCATTGCAAACTCAATAATGGCTCATAGCATAACAGAACCCATCACCCTGAGACCTCTTTATAAGACCCTGAGCCTCATCAAAGTCCTAAAGAACTGCATTTAATGGAGCATCAAAAATAGGAAACTCCCCGGTAATGCACACATGGGAAAACCGCAGCATTAATGACCCACTGATTCCCACATTAGGCAGGTCCCAAACATACTCTTTTCCCGCCCGGGGAAGAAGGACCTCCCCAGCCAAGAAAAGGGGGGCATTGTGGGTACCATAGGCTTTGGCCCAAATCCTCCAACCCACAGGGCCCATAGACTGAAACCCACTTTAGATCCTCCAGCCCACACAACCCATAGACTGAAACCCATTGTTTGATGGATTAGCCCACGAGCTTGATTACCTTCATCCAGATAGGGGGCATAGCATCTTGGTGCAATCCTCTTCCGGATGGCTTGGACTACCCGGATGACCTCTCTTCTGAAGCATCGATCTTGAGATACGTCATGCTCCATTCTCAGGACGATCAAACACATGTTGAGGTTTAAGATACGGATAACATGGATACAAAAAGGGAAGAACAACTCAAAGCACGCGAAGAGCGCTCCACCTTCCCTTTCTATTATGGGAGGAAATCATCCACTTTCCATGAAAAGCGGATCTCTTCCCTCCTCCATAAAACAGAACATAATCACACCAAATAAGGCACGACATTCTATGCTGAGTCAATTGACGCGCTTTCACTCTCAAGTCTCCCTAGTCTAACTTAGCCATTGTTTGCCTTTTTCTATATAGACTAAAAACCCCTCAAATGTGCATGACTCTAGAACCACACTCTTACATATATCACTGCGATAAATTATAATCAAATAAATACGTCTTGATGTTTAGGATTTTAAAATTGGGTTTAGTCTATGACACTGCAAGTGCACAGGTCATACAAGTAGTAAAATCTGAATGTAGTCAGGTATCATTCCTGAAATTGACATGAATTAGAGATCAAGTACCCCAACTACTAAAGTTCTATGCTATTTGGACTAAAAGAATTTGATTATGAAAGTCTATCTACTAGATAATAAATCCTATACTGTTAACTAAAATTAGAAATTGACATAATATGAAATAAAGTACAAAAATTAATAACTAAATACTTGATTAGTACTTAGTGCTATTTGAACCACATTTTTAATAGGTTTTAGCGCTTTGTGTACTAATTGTTATAAAATAACTTAATTGACATGTTAAATTCTATTGCTTCTAATTGCATTTCGAAGTACATTTTTGTAGTTTTGCAAGAGTGAAAGCCAAATTATCGTATCAATCCAATCATAACCAAAGTTGGGTTGATTTCCATCAATTTCATATGGTCTTGTGATTTCGACCAAGCGGGAATGAAGAATTTCAAGCATGAAGAAATGGAATAATCACGGAGTGGGAATAGTACTTGACATGAGCCAATGGAGCAGGTAAGCCGTGGAGAGAGAATAGTGAATTTCGCTATGGCATAGCGAGGCCCAATCTTAGAGAGAAATTTTTCGGCTATGCACAAATTTTAAGCTAAGCTAGCGAAATTTTCGTAACAGCGAGAATTCGTGCATGGCGAAAATTTTGAATTTCGTATGCCTTGGTTTCATTTTCTCTAAGCTAAGCGAAATTCTTTCCTTTTGTGTTTTGATGTTTTTGATTCCAAAGCATTACTCGTTTTGATTAATTACCATTTTGTCCACTATTGTAATTACATAGTTTAGGCATTTTGGTATTTCACACCTCTTGTGGCTATAAGCCAACTTATAGCTTTATATCCCTAACTTGTCTTTCGGTACACGCGACTTTTCTCTTTAGGTTTACGGGTTTTCTCTCTTCTCTCTCCTCCTTTCTCTCACTTTCTTGGGTGCGAGCACCTCGAGGAAGACGACTTGGAGGATGGCGGCTCGCTCCCACTCCTCCTTGAAGTGGAAGGTTCTTTGGGGGTAGGATCGAAGACTCTTCGGTGGTTCCACATTTTTCATGCGCGAGTTTGACCCCCATTCTGGTTCCTAATTTCCAACTCTAGGTTTAAAGCTTTTGATGTACTTTCTTTGGCCAATACTGGCAAGCTTTTAGGGTTTAGTGTATTCTTAGCTTTAGATACTAATATCCATTAGTTGCCATTTGCAGGCCAGGTAGGTGGGGTTAGATTTTCCTTTGTAAGTGCATCACTTTGATCAATACTTGGTAATCTTTTAGGGTTCGTGGATTCTTATTTTAGATCCATTGAGACTCATTAGTTGCCTTTACGAATCATTGTAGGATGAGTGGTCAGATTTTCCTTTGTAGGAATCATAAATGCTAAATAAATGCTCTATCAAAAGGAAATTATTAGGGTTTAGTTTTTTAAAAAGTTAAATGATCCGGTTGGGAAATGACTATATGTCATCACTCCCCAGCCAGCGAAATAGACCAGGAGACCCTCGGTTACCATAGGAATCAAGCCTTGAGTGACCCGATGCTTGAGGTTCTATTTTACATTTTATTTTATTTAAAATTTCAGTTTGCCAACCACTACACCCCTATTTTTATCACCACCTTAAAATCCAAACAAAATTCACCATTTTTGAATCACTTTGCCAAATCATTTGTCTGAAGAAAACCATCACGTGATTGAGCCCTAGACCGCTATCTTTGCGGTAGCTTGACTCTGGCGATTAGGAAAGGGAACAGCAGGATATAAATATTGATTAGGATCCCTCTGGCACGAATCAAATGGTAGTTCTGTAGGATGGTGCCTAAGTGCATTTGGCAGTTATGAACCTTGTGATCCTCATCACAAGTTTTGGTGATTCTGCTTTTATATTTGTTGTCATTTTATTTATTTTCATTTCATAAAAACAGTCTTTGAGATAGTTTACGTGTTGTTTTTTGGGTTGCCACTGTTTTTGTGAATCATTGGTGGATTAGAAATCCGGGCTACTCCTTTGTATGCCACATGTCTATGAGGGATTCACAGGAGACCGAGTCATGGCGAGTCGACAACACATGGAGGAACCCAAATGAATATAGGTCCATGAGGGACTATAAGAAGCCGTGGATGAGTTCACCATATGATGGTGCTTACAACCATAGTTGGGGGATGCACCAGTCTCCACTCATGAACCCAGAGACCTCTGTGTCCTCTGAACCTCCATTTTATGCTTCAACTCCTCAGTCCTCGGCCACCAGTCCAATCCTCCCATTTGAACAAATACATTTTGGACCTTACCGGATAGTGTATGACTTTGTAGCTAGGAGAATAAGGATTAATGCCCATTCCAATTATCCTTTGTGGAGACAATTTGAACAAGAAAATAGATGGGCTGAAAAATGACTTTGAGCATAAATGGGACAACCTGCAAGACTCCATTGAAAACCTCATCAATCAACAACAATGTCCACCAGAGGAGGAGTGCCAAAGTGACACCATGGTGGAGGAGCAGTGTCAACAGCAGGGGTTATCTGAATCCTCATATACTTGTCTTTATTTGTTTGTCCGCTGGGAGAAAGAAGAAATCTTTGCCTTGTTGGTAGGGAGGCGTGGAAAGAAGGAAGAAGGGGAGAACACTAAAGCTATCCTTCACCTAAACCCCATGTTGGATCCAAGTGCCATTGCCCAGCCCCAGAAATAGCCCGATGCCGGTAGCCCCCTCCTTGCGACCCGGTGTATACCTTGATTACATCTTCCACCGGCACAATTCCCACCCCAGGCTTTTACTTATAAAGGCCACCCCATCACTACCTATGCTGAAAAACTTCAAGAAAACTGGTGGCCCTTCATTCGAATTTTTGCCATACCTCAAGAAGATGGCGGTACGCTCACATCGCATGGCAGTGGATGGTTAGATTGCGGTTCGGGTTTGGAGCACTTTCAGTTTAGGGCGACGACTAAAAACCCCCCCCCATTTTTGTTTTAATTTTCTTGCTTTGTTTTTATTTTATCGTATTTTATTTTAATTTCGTTAATTTTCTTTTAGATTTTTCTAATTTTTAGTCAATTTTGTTTTTAAGATTAATTTTACTTTTAACAATTTTCTTAATTTTCTTGTGTTAATTTTGCAGTGTGTACATTTTGAAACTGGAATGAAGAAATCGTGACAAGCGGGAGCGTGAATTTCCACAACTACAGCGAAAATTTAGCAATCCTGTGATGAATTTCGCTAGATAAGCGAAAATTTAGGTAAATTTTCGCTAAGCTAGCGAAGTAGCGTAAGTTAGCACGTGAGTAGGAAAAAGACAAGCGACCTGAGTGTGTTTTTTTATTTTATTTTATTTATTTGTTTATATTTTAATTTAAAAAAATGTTTGTTTTATTTTGTTTTGATTTTCAAAAAAAAAAGAATTTGTCTCTCTAAAAAAAGCGTTTTTATATAATAAATTTTTTAATTTTTATTATTATTTTTATTTATTTTGTGTATTTATTTTTTGATTTTCAAAAGATTTCAAATTAAAATTTTAAGCTATTAGGCAGTGAATTTATTTATGTTCTAAATATGCAGAATTTCGTAGCTTAGCGAAAATTTTCATATACCCAGTTTGACCTTAATTTGTTTAAGCTCTTAACTTTTCATCCAAACTCCGTTTTAGGCGTTCTTGGTACCGTTGGAAAGCTTAAATTTATGAAATTCAAATATGGCCAGAAAGAACATTTTGAGATTATTATGAAAGTGTAATTTTAAAAATGCTCCAACTGGTCACTTTTCCTCTCTTTTCTTCTCCTAACTTGTTTATTTGAAGCCCAAAGCGGGAGTGACAAGGACTAGGATGGAAAGCTTGCAAAGTTTCCTATCCATAAATGATCACATCTCATCAAGAGTATACTTCGTACTCTAATTTTCCAATCCGAGCCCCATTTCGGACAGGAATGTTTTGGGTTGAGAGGGATGCGAAAGTGGCTTTGTATTTATGTTTTGTTATTATTTTGAGCAAGCCCATTTTGTGATGTTCAGTGGCTTGTTGGGTTCCCTTTCTCATTTGTTATGCTAAACTGACTTAGCACCTCAAAATGCGGACCCATTTTGCAATCAAAATTTTTTGTGGTTTTTGCCTAACACTATGGGTTGGAAAAATTTAAACTTGTCGATTCTATTGATGCTAGATTGGTTCCATGCTTGGTTAGTGAATGATTAGTTGAATTCTTGTGGTTGACATTTTTCTTCCACCTTTAGCTAGCCACACCACAGAGCACATTAGGTTTCAATGATAGAATTTGAAAAAATTGCGCAACCTCCTTTACTTTGTATAACTACCTAGTTTCATTGGCCCTTTAATAGGTTAAGGACCCTGTGGAAAGAAACGATGTCTTCAAAAAAAAAAAAGGAAAGAAAGAGAAAAAGAAAAGAAAGAATAAAAATTTCAATGCTTTGCCTTGAAACCCAGAAACACCCAGTCCGAGGGCATATGGCGGCGCTAAAGCCGGTGCCCTAAACCTTTACTGGTTGGGAGCCACCGACTTAGTTCTCGCTACATGGGTGGATGGGTGGAGTTGAGCAAGTTGTAGGTGTTGGAGTCTCGAAATCATTCGAAGTCCGGGGTGAAACCTCGAAGAGCTCTTGCGGATCGAAGCATCCTATGACTGTGCCCTGCCTTTAATTGGTCAGGGAGCCACCAGAGATCCCTCAGTACATGGACTTTGTGGGAGTCGATTCTCACGAGATTGCACTCTACAACGCAAAAGAATTTGTGGAATAAGAGGTGGGTCCTGATCTATTTAGGCTGCTAGCATGCTAGGTCGGTAGAAGCAGGTTTGGAAAGTGGAGAGCCATAGCTTGACAGCTTTATTGCCAGAGCCGAACAAACAAAACACTTAGATTTTGGTGAGTTTCTGCTGATTCACCAAGAATGAGGCTTTAATACTAATTTTGTATGACATTCATCTCTCTCATGATAACACTGACACTCATTGATGATTTTTACTTATGATTAGCATTACCTATTCACAACCTTTTGAAATACACTCTTTAGAACGTTATTTTGTTATAGTTTTATATGTATTTTATTATTATCTTTCATTGCTAAGGGACTAGCAATGTAGGTCGGGGGTGTGGATAGTGCCCAAAAAAGTGCTATTTTCAACTATTTTTAATAGGTTTGAGCGCTTTTTGTGTACTAATTGTTATAATTAACCCAATTGACATGTTCGTCCCTATTGTACTCCCTAATTGCATTCCGAGGCTGTTTTTTGTAGTTTTTAAGTGTGAATTGTTTCAACTGATTTTGTGGTCAATCCAATCATAACCAAAGTCAGTTAATTTTACCACTTTAGGCACCTTCTATCACTTGTGTCTAGAATGAAGAATTTCAAAGCATGAAGAAATGGAATAATGCAAGTAGAATAGTAAAGAACAGGAGCCAATGGAACAAAGAGTCGATGAGAGAGAACAAGGGACTACAGTGGCACAAAATTTCGCAATCCTAGAGAAATTTTCTATGTTAACAAATTTTCGCTTATGCCATTAAATTTCGCTAGTTTAAATAAATTACCAGGCATAGCTTAAAATTTCAATTTCATATACCTCAGATTTTTCGCTGCTTAATAAAATTGACCGTACGCTACTTGAATTTCATGCCTTGTATCGCCATGCTAGCCAAATCGCATAGCCAAATTGTCGCCCGTGTTTTTGATGTTTTGATTAAACGACCTCGTTGATTAATTACCATTTCTGTCCCTATCGCATCATATTTGTGTATTTTTGGTATTTCTACACTGGTGATGGCTATATAAGCCAACTTATACTTTTCAGAACCTAACTTTTAACTTTCACACACACGCAGCCTTTTCTCTTTAGGTTTACGCTTTCTCTCTCTCCTCTTTCTCACTTTCTGGTGCCAAACACCCCAAGTGATGACAACTGAGATGAGCTGCCAAAACCCTTTCCTCCTTGGGAAGAAGGTCACGGGGTAGGATTCAAGGTCGCTTGGTGGTTCCTCATTTCACGCAGCAGGTTCATTATCTGGTTCCCTAATTTCCAACCTCAGGTTTAAAGCTTCATGTATCTCTTTGGCCAATACTTGAAGTGCTTTGTGTATATATTTATTTAGATACCCAATATCCATTAGTCGAGATTTCACGAGCCACTCGAGGTAGGTTAAGTGTGTTAGATTTTCACTTAAGTGCATCCACTTTGGATCAATACTTTGGTAATCTTTAGGGTTCGTGGATTCTTATTTTGCATCCATCGGTGACCTATTACTACCCCTTTACGAATCATCAGAGGATGAGTCAAGATAGATTTTCACTGTAGGGAACTATAAATGCTAATAAATGCTTTCTATCAAAAGGGAAATTATTAGGTTTAGCTTTTTAAAAGTTAATGAAGATCCAATGGGAAATGACTATATGTCATCCTCCCCAACGCGAGGAAATAGGACCTCTGAACCCTCGCTACTATAGGGAATCCAAACCTCAAGGACCCAATGCTTCGTGGAGTTCTATTTTACATTTTATTTTATTTAAAATTTCAGTTTGCCAACCACTACATCCCTGTTTTTATCACCACCTTAAAATCCAAACAAAATTCACCATTTTTGAATCACTGCAAATCATTTGTACGAAGAAAACCCATCCCCGTGTTCGACCCTAGACCGCTATACTCGCAAAGAATCCTGACTACTAAGCAGCAGGAGGAACTTAGATATAACATTATCATGATTCCGGATCACCCTACCGTGGCACGAATCAATACTGGATCTAATTTGCTCCCTGTTAGAAACGAAAACTATCAGTGAATTATAATGAAACAATGAATTCCTGCATGAAAGTACATTGCCTCATTAGATTGATGGGATTCGATTTGTCCAAGATCACTTAAATGCTGCTGATTTCTCCACATTCACTGTAGTTAGAAACTTCGGCTTCTCTCGAAATCAAAGTCTTCACCCAAGCATTTATTTCTTCTTTTCTTGCAAGATCCGTATTTTTCTTCTCAATACTTCAACCAATTTCGAGACGACTACGCATCTTTTCTTCCTTCTCTAAGGATTTTAGCAAAGTTCTACAACCTCTAACCCGATGGCTCCATCCAAACTACTGGGTTTGTCCTTTCCTCGATTAGATCTAAGCAACACGTGGTTGGGAACTCTTCCTTAGATTAAGGTGAACTCTTCTCTATTATTTATATTGTTAAATACTCCCTCCAACTTCAATTATGAGCCGAATGGGGGATTTATCAAAATTAACTGTAGCCTTCGCCAGCTTCATCAATGGTAGTCTAACATACCTTAAAAGAATGCTCACCAGAATTCCATCTTGTCACGCAGAGGGCATCCTGAAATCGAGCAAGATGATTCCGGCCAAATGGTATTTGGTACCACCATCGGAACTTATCGAAGTTAAAAACAACACTAAGCAAGTAAATCACTACCCAAATAACGTTTCCGTGATTTCTTGCGTAAGACCAGAACTAACTATAATTCCAAATCCAGCAGAATCAGATTCCACCATCGTATCGCGATTAAAGAAATGGAACACCGATCAATGCATACCACTATAATGGCAATGAACCGAAAGTGTAAAACGGAACTTTGAAATTTGTCTAGATTTCATAAATTTTAAGGCAGCAATTTTAAGAAGAAAATAACATAAATAAAATTCGCTTCTAATCGCTTTCGCATAGTTAGCGTATGATCCATAAAGAATTAAAATAAAATGAAAATAAAGAAAATTTACTCTTAAACTATACACTCGAGTTCCTCTTCGTTCTCTTTTCTCGGGTAGTGAAGATGGAAGCTACTTAATATTCTAACACTCGTCTATTTATAATTTGTTAAAAGAAATCAAATAATCCCCCAAAGCTCCAAGTGGAATTCCTAAAAGAAATCCCATTTTACTGTCCTAGGTCGCGACCTCAAGCTGGTGTCGCGACTTGGATTTTCCTTAATTACTCTTGTTTAGTCGCGACTCGTTACTTTGTTGTTGGCTTCAAGTTCCTTGCAAGATTGATTAGTAGTCGCGACATCGTTTATAGTCGCGACCTTATCGCTCACTCGTTTCTCAGAGTTGATGTCGCGATCTTCACCTGCCATCGTCGCGACTTCACATCTTCTCTTCATACTCGAGTCACGACCTCGCTTTCTCATAGCCGCACGTCGTGACTTTGATTCTAAGTCGCGACCACATTTATGTTCTTACTGCATTACTTCAGGTCATGACTTTCTTTTTCCTGACAAACTTTGTTTCAGGGTCTTCACCTCTTCACGTGTTTCGACTTAAGGTTGTGACCTCAAGGTGATGTCGCGACCTCTTTTGATGTTCATTTCCCTTCTTCTGGTCGCCAACTCAATTCTTTGTTGCAACCAGTTTCCTCCTTCCAACCTCTATTCCAGCTAGCGACCTCAAGGTGATGTCGCGACCTCATGTTGCTCTTTTTCTGGTTTCATGTAGTCCCAATTGCTCAAGAGTAGTTGCGACCAGATTCTTCTCGCCTCAATTCTTCTTCGCGCGGACCGGTCGAGTGCGGTCGCAACATCGCTTGTGGTATTTGATTAATAAATGGTCGCGAACTTCCGCCTTAGCAAGGACTTCGTCGCTTCGCTCGTGTCGCGACCTCCCTTTTGTTCTTCAACTCTTAATTCGCTGCAACTTCAATCTTCCGTTGAGACTCCAGCCTGGGCCATGTTACGACCTCAACCGCAGACGTCAGGACCTCAAATGGAGCCCTTCATTTAAAACTAGTTGCAACTTCGTTTTCTTGCAGAGACTTCCTCAGGGTTTATTGATGGATCCACGTCAGCGACCAGTTGACGCCGCGACCGCTTATATTCAATCACGCGCGACATCAGAGTGGTGTCGCGACCGAAGATTCTACTTTGAATATTTCCTTTAGTCTTAACCACACTTCCTTTGTCGCAACCTCTTTCATTTGTTGCTTTGGTAATTCTAGTCGCAAGCCTAACTTCAAGTCACGACTTCGTTTGAATAAGCCTTCTATTTCTTCCTCAAGGCTAGTCCTCACGATACATACATGTCAGAATCTGGAATTAAATCTTAACAAACTACTTCTTTGTTGCGATCAATTTCGCCATTTAATTTCATTTGCTTTTATAGGTCGACTTTCTAGGTTTTTTTTCGTCGATTTTAAGCTTATGCTGTAATTTTCTGCAAAATTAAATTTGAGTAAAATATCCACATTTTTGCATACGAATCAACATTTATCTTGTAATATGCTCACAAAATGGATTAAAATCAATGATTTTGGACTCATCAAATTTCCAAACTTAAAATTTTGCTTGTCCCCCGGTGCAAAGAAAAGAATTGTTTGTCCTCAAAAATTAAGCTTTAGAATTTTTAAGGACATTTTCCATTCACACCGCTTCCTATTCCACCTTCTAACATGAAATAGGAGATAACAAAGATCATTTAGATTTCAAAGCCGATTCTAGAAAAAGGTTTATTCATTTCATCACAAATTTTGATGAAATATGGTTTAAACAAATGGTTCAACAAGTCTTGTTCGTGTGTGTGTGTCTCAACTCTTTTCATCTTCATGTTGGAAATTAGTTAATCTTCCGGGAGTTTCCTCGCTGTCAGTCAAGTCCCATGTGCCGTTTTTTCATATTAATCTCCACTAATGTGGGTAAATTCAATCTTCAAGATCAATGAGGTCTTTCAGGCTTGTAATGTTGGGCTTAGGTAATTAGGTAGATAATGGGAAAATTTAAGTTGCAAATCACCTAGTTTCCACCTTTTCTTTGTACTTATCATTTCCGCCTTCACCATTTTTCTTTCTTTGTACTTGTTGATTCTCCTCAATCTCGCCTCGATTCATTCTTTGAATTCTTTATGAATTTTTGATTTTTACTTGCACTTTATTCAGCAGCCTCTGTTTCAGAACTCTTTGCTTCTATATTTCTTAGGTCAGGGAATAGCGGAATGTTTTGGTCTTCTAAGCTTTCTATCACCCTAGAGAACTCAGCAACTCCCATACCTCCGCCGGTATTAGGGTACTAGGTGTTAAAACACCCCTACGAGCTTAATTGTTCAAAGGAAATAGCCACAAGACAAAACTTATTCCCTTTTCATTAATTCTTTGCTTCTTTACTTTTCTCCTCCTACCTTGTAATATTTGGAAATATTTTTCCCCCGCACTTGTTTCTTCCTTTTTATAAAGAGACTCAGATCGAAACCGGATAATTTGGGCCTCTCACGTAGGATTATTGTGTTGAAGGGAATCTGTGTTTTAGCTGTCATTTATTGAAGAAATAAGGCCTGCTTTTGGCCCAAATTATGGAACTAGCGGGCATGTTTAGCATATATTGAAGGTAGGCTCGAAAACTCAAACTCGCCAAGGATGGCCTCTATTACTTCATATCATTTACCTAAGATTTCATCTCAATCAATAATCTAACAAGTTCTAGGACCATGGACTATTAATCATGAATTTCCTAGAAGATGTTCCTAATTCCTCTCAAAGTTTCATGAGTTTTGTTGACCAAGTGTATTATTTCTTCAAGACTCAGACACTTATTCACTGCTTATTTACACTATTTCAACCAAGCATTTGTCTTTCCTGAAGAATATCCATTTTTCCAATTTTTGCAATCTAAACTGGATTTAAACATTCAGGCTGCAACTCCTAGTTCCAGTTTATTAGCCTATGCTCTTATTTTTCCTGCATTTTTTTTGTTCTTAGGAGAGAACAGAGTTGGTCATGAGATTCCTTTGCATGCAGTGCCAAGAGACTCACACCCAAGATATTAACAAGAAATGACACAAATTACAATTTCTCAAGTCATGCTCATCCATTAAACACCCAATTTTTTCACACTAATCACAAGCCATTCAACAATGCAAACACAAATGTCAGGCAAAGAAATCAATTATCTAATCAGAATGTGCTAACAAAGGACAAGCCAAATGAGACACAATGGATTTCTTGCAAATTTTTTTGGGAAATGTATAGATTTAGAAACATGAGGAATTTTTTTTTTTGTGTTCCTTTTCTCAGAAGCTGGAGGTACAATGTTAGAGGATCTAGCATCAAACCGTCCCTCGCTCGAAACCCAGAGGTGTACCATCTCGCATTTTTGTCTCTCGAATGTAGGGGAATCTCTTACCCTCGTATATATTTAATCGTTTTAGTTTGGCACTCTACACCGATAAGTGTGTTCTGGCCTCTTTCCCACCCGGTTCATCGTTCCTCTAACTCGTGAATACACCCCAGAGTTTGGACAAATTTCCGATTAGACTGTCCAAGCTCCAACCGCATTTTTCTTCTATACCCATCATCGGCTCCTCCAACCGCTGATCTCATCCTCTTCATTAATTTCTCAAATCTCAACCGCTCTCTATAGAGACATTTGAAACCTTCTCAATCTTCTAGAGCATTTAGGCCTCATTTTCGCTTCCTTTTTCTTCGTATACCGAGAAGATCTCGCATCTCTCCGAATTGATTATTGTAAAATGCTTCCATCTTTGCATTCATCTTTTCCAAGCATATTTTTCTTCTCTTCTCCAAGTGTTCTTCCACTCTTCTTCTTGAGCTTCCAATTTTGCCTCACACCAAGCCCTTCTTTCTGGCCAATATGCTTTCTAAAAATCTTTCTCTGATTTGTCATTTTCCCATTTCTTCTCTTCCATCTCCTCTCTTCATCGATCGGGCATTTCCATAATTTCTATGTTATCTTCTCTGCCTGATCCTTCGTCATAGCGGGTAGTTGCTCTTGTAAATTTCAGATAGAATGGCTAATGGTGGCTCATCCCGAAATAAGGCTTCCTTCATATCATTGATGGATATCTTCCGGTACTTCCCTCCATCTTCGCTCATTTTTCCTCAATCGCACTGCTTTCGCTTCAACATCTACCTCCATTATTTTTCTATCTTTTCCTTGGGTCCTCTTGGCATCTAGGCTAGGTCGAGGGAGACCCGGGCATTTCTCTTCTTCTTCCCACATTCCTTCACCCCCGCCTGCAGACAAAGTCTCGGTGATAGTGGTAGGGTTAGTGGATCAACCCTCTTGTTAATGTGGTGATAGCCTTCGATGGACTCTTCTTATCGTGATGCCTTATGTTCATTTTATATCCTTTCAAAAAGGCATATAAAATGATGGCTTCCTGCTCTCTGACCGAGCAAAGATGTTTGTGTGAACTATCACGTAACGTATGAAGTAAAACCAAACCTTGCTTCTTCGAGGCCTCGATGGCGTGGCTGGCCCTTCTTCAGACTCCCATTTTCCTTCTCCTCCAGTCAACCGATTTAGTATATTTTCATAGTTTAGATTTTCTACCAACTTCTGATACTTCGACCCGTGCTTAAAATCTCTCAATTTAAACATTTCATTTATCCTTTTATCCCCGAAAGGTACCCAAACACCTCTCACATAAACTGAATCCTCCTTCATTCCCACCATATTGGGCGTAAAATTCCTGCAAGAGCCGAAAACTTCGCGCCAGGTTCACAAAGTAAATCCCAACCTCTTTCTATTACTTCCAAAATGGGAAATCTGGGCTTCCCAAAACCTCACATACGAACCCTTGTCAAACAATATCTTATTCTATAACTTCCTTAAATTTTTGAAATGAAGCCTTTGGTCTTCTTTCCTCGTTGCTTCTTTCTCTGGTTGTTCATCTTCTTCTGGCTGGGTTACTTGTTCGACATTGATTTCTTCCCCAGGTTGAGGTTCCAACTGAATCTCTTCCACTGCCTCGACATTTTCACGCATGATTTCGTCAATCAGTTTGTTAAGATTTGTGATGTCATCTTGATTTTCTGCCATGAGTGAAGATTTGTGATTTCGGCTTGGTTCGCTCTCTGTTTGTGGTTTTAAGACCTCAAAAACGATGGACGCAGGCGGGTGCCATTGATGAATTAAAGTTGAATGGAAATTTAAAAGGAAGTTAGGCTCAATGTCATGATTGCGATATGGGGGTCGCGACATTAAATTTTGAGCCTCTTAATTAATGATTTGCAATGAATTTTATTTTTAATGCTGGAGTGTCCAAATGAGAGGTTTGAAAACCTATTTTTATTTGGAGAATTGACACTCGGTCGCAACCCAAGGATTTTTGTTATGACCGAAATGTGGTCATGATAAAGGACTTGATGTCACTGACTGCTTTTTCTTTCTTTAGTTATTTCGGGCCATGGACCTCAATTTCACCGTTGCGACTTTCTTTTCACTTATCGTTTCCACATCCAAAGATTCTTAGTTGCAACTTATGGATTGTTGTTGGCGAATTACAAAGATTTTCAAAGTCTCCCGAACAATCAATTTTGGCAAGAATTTCAATTTATTCCAAATCCAATCAAAACAAATACCATTCACCACCTTCATCATTCAAATATTCAACAACCATTCACTATGCATCGAATTCAAAATTTAAGCACAAAATAAACTGTACTCCCCAAACTTTCAATCATGCCATATCAGAGACAAAATTTAAATAAATTCAAGAAAATTATACCGCTCTTTTTTGTCTCTTTGCAGACAGTTTAATTTGCATTGCTCCCTCTCTTTGCATATTTTTATCAGTCTCAAAACTAAAAAGAAAAATATTTACCACTCTTCAATCAATAATGAATAAATTACACAAAGCTATTAGAAATTTAAACAATGTAATATAACAGAAAACTTAAAAACAAACTGATGTGGATCATTTTCCACAAAGCCGCTCAATTTTTAGTATTTACCGACTCATTGGCCGGGCCAGATTAAGCTTTCTTCAAAGTTTCATTCCTAACTAAGAGTCACTCTTTCCACTTTGCATTCTCCTGGCAGGTTTTAATCTCGACCACACCTTGAATTCCCCGTGATCGTCGGTTCTATGTCACCGCCCAAAATGCGCGCTGATTACCACCGTATATGATCCACTCCATTTTGATTTAAGCTTCCCCGAAAGAGTCTTAGTCTCGAGCTTGGAATAACAGACCCGATTCTACTTTGAATTCTCCTCATAATTTTATCATACCATTTTCTGTTTATCTTTGTAGATTCGGTACCATCATAGCTTCATTCCCTCAACTCTTTCAATTCATTTAGTCGAGGCCTCTCTTCTTTAGCACTTTGAAATCAAATTTAGCTTCGTACTACATAGCTTTATATTCAGCTCAAGAGGTAGGGCGGTAAGGTTTTCCAAATACCACCAGATGGGACATTCCAATGGGAGTTTTAAAAGGTACCTCCAGATGCCTGCAGTGCATCATCAAGCTTCGAGACCACCCTTATGCTGAGCTTATAGTCTTTTTCAAGAATTTTTCTTATCTCCCTCGTTGAAATTTCAGCTTGCCCATTTGTTTGAGGATGATAAGCCAAGCTCATAATGTACTCTTCATACCATATCTGCCCATGAGTTTTTCAAACACCTTATTTGCAAAGTGGCTTCCTCCATCAATGACATAGCTCCGTGTCCCAAATCTCACTGAATATTTCTTTCGTAATAATCCACAACTTCAGTAGCATCATTTTTTGGGATGTCGTCGCTTTAACCTATTTTTGATACATAATGGGCCAGAGTATGTATATATTTAAAATGAAGTCGAAATGGCCCCATAAAATCCATTCCCATACATCAACAATTGCAGACCACCAGATACTGGTAGGCATTTCATGCCTTATGTTGATATTTCCCATTCTTTGGCATTGATCACATAGCTTCACCAATTCAAAACAGTCCTTAAAAATAGTAGGCCAATAAAATCCTGACTGGAGAATTTTGTGGGCTGTTTTTTCTCCTGCAAAATGTCCTCCATATGGTGATGCAATTTATTAATTTTGTAAATCTTACTTTGCTCATGTTCTGCACACATCTTCTATGATCATATCGCCTCCTTCTTTAAACAAGATTGGTCATCCCAAATGTAGTAATCACGTTCCGTCCTTAGTTTTTTCTCTCGTTGGTATCGACTCGTGGCATAATTCCAATAGTTAGAAGTTCACAATATCAGCATACCAAGGTGTTTCGAGGACAACCGGAATAACCGCTTCATCTAGAAATTTTTCACATTTCTTCTTCTTCTTGTACATTTAGCTCCACTTGGCAACTTCTGGTGCGATCGCCTATCACATCGTTTCACAACCCTTTTCATTTTTTATTTCTAAATCAAATTTGTAATAACAATACCCACTGATCCATCTTTGCTTTATTTTCTTGCTATTAGATATTTAATTGTCGTGAAGGACGCATGTATAATACACGGGACCCCAAAATGCATGGCCTAAATTTTTCACATGCAACTACTATTGCCATGATCTCTTTTCAAGAGTAAGAGCAATTTTCCCAGTCATCAAGGTTTACTGGCATAGTATGTCTTGAATACTCTTCGCTCGTCCCAATACAAATTCCATTGCAAATCACTGCATCACACATGATTTCAAATTCCTCTGCCCAACTGGTTTTGCCATGATGGAGCTTCAACCATTCGATTTGATTTTCAAAAGAATTTCGCAGATTCATCAAAATTGAACTTAAGATCCTTTTCCATCAATCGCATGGTCTAGCAATTTTTGGAGAAAATTCGATAAATCTTCAGAAACCAAAGATGTCCTAAGAAACTTTTAATTCCCTCGACTGTAGTGGGTGGCATCATTTTTATAATCAAACTTTGGTTGGCTCACTTCTACCGGCCAGAGAAATCATTGCGCCCTAAGACAATTCCTTCAGAACTACAAAGTGGCATTTTTCCCAATTCGTGAGCTAGATTCTTATCCTCGCATTCTGAAGGCTCCGTCCCCAAGTTATGTGCACTGCTCAAAAAATGGATCCATACACCGTGGTATCCATGAAGATCTCCATAACTTCTTTCGCTAAATCGTGAAATATAAAACATCATGCATCTGAAGGTACCGTGGAGTATTACACAAACCAAATGGCATTCTTCTCTAAAAGCAAAGTACCAAATGGGCATAAAAGTGGTTTTCTCCCGATCCTTAGGTGCAATGGCAATTTGTTATCTAGAGTATCCATCAAGAAACAAAATGAGGGTGTCCCCAACTCCATTCAGCATCTCATCAATGCGGAAAGACAAGGAAAATGATCCTTCTTGTTGCAAGAGTTTAGTTTTCGTAGTCACGCACACCCTCCATCCCGTCACAGCTCTATAGGGAATCAGCTTCATTCTTTTCATTTCGATCACCGCATGTACCGGGCTCACCTAAAACTATATGATATAGCATATATAAACCCGCATTCAACCATTTTGTAACTTCTTTTCTGACAACTTTTTCATCACAGGTTCAACCCTCCTTTCGATGCTCAATAGAAGTTTTTGCATTATCATTCACAGAATATTTTGTGCATACAAATGGAGGGACCGAGTAATCTTCGGGATCCTCACTGACCACAATAGCTTCCTTGGTATTTTTCTCGCACTTCCACACTTATTTTCTTCGATTCAATAATGCAAATTGATATATCGTGGACGCCCTAAACTCGGGGTCCGCTGACTCAATTCAACCTCATGGAATATGGAGGTCTGGGCTACCCGACCACTTTTAGAAAACCCAGTCTCCTTGTACGTGGAGCTCTACCCATTTACAATATTTGCATTTACCTCATCTCAAACAAATTCAATATATGCAATATATCCAATCACATGACTAATACGACCACTTAGGCCCATAACTATACCAATATACAATTCAACTATATAACTGAGAGTACCCAATAGTTACAGAGTTCAAATGTTTATTTCATACAACATATATTAAAATTAGAGAAATTCTAATACATGTAGATAATGTCCAAGCCAAAGCCACTATCCGGCTTTTCTTCTAATCTCAAGATTTGCGATTTAACCGTTTCCTCAGACGCTCCCTCGTACTGTAGCATGATGCCCCATCGATCGCGAGCTAAAGCTCGCAGGAATCGCTCTAAGTGGGCTACTCACCACTTAAGTGCGCAATGTTCCAAATTAAACACACATTCAAGCAAACGTGATCCTACTTGAATGTCTACATGACCAACTCGCATCCCGAGTCCTCACCGACTCCTCACACTCGCCAAGCCTTGTACTCCACTATTGCTTATTGAGCGGACAACCCTCCGATGTATATATATGAATTAGGTCAGTCCAAGATTGATATATTATTTATTTCCAGGACTACCCTCGATGAATATCAATTGGGCCGCCCGAATGACGATATTTTGATTTGGACTACCCCTCCGATAATTAATATTTTTAGACAACCCTTCGAACCTTTTTTCTTCTCAGACTATCTCACGCACTAACTCAGTCTTAGGATGTTCCAAAGGCATATGGAATGCATGTGTGCCAATTCCACACAGCCTAATCACATGCAAATATATAAACATGAATATACTCGCATGAAAATTAAATCACACAAACATGTTATGTAATTGTCATTTCAAACATCAAAATTAGCTCACTTGGGCTAATGTTCAAACACAAGCAATTCGATTCGAATTACTTAACCAAACACATAATTTCACAAAATCATATTTGATAAACATTATCTCAGAATAGTGAAACCTCGCTACTCATTCCCTAAAAACTACAAAACACTCCGCTCAATTCTGCTGAACCCATTTCGCCATTTTCAGCCTCATCCAAATCAATCCATGCTTTAAAGCATAATTTAAGCCATTAAAGACCCAAACATCCCCTACTGGGTTACCCAAGCCGTCAATGGGTTCCATAAATCAAATCAATCTTGGCCCCAAGCTTGACCGATCAAACCGCCGCCCGCGTCTCAATCAACCGAACATCTCGAAAAGTACTAAATGGGAACAAAACCCAAGTAGGAGAAACCTACCAAGGAGTGCCGTGAAGAAACTCCCGATCCCGGAGTCCACGCGTAGCCTGCCCCGCGTAGAACGTTTTTCCTTCTCGCCCCGAAGACCGCCGACGGTCCGATCTCTTGCAAATCTAGAGAGAAGTTTAAAGCTCTCTCTCTAAAACCATGAAATCTCTCCTACTGCATCCCTCTCTCTCGTTTCTGGTTTTTGGCTCCCTTTTAAAATTGGAGAAGACAAACACTATTTAGTGTTTTGTTTATCCTCATTTAATGAAATCTAAATAACCATTATATCCCTTCTTTCTCCAGATTTGATATTCTAAGACTACCTCGGGCCGTCCATTTTCATTATTTCATCATACCACTTATGGCACATGAGTACATGCTTATATGTGACTTTCTGTCAAGATCGAAAATCGCTTTTATTTGACCGAAAAACGCAATGCCTCTCGAAAAACGGTCGACCACTAATCGGCCTCGCATAATGAATTCTTACGTGCTACTAGATTTTGCGAGACTCCATTCCAACGTACAACTGCTTCGCCATCCGAGATCTAGAGAATTAATTGTGGATTTTAACCTAAATTACAATTTTGTAGTCAAAATTACGATTTTACCCTTATTCCAGAAATTGGAATTTCTCGGGTCTTACAGATATGATGACTGGTTTTCTCTTTTCTGGTTCTAAGAACTCATATTTCAAATGATTGGGCAATTCTTTCAATATTAACCCTTCTGCACTAGTTTCGCCTCGCAGTTTTCTGGTCCCCGGTCGCAAACATCACCCACCGCTACATTCATAATTCGAGACTGCTTTTGTTATACAAATTAAGGCAACATTTCACAATCAATACTTCAAGATACTGAAAAATTCATCTCAATTTCATTGATAGAATGTTACATAATCGTAATTCAACCCAACACTAAGAAGACTATTGTTTTCTACACATACAACTTTCTCGTGATCTACACGAATGTTCCAAACTCCTATTAAGATTAAATTGCACTGCTTCATTCTGATCGCTAGTGTCACCACCTTTCTTTACATCTATCAAGGCTACCCGCTTTCTAAGAAAGGCTCCTAGCAGAGCGAAACTCGGGTGTCTTCTCCTCCATCTTCATAATAACAAAATCCACATGTGGAAGATGAATTTTCCCACCTGACAAGCACATCTTCAAGAACACCTTCCTGTTTGCGGCCATTGATTTGTCACCATTTGCAAATGTAATTGTCAAGAGGTGCCTCAAATCCGCCTTACACCACCGATAGAGGCATCAAAATTATACTAGCACCATAATCACATAAAGCCTTCTTTGAATTCATATTTCCCTATGGGAGTGCGGATGGTGAAACTGGCCGGTCCTTCATTTTGCCGAGCTTTTGTCGATAATCAGATCAGAGGTAGTACCAAATCTACTATTCCTTCCTCGCTTAGTTTCCTTTTCTGCTCTCGCATCTCCTTCAAAATTTGCATAAGTAGGCATTTGTTGATTACTCTCGCAATGGGATATTGATTTCTATTTTCTTGAAATGTCCAAGAACGAAAATCAGTCTTCCCTTTGGGCCTCCGGTTCTATGGAAATGGCAATCGTAGGTGCATAAGCTGGTACTCTTCCGTTCGGCTCACTACTTCCTTCAGTCGTTCACCTTGTATGCTCTTCCTCTCCCTTCCTCTCCTTCTGCTCACTCGCCTCTCTTCCTTTCTCTTGTCATATCGCCCACTCTTTCCCACTTCAACTCCGAACCGCCATGCAATTCTCGATCTCTTTCGAGTGTCACTAGGAATGCACCTCTTACTCCGATTTGGCATACATGGGCCAAACACCTACTTATGTCTCCAAGTTTTTCAATGAGGCACTTGTATTCTTCTGAAATACTTGAGTATCAGACTTGAAGGCTTCCAAGTTAGACAGTTTCTATTCATGGAAGTGTATAAGTCTCTTGTTGTCCCCCATGAGCTGTAGCATTTGTTCTTCAAATGGTTGAGTCCTCCTATGACCCTGATAGTCATTTCTGCCTTCACCTCCTTGATGTCGCTGAACCTATGTGGCCGCCGACATCCCCGCTGAGGATTACGTCCATGCCATGGCCCTTAGAATCGCTCTCCACCATATGAGAAATTCTCACGGTTCCTCGCTGGACTCCGGTACGTAAGGTGTTAGATTCGCTTGAAATGGTAGTTTCTGGTTCATTCACATACTTAGCCTCCCTGCTATGCCGCCCTTCTTTCGTATTTCAACACTTCTTCTCATTGCTTCTCTTTCCACTGCTCCTATTTCATGAGCAGTGTGCAATTTTCTTTCCTGTTTGTCCATCCTGTGCATGATGGCATCTAACTTTGCCTCCATGGCTATCATTTTACTCAGCTCCATGACCCCTTTTCCTCTGCTATTACCCCCTCAGAACTCCATGGAGCTTCATATTGCACTCTGGCTAGGTCTTCTATCGATCCCTAGCTTCTTCAAAGACTTTTCTTTTGAATGCTCCACAAGATGAAGCATCACAATGCCTTTGGGATGTATCATTTAAGGCATGATACACTATATCCATCCGGGGTTTTAAATCAATTCCATGCATAGCACCTCTTCAACAACCTCTTGAATCTCTCCCAGCTATATAGGCTCTCATCTTCCCCTTGTCAGGAACACTATTATCTCTTCTTCTCTCCGAGGTGAGAGACTGTGTGGAAAGAACTCGCCAAGTATGCTTCCACCAAATTCTTCCTGTGCATCAACCGAACCATATGGTAATGACTCATACCATGTGGCCGCTTATATCTCTTAAGGAAAATGGGAAGAGATGCGCTTTATCAAATTCTCCTCGTCTCACACCATTTAGCTTCACTCGTATTTGCCATCTCTGAGAAATCTACCCAGTGCCTGGGGGTCTTTGGTGGGGTGGCTGAACCAAGGTCACGCACCATTATTATTAAATCAGCTTTAGTTCGAAGTTATTTCAGATCCACGTAGGGCCGTCTCGATTGCGTAATATCTTCCCGAATGATAGGCCCCAGAATCCTCCATTGTGTCAAGAATAGGAGGCCTTCGGTTACCGTCCTCTACTCTCCGTCTGGTCATGTCTCTCATCCGCCTATAGCCGTTGCCTTCTCTCGCTTCTTTAGTCTTTCTTAAACTTCTGAGTGTTCTTTCCAATTCAGTGTTTGCTGGCAATAGGTCTGAATCCTGTTTCCTATGCATTAAAGGATTTCCTGAAATTGAAACACACTCATATTAATAGGATTAGTCAAACAAAAAAATATTTTCAACATGGCTTGTTAAAGATCAGTGGTTGGTATAGCCACTGCTTGTAAAGTTGTTTTTGTTCTTTTCTTTTATAAAATGTCCAAATTAGCATTTCTTTGTTAGAATATTGGACTGCTTAATCCTTTCAATCCTAATGCAAGCCATAAAACTTGTTTGCCTTTTTTCTATATAGAATAAAACTCTCAAATGTGGGTTATTAGTGATTAATGCCCAAAAGTGCAATTTTGAACCCTATATTAGATAGGTTTTGAGTGCTTTTTGTGCACTAATCATGTCATTTATACCAATTGAAGTGTTCTAGTCTTCTTAGTAGCACTTATGCCATTTAGAGGGTATTTTTGGTTGTTTTGTAGGCTTTTGCACACTTTTGGAGTTCAATCTCAATACAAAGGATGAATCATAAAGTTGGAATTCAAGTCTCAGCCATCAACCAGCCTAAGAATCAATGAGAAAACAAAGGCAAAGTGAAGAAAATTCGATGCGCTTGAAGGCAGTGGATGAAAAGCAAGGAAGGATCAACACGTGAATTAAGTAGCCGGCGAAAACTACTAAGATCATAAAATTCGCAACCCAGGCTTAAAATTTTCGCAACCTTAGCGAAAAATGCCAAATTTCGCAGACCACTTCAAATTTCACAGTTAATCGCTCCCATTTAAAATTGATTTCGCTTCACAAAAATTCGTTATTTAGCGAAATTTCGCTAGCAAGCAAAATTGCCCACCCTTAGCGAAATTTCTTGTTTTCGCTAGACCTGTTGATTTCGCTAGTTAGCGAAATTCCTCAGCCTAGCGAAATTTGATGCCTCGTCATGGTTTGTAATTAATGCCAAACCGCCTCCAAACTTGGTGTATTACTTAATTCTGTCCTATAACTTAGCCAATTTTTATAGGTTTTTGGTATTTTCATACCTTTGAGGAGGCCTATATAAGCCCCTCTTGTTTTGTAACTAAAAAAAGTTATAAAAGGGAGTGAGGGAGAACAATTAGAGAAGAATTGAGGAGAAGATATTTTTGTAAGTTTTCATTTGTAAATAAAGTCTTTTATTTTAGGTTTGCTTTTATTGCTTTTCTCTTCTTTCTCTCCCTTTCTGGCCAAGCAAACAGACCTCTCGAGGATGACAACTCAAGAGATGCTCGCTGCCTCCTCCTTTCTTTGAACATGAAGCTAGCTTTTGGTGGTGGGGGCCTGAATGTTGTCCTCTTGTACTAAAAAGCTACATGTAGTGTATTTATGGCCTCTTATATTCTCAAAACATGGCTGCATAACATTGAATGTCATTAATTTGGCCAATACTCTCCATGCTTAGAATCCAAAGGCATATTCAAGAGAGAGGTATCATGATTCTTGTGATGGTCTTACGAGCCTCTAAAATGATATTTATATGTTAGGTTTCTCAAATTAGGTTGCACATATTTTTGATGCTATTGATTTGGCCAATACTCCATGCTTTAGGACTCGTGATTCTTTAGATGGTCTTTACGAGCCTCTCGAGATGATATTAAAATGTTAGTGGTTTTAAACAAAGAGCAGGCCATAACTACATGCTACCTCGTATCGACTCAAATGAGCTGCCTAAGGCAGGCTTGCTAGGTTAAATAGCAGATCCGGTTATGCCATGGACTATAGGTTGCATGTCATAACGCGAGGATAAAACCCGAGATTCACTTGTCGTCTCTAACTTGCCAAGTTAGTAATCTAATTCTTCAAAAAGTTTACTTTTCACCTTTTACTTCGCTTGCACTACGCTTTCAAACCATTTCCACTGCTTTTTGAAACACAACCAAAAGTCCAAATAGAAAGCCTTACCTCTCGTAATTTATAAACCATTTTAGGATGAAAACTCATCCTCGTGTTCAATTTGACCACTATAACACCGCAAAGAGCTTGACTACCTACAAAGAGGCAGGAACTTAAAGTATATAAACTTTGTCGATTTTAGCTCACCCACTGCGGGCATGAATTAAATGGCGCCGTTGTCTAGGATGAAGCCAAACTACTAATGGTAAGTTGAAGGTACTTGTGGATCCACATCACAAGTGAAGGTAACCTTTTAATTCTTTGTAACTCAAACAGTGTGAACTCCGCGCTTTAGCACTAGTCAGAATCGCACTGCTTCAGCTTTTTCATTCGCCGCTATTATCGTTAGTTATCTAAACTTTTGCAAGCTTTGTTGGTTCTCTTGTTGTCTCTACAATTTTGTAAATGGTGTGTTTATGCAATGCTGGGATAGAGACACATCGTAGACTCCGAATAGGGATAAGTACACACCCCGACCTAGCTAGTGAAGTCAGCATACTCGATACCATGGATCCTATACCCGAGGAACAACAGAGCCAACCAGAACCCCATGAATCCAAATCTATAGAACCATGAGGATCACATCCACCCTCCTAGAGTTAGTGCCCCATCCTCAGATCATTCCTCCCGTTGGAAGATGTAGCAAAGGAGGCCGTATTTGGTACCTCTACTCCCACATATCATGGTATGGAAAATGAAAATCCATACACTCATATTAGGATTGAGGTTTGTACTACCTTTAAGGAAGGTATGATGGTCATGGATTTGCTGAAGCTAAAGGCATTTCCATTGACTCTAAAGGACAAGGCCAAGATATGGCTCAAACTTATCGAGGCCTAGAACCATTAGAACAATGAGTCAAGTGCACTCAAGAAGTTTTTCAAGACTATAAAACCAATAATTTGAAAAAGACAAATTTACACCTTTTGCAAATTTCAGATGGTGAGAGATTTTATCGTTGGGACAGATAGAAACCATCAAGGCTTGTCCACACCATGGGTTTGACACTTGGATGTTGGTGAACCACTTCTATGGTGGTATGTCCCCTGCCATGAGGCAACTTTTGGAAACTATGTGTGGGGGAGACTTTTTAAGCAAACATCCTGATGAAGCCATGGATTTTTTAAATTACGTGGCTGAAACTTCTAAGGGTTGGGATGAACCTAACCCTAGAGAATTGGATAGGATGAGACCACCAGTCAACCAAAGGGGTGGGATGTATGCACTGCCTGAAGAAATAGAAATGAGAGCTGTGATTTCACCCAACTAGGGGAAGGTATGAGCCAAAGGCAAATACCCAAAGAGGTGCATGCAAAGGATCGACAATCCCGCACGCCCCAATTCTTGCACCAATCTCCAATCCAGACACTAAATGCACGTTGTCCTATGGCCCCGCAGTTGAAGGATTTGATGTCGAATGTGCAAACACCGAGGACAATTCAGTTTCACAACAATCCAATGCTCCATATGGTAATACTTACATAATTCCAATCGAGTGAATCACCCTAACCTTGCATGGAGACCCAACCCCCCGGCCTATGTACCCCCAGGTGCCAAACCTCAGTTTGGTTCCCCCTCACAACCACAACAGCCACCATCCTCTTCTCCAGTAGAACAAGCCATATTAACCTGAGTAAGGCGGTAGTAACTTTGTCGAGTGAACAAAGGAATCAATGTGCACCCAATAAAGAATTGATAACAGAGAATACATTGAACAAAAGATGATGGGCTTCGAGCAATCTCAAACTTAAAATTGATAACCCACATGCAGATTCAATCACCAAGATCAACAAGCTGTCGGAGGTACAAGAAAAGGAGGTTCCTTCCCAAATGGGCCTAAACCCTAAAGGAATTCATGAGGTAGGATTATCCAGCAATTCAGGAATGGATGAGGTTAAGGCCATAATCACCCTGAGAAGTGGAAAAGAGGTTGATCAACCTATACCAAAGCCTGTTGAAGAATCCAGGCAGGGAGAAGAATTGCAACCTGAGCATATTCTCCTAGAGGAGGATTCAATCAAATACCGCGATACCACCTCCATTCCACAAGAATTTAGAGGAAAGAAGAAGACAACTCAACAAGGTGCATTCTTGAAGTTTTAAGGCAAGTGAAGGTTAACATACCTTTACTGACCTAATCAAATAAGTCCCCGCTTATGCAAAATTTTTGGAAGGATTCGCACAATAAAAAGGGATTGTGCATCGAAGAAGGCATTTCTCACCGAACATATCGCTGCCATAATCCAAAGCAAATATTCTCGTCAACATAAAGATCCCGGGATCTCCCACAATTTTCAATACATTGGTGGAATTGCATAGAAAAGTCCTGCTTGATTTAGGAGCCACAGGAACCTAATGCCGTATTCAAGATGAAGCAGGGTCTCAGGTGAACTTAAACCTACCAACATCACACTCTCATCAGCCGACATAGATCGCTGAAAAACCTCAAGGGGATAGTTGAGATGTCTTAGTGAAAGATAGACAAATCTCACGCTTTCTACCCCAAGATTTTGTGGTACTTGACACCGAACCACAATTAGTGAACCCAATCATGTACCAATCATCTTAGGAAGACAAGATCGCCAATGCAATAATAAATCATTCGAATGGAGTCATGCAATTAACCTTTGGTAACATGACCATGGAGTTGAACATCTTTCATTTGAACAACAAACATGAGTTGCTAGAAATTGAAAATCAAATTTCTGATGATGTTGTTTCAATTGATCAGTGTGCAGGAAAACACAGTGTCCAAGAAATGCAAGGAGTAATTACCCATGGATGAAGATTATATCGTCTTGCCATCAACACCCACCGCAAACCAATTTGGTTTCAATTCAATAAATACATCGAGGAGCGTGATCAACAATCGGGCACCCAAACCATGAATTAGCCCAGTAAATCGCAGGGGCTGAGGAGATTCATTCGACCCCTTGAGTAAATCTAAATCAACCGGTTCTGTTTTCAAAACCGAATTGCGCCTGCGCTTATTTTCGTCTTAAGTTAGTTAATCAGGTTAGTTTCAGTTTATTTTTCAAAATTTTTAACTTAGTATTTTTCATTTTCTAGCAATTTAATTAGTGTAGCATCGTGTCAGGCTTTAAATTTTAAATTCTTCATGACATATATTAAATTTTATAATAATAATTTTTATTTTAAATATTAACTAATAATTTAAATTTCTTTGTTTTAATGCAGCTACACCTGCCTGAAAGCTAAATTCGCTCAAAATGGCGTAAAATCTCCAAGGTGAGACTGCTCTGGGCCCTAAACGCAGTATAAGCTCCTGGAGGGTGTCCAAAAGGCCACTTCACATTCTTTCCTCCTGGCCGGGCTCTCGCATCTCCCAAATACCGTCTCACGCCGCCGTGCTTGAGTCTCGCGGCTTCACCGCGCGCCCACCGCCTATGCTGCTACTAAGGCTCAGACCTACCAGAGCCTCGAGCCCTGGGCTTGTCAGACTGGTCTCGAGCCCCCAAGAGCGTGAGCGAGCTTTCACCACGCGTAAGAGCCCCCGTCCATTCACCGCTCCCACTTGAGCCACACGCGGTGCTCCCGGTCTGGGCCTCACGGTGCCCCGCTCAAGATCTCGGGCCATTTCGAGCCCCGATTTGCTGGCCAGTGGCCATTTCAGCCGATGGGCCATGAGCCCCGGTCTGGCTTTATTTGCTTCAGATCGGCTCTTGAGCCTCTGTGAGATCTCTCGGGCCTGATATGAAGCGGTACAGCTGAGATTTTCTAAAGGAGTCCAGCTCTTTCTCTCGAGCATTTTATCTCGATATCAGATATGGTTCAGACAGAACCCGTCCTTCTGGGCCTCAGTGAGATTCAAGACGCCCGAGAAAGTGGCCCCACCTCCATTCCAAACACCCATCACCAGTCCCAGAGGTATCCGAGAGCCCCGTGGATTCCGACTGCTATCGTACACCCGACGGACCCGCCCCATCAGCCCGTACCACCTGAGGAGAGCCAGAGGGTCTCGGGGCCTCTCCGCGGGCTCCACATCTGTGCCCAAAGTAGCCATCATCTCCCTAGCCTCCCCTCACACTACCGATCACCCGCCAGAGGCAACTCTCTCTCTCATCACTACAGCTTGTCACCGCCCCAAGGATTCTGGAGGCCACTATTCAGAGGGGAACCCCATTCCTGGAATGCGCGACTCCACCCCGCAGAGAGTTTCATCAGAGTCATTTTACGACGTCCCATTGAGGGTCGACCCGCATACGTGTGAGCGTCTTGAGATTGATCGAGGAGCATTCATCTTACCCTTCATGACTCCACACGAGCGCTTTATTACCCAAGAGCCGTAATGCAAGCCTACTCACTCTATGACATCCAGTGATATGCACTCGGGCCCACTAGAGATTCAATCTGCAAGATATGACCGCCTCCGGGTGCACTCGTACCAGCCGATATTTCAAAGCAAAGATTGGGATTGCATACCCGTCGCGCAATCCGCAGGGCTATAGAGCTCTGGGGGCCCACCCGCCCCACAGGAGATGGTCTCGAAAGACCGGCCGCAGACATCACCGGTCCAAGATTCTACGTAGCTGCGCCTCCGCCCCGCATGTCGATCGACCACCCGTCCCAGAGACGAGCCTATTCCCTCCGGCAAAGATTGTGCGCAGAGAGAGGCCATCCTCGAGGCGCTTTACCTGATCTCGGGATTTCGTTCAAATTCCTCTCGAAATGGGTGATGGCCTTTGCATTTGAGGAGAAGGTCCATGAATGACCTCGGTCTTAGCAGAGAGCATTCCACACTTATGCCATTTAATTCCTATGCTATGTGTTCTCAGCAGATGGGATTCAGAGAGCCTCCGCAAAGGTAGGATGAGAACTAGATGCCCACATGTAAAGTGGGCTTTTTCGCACCCGGGTTATGACTATGCCCGTCCCATTCCACATACGACCACAGACTGGGAGGAGGTACGGTCGAGGCCGGGTGACCACTACACAGCATTTATATGCCCGCCCTCGAGCCCGAGGTGCAAGAGGACTCCATTCCAGACTGCTCACCTCCATCTCCCACACACTACACTGGGGCAACCGCAAAGTAGATACTCCCTGCCTTCCCATTCAAGACACTTATCCACCTGAGTACATCCATGCTAGCTCGAGAGAGATACCAGTGACGGATGCCATCCGCTCACTGGCAGCTCACAGCCAGCTGCCCAGGATCAGGTCAGCCTGCCACATTCCCATGCTGGACTCAGATTATGACCCATCCGGTCTTCCCTCGTGATCCCGTCCTTAGAGAGAGGAGCCCACCACCGATGCAAATTCTTCATCGATGTTCAAGTCGCAAAGAGCTAAAGCAGCTAGTCTACTCACCACCACCACCACAAAGCACAGAAATGTAGGTGGTTGAAGTTTCTTTGATTTTTGCTTCTATTTACGCCTTATCATTAACTCCGCTCTACCAATTCTTCGTTTAGGATTTATGTATTAGCCATAGTAGGCAAAGGATAGTTTCTAGTGGTTTTTCCATTTTGTATTCATGTATTAGCCACCGTGGCTATATCAAAAGTTATTTTGGGCTATATATATACAGCTTCAGACATATCATGTTTCAGGCTCCACTATGTGTGTAAATGTTTTTCTTTCAATCAAGTAAATTGAATCGGGCTTCATGTTGAAAATTGAATCACTATTTGTCACCCCATGTTAACAAATTCCATGCTTGAATTAAATTTGTCACTAAGGCCCAGCATGTCAACTTGAAAATTTCGTATGCTAATTCACACACGCACTCCGTATCAGTTCCAATAGCCAGGAACAAGGCGGCCTCTTTCGCTTTGCAAAGCCGCCTTAGGTATGTCAAGTAACCTAGGATAGGTTTGTGTTACCTACAGCTGAAGACCAATGTTGTTCCCCAAAAAGGAAAAGAAAAGAAAAAAGCAAAAAGAAAAGAAGCAAGAAAAGAAGAAAAGCAGTACAAAGTCGTGGAAGTTTTCACTTTGAAACCCGAGCACTGGCCCGAGGGGTGTATGGCGAAAGCCTTTGAAACCATGCCCTAAGCCTTAATTACCGGGAGTCATCGATTTCCAGGTTCGCTATACGGGTGAATAGTGAAGTTTAATGACTATGGGTGCTTTAATTTTCTCGGGTTGGCCCTGAGTCCGGTGAAGCCTTAAAGTAGGCTTCGGTCAAGGATCCTCACATGCCCTAAACTCCCTTGGTTGGGGAGTCATCTGCAACACTCGCTATACCTGATCAGTGAAGGCTCCGATTTTAAGCATCGCAATCTCTACGATGTCGATGCATAAAGAAAGAAAAGTGTAACTAGGCCCTATCTAGGCTGCTCAAACTTAAGGCCGCCACATAGTCGGGGGAGGTGGCAATTTTGGCACTTATTAGCTTAATCCAAGCTACATAAAGAATCATTGGGACTTAGTGGAAATCTGCCGTAGAATCATGGGAAAATCCAATTTCAGACTTAAATGGTTCTTGAAGTGATTTTGATTCTTTCATATTTGGTTTCAAATTTGATTTCAATTTTCATTTAAGGTATTGTTTATATGTATAGAAACCCTTTTGAATCATAACCTTTTCAGAATCACCGTGATGCACTTTTTCTTTATTTTGGTATCATAAGGGACTAGCAACAGTTTGTTGGTGGGGATTAATGCCCAAAAGTGCATTTTAAACCCTATATTAGATATGTTTTGAGTGCTATGCATTAATCATGTCATTTATACCTAATTGAAGTGTCTAGTCTTCTTAGTAGCACTTATGCCATTTAGAGGGTCATTTTCGTTGTTTTCAGGCTTTTCGCATTAATTGGAGTTCAATCTCAATACAAAGGATGAATCATAGTTGGAATTCAAGTCCTGTACCCATCAACCAAACCCAAGAACCAATGAGAAAACAAAGGCAAATAAGAAAATTGATGCAAATTTCTTGAAGGCAGGATGAAAAGCGTTGAAGGATCAACAATGTGCAGAATTTTGAGAAAGCTTATGTACTTCGCAAGATTGCAAAATTTCAGAACCTTAGCGAAAAAATTTCAGAACTCCAGCTTTAAATGCCAAATTCTTCACAGATCACTCCAAATTCACAAGACTGCCTCTAGCGAAAATAATTCATTTCGTTTTCACAAAAATTTCACATTTTGAAGGAACTTCTCGCAAGCAGCAATCGCTTCACCCTTAGCGGGTTCTTTGTTTTCATAGACCGTTGATTTCACTAGTTAGCTAAATTCCTCACCCAATAAATTGATGCCTCACATGTTTCGGTAATTAATGCCAACCGCTCCAAACTTCAGACATTTAATTGTCCTATAACTTAGCCAGCTCAGGTTTTTGGTATTTCTATATACCCTTTGGTGAGGCCTATATAAGCTCCTCTTGTTTTGTAAATTCAAGAGAAAATGGGAGGAGGAGAAACAATTAGAGTAAAGAATTGAGGAGAAGATATTTTGTAAGTTTCATTTTGTAAATAAAGTCTTATTTTGTAGTTTTGTTTTATTGCTTTTCTCTTCTCTCTCTTCTTCCTTTCTCTACGCAAACACCCTCAGGATGATAACCCAAGAGATGCACAAGCCCTTTCTTTAAAGCAAGAGGAAGTGGTCTGTACCTTGGTGGTGGGGCCTATGAATGTTGTCCTCTTGTACTAAAAAGCTACATGTAGTGTATTTATGGCCCTTATATTTCAAAACATGGTTGTATAATACTTGAAATGTCACACTTACACATTTCCATGCTTTAATCCAAAGGTATATTCAAAATGAGAGAGGTACTCGTGATTCTTGGTATTGGTCTCACAGCCTCAAAAATGATATTTATATGTTAGGTTTCTCAAATTGTATTGTAATAGCATTTAATGTTATTGGATTTGGCTAATGATCATGCTTAGGACTCCAGTGATTCTTTATACTTACTAGCCTCTAGATGATATTAATGTTGGTTTTAAATGCAAAGAGGCCATAACTACATGCTACCTGGGGACACTGGGCCAGAGTTGCTTTTACGGTGAGGTTTGCTAGTTAAATATAGATCCGTTATGCCAAGACTATAGGTTGCATGTCATAACGCGAGGATAAAACCCGAGGACTTGTTTGCCCTAACTTCGCTGCTAGTGACCTAATTCTTTCAAAGTTTACTTTTCACCTTTTACTTTCAGCCAGAATTACGCTTCAAACCATCTCCCACCTGCTTTTGGAAACACAAATCCAAAAGTCCAAATAGAAAGCTCACTCTTCGTGCAATTTATGCAAATCCATTTTAGGATGAAAACCCATCCGCGTGTTCACCTAGACTACTATATCAAGAAGAGCTCACTACCGCAAAGAAGTAGAATTAGGTGCATATACCTTGTTGATTTTAACTCACTTACCGGTGGTACTCTTAATCACATAGTTACAAGAACTCATACTTCTCTTGCACCCATGTCACTTTGGATAAATTTGCTTAATTAAATAAATTTGTCTTGATGTTTAGGATTTTAAAATTAGGTTAGTCTGTTATGACACTGCAAGTGCACAAAGCCACAAGTACAAATCCTAAAGTAAGTCTGTATCATTCCCAATTCTAGATCGACATGAATTAGAGATCATACCAACTACTAAAGTTCTATGTTATTTAATTAAAAGAATTTGATTATGAAAGTCTATCTACTAGATAATAAATCTTAGACTTTAACTAAAATTAGAAATTGACATAATATGAAATAAACTAAAAATTAAGAACTAACACGTGGATCTAACTGCTCCCTGTTAGAAACGAAAACTATCAGTGAATTATAATGAAACATTCAATTCCTGCATGAAAGTACATTGCTCTATTGTATTGATGGATCTAATTTGTCCAAGATTGCCTAAATGTTGCAGTTGGATTTCTCCACATTCACTGGTTAGAAACTCCTGCTTCTCTAGAAATCAAGTTCTACCTAGCTTACCAGATTTCCCGCTTCTTGCAGATCCTGTATTTTCTCTCTCTAATACTTCACACCCATTTCTTGATGACTACAGATCTTTTGCTTTCCTTCTCGTGATTTTGAAAAAGCCCTACAACTTAACCGTGGCCTATCCATCCCCGTTCAGTCCCCTTGATTAGATCTAAGCCAACACAATGGGAACTTTCCTTTAGATTTCAAGGTGAACTCTAATTATTTATATTGTTAAATACTCCTCCAACTTTAAATTATGGAGCGTAATGGGGATTTAGACAAATTAATCTTCGTGAGCTCAAAGATCATCAATGGTAGTCTAACATACCTTAAAAGAATGTTTCACTTCGTGAATCTCCATCTCCGTGTCGTTTTTGCAGGGCATCCTCTTGAAATCAAAGCAAGATATTCCACAAAATGGTATCTGTACTACCATACAAGAACCATTCGAGTTAAAAAATAACACTAAGCAAGTAAATCACTACCCAAATAACGCTCTCCATTCTTGGTAAAAAGACTGTGAACTAACTATAATTCAATCCAAAGCAGAATCATATTCCACTATCAGATTGCGATTAAAGAAATGGAACACCGATCACGTACAGCCACTATAATCGCAATGAAACTGAGAAAAAAATGAACTCCAGAAATTTGTTTAGATTCTATAAATTTAAGGTTAATTTTAAGTAGCTGAAAATAATAATAACAAAAATTCGCCTAATCGCTTCGTATAGCGAAGTGCATGAGATCCAAAAGAATTAAAAATAAAAATGGAAAATAAAGAAAATTTTACTCTAAACTATACACTAGTTCCTCTTCGTTCCCCTTTTCTAGGTAGTGAAGATTCAAGCTACTTACTATTCTAACACTGCCTATTTATATCAAGAAAGAAATCGCTAATCCCCAAAAAGCTCCAAGTGGAATTCCTAAAAGAAAGCCCATTTTACTGTCCTAAGTCGCGACCTCAAGCTGGTGTCGCCACTTGGATTTTCCTTAATTACTCTTGTTTAGTCGCGACCACATTTCTTTGTTGTTACTAAAGTTCCTCGCACCAGATTAGATTAGTACGCGACATCGTTTATACGCGACCTTATTGGCCCACCGCTTCAAGAGGCTGATACCGCTAATTACTTCGCCACGGCCGCGACTTCGCTTGTCTCTTCTTTCCTCAAGGCCTCGGAGTCACGACCCCAGCTATGAGTCGATTCTTTTCCTCATTACACAAGACGTCAGGATTCCGATTCTAAGTCACAATTACATTTATGTTCTTATCGCATTACTTCGTGTCATGACTTTCTTTTTCCTCGGTCGCACCTTGTTTGTGGTCTCACCTCTTCATTGTGTCTGAATTTAGGGCTGCGAATTCCTACAGTGATGTCGCGACTCCTTTCTGACATGTTCATTTCCCTTTTCCGGTCGCCAAATTTCAATTCTCCTTTGTTGCAACCAGTTTCCTCCTTCCAACCTCTATTCCAGCTCGTGACCTCAAGGTGATCGCGAATTTACAAGCTGCTCTTTTTCCGGTTTCCCATGAATCCCAATTGCTCAAGAGTATTATGACCAGATTTCTTCCGCTCACTCTTCTTCAGTCGCGACCACCGAGTGGTCGCAACATCGCTTGCGGTATTTGATTAATAAATGGTCGCAAATCTCGCTTTCTAAAGAAGGACTTCGCTTGGCTTCGCCTGTGCCATAATTCTCCCTTTGTTCTTCAACTCTAATTTGGTTGCAACTTCAATCTTCCCCGCTGAGACTCCAGCCTGGGGCTTTCATGTTACGACCTCAACTAAGACGCCGTGACTTCAAACGGAGCCCCTTTATTTAAAACTACCAGAACTTCAGCTTCGTAGACTTCCCTGTGGCTTTATTGATCGATCCACGTCATGAATTTCGACTGACGTCACACCTCGCTATATCTACAATTGGCGTCAGCGACATCGAGTGGTGTTGGCGACTTCAAGATTCTACTTTGAATATTTCCTTTAAATTTCCCAACCACACTTCCTTCGCTGCAACCCTTTATTTTGTTGCTTTGAAAGTAATTTGGTCGCTAGCCTAATCTCAAGTCACGACTTCGCTTGAATGTTTCTTCTATTTCTTCCTCATATCGGTCCTCACATGTCGTAACTTGGAATTAACTTAACAAATGTACTTCACGCGATCCGACTTTCAACAGGATTTCATTTATGCTTTATAGTCGATATCTTCTCCTCGGTTTTTTTTTTTTTTGCTGGGATTTTCGCTTCTGCTGTATTTTTCTACAAAATTAAATTTGAGTAAAATATCCACATTTCGCATACGACAAACATTTATCTCAGAATATGGCTCGAAATGGATTAAAAATCAAATGAGTTTTTGGACTCATTAGCCACCGGAGGGGCAGCGGGACACTACCATCTTCTTCTTGTTTTTTTTTTTGCAAGTGTTTGCTAGCAGGTTGATGCTCCGACGGTCTGCTGACTTAGAAAGTTCTGGTGACTAAAATCTGCATGTGAGGCTCACGCTCTCATGAGAAAGAATAAGAAATCTAAATAATCTTACTCACATCTAACAAATTTTAATGTTTTGAAAATGGAAGACATAAAAAAATCTACAAATCCAGGCCATATTTCCTCCAATTCAAGCTCTACTTTCTTCAATGACATCTCTTCATTTTGTTGTTATGAAATCATACCCTCTTTTATTTAATTAAATATAATTATAAGTTTACAATAATTACATTAAAGAAATTGTTATCCATACCTCCTACATATGTGTAATAACATTACGCCCATATGTCATGAAGTCAAAACCACTATCATTGTAACCTTTGAACTCCTGTCCAACATCAATAGTGTTTGCCAACATATAAAGCTAGAAAATCCAAGTTTGTGATGCATTCTGGCCAACTTAAACTGCTTTTCATTGGGATATTCCTCCGAATTCAATATCTCACATTTTCATCTTCATGTCAATACAAAAGCATAGATTGTACCCTCACCACACTTCTCATGTCGATGCTCAAGAATAATGGGTGTATATGAATGGAGAATAGCGGTCCTATTTGGAGTAATAATCAAAACCAAGATAGAAATTCACAAATGAACATATTATCTTTGAATTACTTCAAAAATAAAATATCTTACTTCCAATGTGGGGCAATAGCATTGCCACAAAATTTCAAGAATTCCAAAAGGCTCTTCATCTTTATCATATTGGTTTCAAATACTCATTCAGTCTACAATATTTTTTTTTTCTTTATAGGATCAAATTTATCCACAATATGGTGCTTAATCATTACACAATGTAGGAAAATCGCTTTTGTATCTTCTCCCACTCATAGAAGTGCTTTTGGTATAAGCATCCTCTATTATTACAATAGAAGACATGAAAATTCTTCCATGTTTCTTCCCTATGGAATGCAAATATTGCAATCCACAAAATACATCACTGTAAAATGAAAAGTGACTCTAAATATTAGGAGAAAGAGAAATTAATATTACTATATATATATATATATATATATATATATATATATATATATATATATATATATATATATATATATATAGGTTAGAAGGGCTTTATCATGGAAAAACAAAAAGCAAGTCACAAGCCAAATATTGAGTAAATGGATCTACAATTGACAATTTCACCTCAGATACTTTAAATTACAAAAAATTGAAAACCATTTGACTAATTTTAATAGTTTAAAATGACAATCAGATGAGTTATATTTTTATATCATTTGAATTGGACTACTAATTTACTAGTAAATTTCGACAACAAAATAAAGAGAAAAGAAGAATTAAAGAGTGCCTTAGTCTTTGTTCAAACCATTGGTGTTCTCTTGAGGGGTTATTTGTCTTTGTTCTCATCAAGGCCTAAAACTCGAAGGATCCCAACATAATGTTCAAGGGCAATGTCAATAAAGAAAGGCAAAAGTCTCAAAGTAATATTAATTATATTGCTTTTTCTTTTTTGTATTTTCCATGGTACATCTACAAACATTTTTTCTTGCTAATATCTTTTTTATCGGCAAATAGCATTGTATTAATCACAAAAAGACACTGGCATCCAAGCAATATACTAGAAGTATACTAAAAAAGGCACCATGAGCATACAAAAAAGAACACAATTACAAAACCAGCCACCAACCCAAAAGAACACCCACCAACCTTACCTACAACCTAAGCAAGTCAAAAAATCCACTAAAGAATATGTGTTATCCACGCCTACAGTCTGCCTGCCTATTAAGTTGCTAATAAAGGTAGAATTCATCCTGTAGGCGGAGGGCTCTTCATTGTCAAAAGCAACCCTATTCCTTTCTTTGTAAGTAAGATCTTGGCGGTAGGCAACCCTATTCTTAGTAATATCTTGAACAAAACCCGAACTTTTTTTAATAAGTAAATTGGCAATTTATATTAAAAATTAAAAAGAGAAAGAAACCGAAGAACTAGCCTAAAAGTTTACAAGAAGTAAACTACATGAACCTTAAGGCTTATAAAGAAATACCAAAGGAACCATAACAAAACCCACTAGCCCCTAACCATTCCCCGAAAAAAATGAAAATTAGTTCTATGTACAGGCTCAAAATTTGTAACTAGCCTAGACCAAGACCAAAGAGAATAAGAAAAGGAGCTTTTCATCTCTTGAACATACGGCGTCTCATCATCTAAGATTGTCCTATTTCTCTCCCTCCGCACTATCCAAAAGAGTCAAAGGGATGTGGTCATCCAATTTTTTTATGTTTTTCCTCACAAAAGAACCTTGCCAACCAAGTTGAGTCTCTCTCATTAAGGGAGAACCAAGCAATGCTGAAGAGAGAAAAAAGAGAAGACAACAAACCCATTACCCTTTAAACAATGAATCGGGATATGTTCAATGGCCTCTTCATTCTCACCAGAAAGGGAGAATCTATAGGCAAGATGTCTTCCTAGTTTCTTTAGTTGATCCAAGATCGTCACTTTGCCCCACCATTCCAAAACGCCATAGAGAGATTTAACTAAAATTATCTTTAGATTTTCTCCACACCATCCTATCCTCCATTTCTAGGCAAACCCTCTTCTTGAATTAAAGAGATGAAACCTTACACCAACTCCAACAGCCAATCATTAAAGGACCTCAAAAACTTGGGATTCCATCCACCCACCTCACCTGAATGATCCCAAATCTCTGCCACATTCACCTCATTGGAAGCAATTGTTGTATAAAGCAAGGGGTATCATACATAAAGGTTCTTTACCATACCACTTGTCCTCTAAAAAATAAACTCTTCTCTTGTCCCCCACTTCAAATATGCTAAAGTTAGCTAATAGGATTACTTCCTTTCTATCTCATTCCACATCCCACGCCATAGCCCCCTTTTACATCACAAAGGCATTATCCTCCTTTTCTATCCCTTATACTCATCGAGCAACAACTTTCCAGGCTGAGTCCCTTTCCACTGCAAAATTTCCAATTCCATTTGCAAAGGAGAGCCATATTATTTTTTTTTATAAGCAAAGGAGAGCCATATTCATAGAAGAAAAGCTTCTAACATCTAGACCTCCATTGCCTTTGTCAATACAAACCGTCTTCCACTTCACAAGGTAGGAAGACGCCTTCTCTATGTTTACAAAATACACCCCTCTCATTTTTTTCCAAAATAGAACTTTATATTTCCAAAATAGAGTAAATAACCTCATTGGAAATGAGGGAAGCATTAAGAATGTCTCCCTTCAACAAAAGCAATCTAAGCAAGAGACACCACCTTACTCATTTCTTTATTTAACCTATTAGCTAAAATCCTTGCTAGTAAATTATAAAGACTTCCTACCAACTAATAGGACTAAAATATATAAGATCTTCAACCCTTCCTTATTTATGAAACTAACACCAAAATGTCGAATTTAGGCTTCGCAATTATTTACCGTGCTCATGGAATTCTTTAAACATGCTCCATACAGTTGTGTCCTTAAACGAAATTCCAACCAAATTTCTAGAATGCTATTGTGAAGTCATCCGTCGGGATATGCCAAGGCAAAGAAAAACCTCTCTTCTTGCATGCGGGGGAGGTTGGGCAAAGGTTTCAAATACGTGGCTAAGTTCACCGAATTAACCCGCTTCATCGATGATTATGTGACTGGGCCGTATATTTACCAAAGTGAGGAAGTTCGAGGATGGTCTGAAATTGTCCATCCGGGTAAAATTGTGGGACTCCTCCTACAAGACATGGACTTGATGGTCAAGATAGCTATGGCCATTGAGAGGGAGGTGGATGACGCACGGAACATCTGAGAGGCGGGTGTTAAAGATAAGTGAAAGATTTAGGCTTAGAGGTTGAAACCTTTGAAGAGCCTTTGCATGTGAGTCTCCCCTAGGAATTAGAGTGAACGTTGATCAGATATGTCGGGATTATTAGTTAGAGATCTCAGAGATTCTACTCATTGTGGACCTTAGGGTCATGGACATGTCGGAGTTTGACGTCATCCTCGATGAACTCGTCGATTTACACACCGAGTAACTATCGATCAGGATCGCAGAGGTTATTGCCTACACACCGGATGATGTTTGTGTTATGTTTTAGGGGGATAATCACAATGCTTTACCCCAAGCCGTGTACGACTCTAGATGGCATAGACAAGCTGATGGTTGATACAAGCCTAATTCTGTGAGGACGAGGCAAGATAGGAACTGGGTCTACCCTAGTAGCTCAGGAGTATGAGGACTTTTTTTCGGACGAACTACCAAGATTACCTTCGTAGAGGGATGTAAGCTTCACTATTGAGGTACACCCTGGTACATTGCCTATTTCTATGACTTCGCGTAGAGTGACGCCTTCTGAGTTGCAAGAACTCAAGGTCCAATTACAGAATTATTGGGCAGGTTTATTAGACTGAGCACTTCACCTTAGGGCACTCCGGTGTTGTTTGCCAGGAAGAAGGACAAGACCCTTCGGCTATGTATAGACTATCGGTAGTTGAATAGGGTTACTATAAAAAATATGTACCCTTTGTCGAGGATTGATGATTTATTTAATCAATTGAGAGCGCTGCTTCTACACAAGATATCTCTCGCACCTATACCATCGCTGAGGGTTGTGAGGTAGATATTCTAAGACATAGACGCGATATGGGTAGTTTGAGTTCACAGTGATGTCATTCGGATTGACGAATGCTCTAGTGGCATTCATGGATCTCATGCATAAGGTGTTCCAACCCTATCTAGATCAGTTCATCGTTGATGACATCTTGATCTACTCTAAGTCTAAGGAGGAGCATTAGGGTCACTTGAAGATTGTTCTCCAGGTTTTGAGAGACCATCAGTTGTATGTCAAATTCAATAAGTGTGAATTTTGGCTTACTAAGGTGAAATTCTTGGGACATGTGGTGTCTCCAAGCCTCCCAGATATCCGTGGCCTAGAGTAAGGTCGAGGCGCTTGGCGTAGTCGAGAGATCGAAGTCAGTTTTTGAGATACACGGTTTCTTAGGATTTGTAGGGTATTTGTAACACCCCAAATTATACCCTAGTAGTAGGGGTGTTCATAAATTGTAAAAAATCGCCCAAACCGAACCAAACCGAACCGAAACCACGGTTTTCAAAATTCATTGGTTTGGATTGGTTTGAGTCCCATTGACATCGGTTCTAAGTAATGTTTAGGGGTGGAAATCGCGTAACCGAACCGATCTAAATCGGTTATTTTAATATATATATATATATATATATCTTCTTTAAGTCTTAACCTAATTTTTTTGTCATCTTCACGCACGGCTAGAAGCTCACCACAATGCCGGTCCAACAGCAAAATCAATCTCCGACTACCCCACTCATCTGCAAATCTCCTACAGCCCAACCATCTACATTCGTCTCTTAAGCCTCCATTGTTCCCTGCATTTGTAATCTTGCCTCTTGTAAGTGAAACTTCTATGTTATTTTTTAACTTAAGTTATTTTTTTCTTTTTTCTTGTGGATTTGTATTTGAACTAGGTAATGAAAGAACTCATACCGCTCTGGTCTCACCCGATTTCTCGTAATTTATTTAATTCGTCTTTCAGGTTGTGTAAACTTTCATGTTGAAAAATAAAAATATTACATACAACATGCTACCATTTTCATATAGTTTGGAATTTATTGACTTTTTTCAAATGGCCGAATTTATTGACTTTTTTTCCACATTCAAATTCAAATTAAATATAAAAGAAAAATAAAATTTTATTTTATTTTTTATATCATCTAAAAATATTTTTGAGTTATCTTAACCAAATGTGGATGTTACCATATAGACTATAAATATTAAATTCCAAGTCTAAAGTATTAAACTTAATAAAAATTCATTTTAAATAAATTTTTAATTCTATTTATGATATTGTACTTTTTATGTTTACCATAATATAACTTTTACAATGCCTATTAATTGTGATGACATAAATAAATTGAATTAATGTGTTTAGCTATAAAAAAATTGAATTAATTTCATAATTGTTACAAATAGAATTTAGTGATAGATCATACATAGTAAATTTCAAGAAATTTAATTTCTTTAAGTCTTCTTTTTTCCTTATAATATTTCTACTAACTTCAACTCGTATACAACATGTAAACAATGTTTTAGATAATTTTATCACTACTCCCATGTTGAACAGGCTAATATAGAAAGTGAACTATTTTTAAAGCATATTAAATTGTACGTATTGAAGACTTTAGAAGAGAATAAAAAGTAGACACTTAGCCACACACTAAGAGAGTACTATACCCTTTATTGATATCAAACCATGGGTTTGATACTTTTAGATGCTAAAATAGTTAAATAAAAAAATGGAATTTTGTTATGAAGATGCATATAAAAATATGTAAAAATAGAAATGTTTTTGTTTCTCATATCAATCCTCCATGGTCACTTATGTCCATTTTCATTATTTTAAAGCATTATTTTATTTATGAAAAACAAGTTTATATTTTAATTTCAATTTCAATTTTCTAATATAAATTATATCTTATTAATTGTTGTAGATGGATGAGGATGTGTCATTAAATGTTGAAGGTTACATCGAAGAGGGAATAGTATCAAAAAATGAAGGAGAAGAAGGCAAAGTGGATAAATTGGAAAATAATAGCGTTGAAATGACAAAGAAAGATGAAGGTAAACCATCAACCTACAAAACTTAAAAGAATGAAAGGAAGCGAGGGGGTAAGAAAAATTTCTGTAATATGGGATCATTTCACTAGAAATAACTGTGAGAAAAATCCATGTGCATCATGTAACTATTGTGGCCAATCTTATGCTAGTGATTCTAGAAAGAGTAGGACTAGTAATTTATGGAGTCACTTGCAATCAAAATGTAGAAAATCTCCTTATAAAATGATTGATAACAAACAAAAGATCATTAGTTTTGATACTAAGAAAGAGGCCTGGGATGGATGAAGCAGATTGGGAATTTAAAGGTTGTTAAGTATGATCCTGAATCAATTAGACAAGCCTTGGCATCAATGATTATTCGTGATGAATTGCCTTTTAGAATCGTTGAAGGGGAGGGATTTAAGGATTATTCTTGCTTATTCTTGCAATTTTTTCAAACCGATGTTATAAGTTTGGATTGAATATGATGCTCAAACTAATCCAAACCGATCCACGAACACCCCTACCTAGTAGTTTATTATAGTTTAGAGGTATAATAAAGTAAAATTTGTATTTTTTTGGAATTTAAGTGATAAGAGTGAAAAATGATAAACCCGAAATTTATCCAAGAGTCAAAGGTATAATGGTCAATTACAAAATAAGGACTCAAAGGACATTATATAAGAAGATTATATGCTATTATAGAATAATGATAAATGACTTGCAAATAAAATGAACTTTGAGGACTAAATAGCAAAGGGGAAAAACTTAAGCTAAAAATGAGATTTTTTCCAAACATGGCCTTATAACGAATGAGATAAGACCAAAACTTGTCTTTGAATGAGGGAGAATTTCATTTTGGGCAAAGTGAGAGTTAGGGCATCTGTTGGAGGAGAAGAAGGACAATTTTTTTTTTTGGTGTGCTTGTTCTCCATTTCAAGGTTCCACTTGTTCAAGTAAAGTGAAGAAGAAAGGAAGAAGAAGTGAAGAAGAATCAAGGTTAGGAAAATTTCCAACTTTCTCCATCTCTAGATATATTTTGATTTAGGGTTTAAAGTTTGGTTAAGGTTTGGGATCTCCTTCTTCTATTTTGTGGTTGTTGTGTTGTGCTTTTGCTTTGAATCCTCAATGGAGAAGCTTGGTGTGAAAATGAAGAAGGTCGTATGGTTCGTGAGGTGTTATCCTTTTTTTTTTTCCGACCCTTGCTTTATCTAGCCATAACTTGGCCATTAGACCTCCAAATTGAGTGATTCTAGGTTGGGATGAGATATTAGACCCGTATCTTGAATTATCTAGAAGAAACCGGGTCCAAAAGATGATTGTAAGACCTCTGAAATTGGGGTTGAATTCAAAATTGTCTCACTAAAATGGGCATTTATGAGCGTTCGGGTCATAAGTTGAGTTTTAATCATTCAAATTGAGTGATTCTAATTTATGTGTAATCTAGACTTCTTATAGAATAGCTCCTAAGAAGGAAGGGTAATCAAATTCAGCTTCTATTATGCCCAAAAAATTCTGGAACTTAGCTTAAAGGTAAGCTTTTGGGTTTATCCTCTGATTTTGGTAGAGTCTTGGTGTTTGGGTCATAAGTTGAGTTTTACTAATCCAAATTGAGTGCTTCAAATTTCTAGGTAATCTAGACTTCTTGGAGAACATCTTTCATGAAGAAAGTATTGCAAAATTGTATTGGGAGTGTCCTTTTCTAAGGACCATTTTGTGTAAAACAGATATGATAGAATTATAGGGAAAGTGCTGTCAAAATTTCCTCAGAACCCGTTTTCTTGTACTGGCCATAACTTGGCCTCCTGACCCCAAATTGGAGGATTCTAGTTGAGGAAGAACCCTAAGAGGTAAACATACAAAAATCTAGAAGGTACTGAGAATAAATTCTAAACCTAAGTCCCCTACTTTTGAGGTTGAAGTGAAGATACGGGTTTTGATTTCTCAACATGGGTAGGTTTTGTATTTTGGCCATAAGTTAAGTTATAAAGATCCAAATGAGATTATTCCAATTTTTAATGAAAATAGACTCATAGAATTACAACTTTCATGAAAGAAGTTTGGGTAAAACATGTCTTGTTTATTCCAAGAAAATTGTGCTAGTGAAGGTGAAAAATCTGTTTCTAGGTGGGAAGAACATTTCCCATAATTTGACATCTTAGGCAAAAATACATTGTTAATGTATGATCGTAATATGACTTGAACATGCTGATATGCATGAATAAATTACAATTATAAGAATTGACTTGGACAATAATATGAATGAGGTTAGACCTCTATAAAATGTTTTGAATCACATATAATTGTATGCCTGCTTAAGACCGGATCGTGAATAAATAGGGACTAGTGCTACGCAAGATTCTATTTAAGGCTTCTAAGACTCGATTAGGTGCTACAACACTCCCGCTCAATGCTCGGCACTCTTGTTCAAGGCTTCTAAGATTCCCGCATCGCACTGCGGTACCCGTTATTCATTCTACCGGTCTATGTGCAAATATTTATATGAAAAGTACATGAATAAGGACCAATATGTTTATGTAAATAAGAATTTATGATGCATCAGTATACTTCTATATCGCATCAGAAGGTAAATTCCTGCACCTTCTCGTCTGAACTGTATGATATGTACTTCTACAAGAGAGATCAATATGATGACCTGCAAATGATACGTACATGTGTATATATATATGAACCTGATAAGCATGAAAATGGTTAAATATAATTACCTGAAATAATATTACATGCTTGTTTATTGTATTTGATAATAGTTATAAGTGATTTTGTTTTTATGTATTTTCCTCACTAAGCTATAAGCATAGCATGGGTGTTTAATCCATGTAGGTGATGAAGAAGTTGTCAAGGACATCCCGCGTTTGTCAAGCCAACAAAACCCTTGAGTCCTCCTCAGGACCTTCTTCTTTGTTATAAAGGAAGCTTGTATTAATATAAGCAATTTTTTTTTACACTCAAGCATATTTATAAGATTTTTTTAAACACCACTATGGTGGTAGTTTTACTTGGTTATATTTTGTAGTCTTGAATTTTTATAATTCAGATTTTTGAAGTAAGATTATGTCATTTTGACTTTTGCTCGAGTTGTTCCTAATATTTGCCAAAGGCGGGTTTACAGTCTCACCAGGTGGCATATCAGAAGACCCGAGAAATTCCAATTTCGAAAAAGGCAAAATCGTACTCTCGATTACAAAATTGTAATTTCGGTTAAAAAAATCTAGAATTTATTCTCAGATTCAATGATGAAATCCTGATTCTCAATTTGTCAGACTGCCTCACGAAATCTAGCTAGCATGTAAAAATTTGCAGAATTCGAGACAATGAGTTGACACGCTTTTTCGAGGCATCGCGGTTCGTGCCGTGAAAACGATTTTCGGCGTATCAAAGTCACATATAACACGTACTCATATGCCATAAGTAGTATGAGTAGAGAAATGATGTAAATGGACGGCCGAGATAGAGCCGAATGTCAAAACTGGGAAAAGAGGGACATAACGGGTATTAATGGATTTGTTTAAATTAGCTAAATGACAAAACAACAAATAGTGTTGTCTCTCCCATTCAAAAAGGAAGCAAAACGTGAAGGGCAGGAGAGAAAAGAACCAGTAGCCATTTTCGTTTGATTCTAGTGAGAGAGAGTCTTCCTTCTCTCTAGAAATACACGCGATCCGACCGTCGGCAGTCTTCGGGACAAGAAGGGAAGTTGCTCTACGCAGAGCGGGCTACGCGTGACACCGGGATTTGGAGGAGTTTGACAACTCCATGAGGTAGGGCCCCTGCCCTGGGGTTTTATTCTTTGTTTCAAGAGCTGGGTGTTAATGTTTGAGCTGGAATGAGGGCGTGAGGGGCTGCCACGCTTCCAAATCTTGGAACCGAGGTGTTGATTTTGAAACCCATGTGGACAGTCCGTGACTGTCCACGGGCTGTTTGGAGTGCCATGGTGAAATGTGTGCTATGAATGTATGCTTTGATGTGTATGAGGCCGGAATCGGCCGTGAAATGCGGGTTCACAAAGTGAACCAATGAATTGATGAGTGGATTTTAAACCGTGAACCCTAGGTTTTATTGTCTAGAATAGTGACACGAAAAATATATTTTTGTGTGAAAATGTGTTTGATCGAGTGATTCAAGTTGAATTGCTCGTGTTTGATCATTAGCCCAAGTAAGCTAATTTTGATGTATGAAATGAGAAATTACATGACATGATTGTGTGAATTGAATATTTTGTGAATATATGCATGTTTATATATTTACATGTGAATTAGACTGTGTTGGAATTGGCATACATGCATTCCATATGCACTAGAACACCCTATGACCATGGGAGCGAAGTAATGAGACGAGCCCAGAGAAAATGGTTCAGAGTGGTTCCAAAAGATGTTAATTACTCCAAGGTCTAAAAAAATATCAATCGTCGGAGACGGCCCAATTGATATACATCGGAGGGTAGTCCACAAATAATATCAATCGTCGGAGACGGACCAATTGATATATATACATCGGAGGGTTGTCCACAAACAAAATAATTCTCATACGAGGCTTAGGCGAGTGTGAGGGAGTTTGGAGGACTCTTGCAATGAGAGGATGAGTTAGGACATTTGGCAGATCATGCATTTGCTTGAATGTGTGTTTATTTTGGAACATTGCACTGCACTTAGGTGGAGAGTAGCCCAATTTAGGGCGATTCCACTATCGAGCACAGCTCACCCCGTCGAGGGATACTATTTGGCTGCATAGGAGCGTATGAGGACTCATTGGCCCTAGAGGCTGAGTTTAGAAGAAAAGCCGAATTGTGGCTTTGATGATCTTAGCCATGGTTAGAATTTCTAATTTTAATATATGTGTTGTATAAGAGTAAAATGACGAACTCTTAGAACTATTGGATATAGCTGATTCATAGTCGGGTATGTTTTATGGGTATCGTTGAGGGGCCCAAGCGGTCGCTTTACTCATGTTGTGATCATATTGGATATATGTCGCGAGTGATGATGCAGGGGCCCAAGTGGCCATTATTTACTCGCTTAGTTGTATAATGACCCCGCATGGTCATTGACCTGTTTGGGACAAAGTTATGTACTGGGGTAGGGCCTCGTACAAAGGAGACTCTCGCTCGATTTTATGAGTGGCCGTAACCCGACATCCACCAGATTCCACGTTGACGGTAGTCAATCCACTCCGGGTTTGTGGCGTCACACATACCCTCACTTGCCATAATTATGGGGTAGAGGCATCATAAGGTATTACAGGAGGTTCATTGAGGACTTCTCCCGATTAGCTGCACCTATGACGAGATTGACCCGGAAGGAGGTCAAGTTTGAGTGGAATGACTCGTGTGAGAGGGCATTCCAGGAGTTTAAGAGGAGGCTTACTTCAACCCTTATTCTGATAGTTTCAAAGAGGGGACAGAGGTACATTGTGTATTGTGATGCCTCTAAGGATGTGTTTTGATGCAATCCGGGAGGGTCGTGCCTTATGGTTTTCTGTAGTTAAAGAACCACAACAATAGTTAGCCCACACATGACATGGAGTTGGCGGCCATTGTCTTTACCTTGAAGGTTTTGTGCCACTATCTATACGGTGTAAGTACATTTTTACACAGCGGGACCTCAACATGAAGCAACATAGGTGGATGGAGTATCTGGAGGACTATGACTTCACTTTGCATTACCATCCCCTCGTGAAGGCAATGCGCTAATGCACTCTACCAAGTCATGGGGAGTGTTGGGTAGTGTGGCTACGCTTTCCCTATTGAGCAGAATGATCGAGTCCCAAGGACAGGACACAGAGATATTGTCCATTAGGGACTGGGTACTATCGAATACAGGTGACAAAGGCTAGGCCATTCATATGGATGGTAGTCTTCGGTATAAGGGAAGAGTTATGGTTCCCTAGTCGGTGATTCTGAGAGAGAGATCCCTTCGTGGAGTTCCATTGCTCCCGTTGTTGTGCACCCAAGTGGCAATTTAAGATGTACCATGATCTTCGCCATCGCATACTCGAATGGGAGGAAGAAACACGTCAGATTTGTCTGATGTCTCATGTGTCAATAGGTAAAAGCCGAGCACCAAAGGCCAGTGGGATTACTCCAGCCCTTGGAGGTAGCTGAGTGGAAGTGGGAGCACATTAGATGGATTTTGTGACCTACTTGCCAGAGATTACGAGGGCTTGACGCGGTGTGGGTGATAGTGGATCGGCTTACTAAGTTAGCACACTTTTTGGCTATGCGGATGACCTTCACTTTGGAGAATTTCTATAGGTTGTACGTACGGGAAATTGTCCGATTGCATGGAGTTCCAGTATCTATAGTGTCGGATCGGGATCCCAAGTTTACAACTCACTTTTGGAAAAGTTTTCAATGAGCCATGGGGACACAGTTGATGATGAGCACAACTTTTCATCCCCATACGGACGGTCAATCAAATAGGACCATCCAGACTTTAGAGGACATGCAACGAGCATGCGTCCTTGATCTCAAGGGTAGCCGGGAAGAGCATTTACCCTTAGTGGAATTCGCCTACAACAATAGTTACCAAGCGATCATACAAATGGCACCCTATGTGGCACTATATGGAAGGCCTTGTCGATCTTTGAGTTGTTGGATGGAGGTGGGAAAGAGACCCACCATGGGTCCGGATTTGGTTAGAGACACCTATGAGAAGGTGGATTTTATATGGAATCGTCTTCTCATGGCTCAAAGCCAATCTAAGAGCTACAACAAACGATTTACCGACCTTCGAGCCTGAGGTGGGCGATTATGTCTTCAAGCGTGACGCCTAAGAGAGGAGTAGTCAGGTTCGGCAAGTAGGGAAAGCTATTGTCAAGGTATATTGGGCCCTTCGAGGTACTCGAGAGGGTAAGTATGATTGCATACTGGTTGGCATTACCACCAAGCTTATCGGGTGTTCATGCGGTATTCTATGTCTCCATGCTCGGGAAGTACACTCCAGATCCGACTCATGGAGTGGATTAGGGCGAGCTTGTTGTTGATGCGGATGGAACCTTCGAGGAGGGACCGGTAAGTGTCATGGACAGCTGGGATCAAGTTTTGCAATGCAAGACCGTGAGGCTAGTGAAGGTGTTATGGCAGCACCGAGGAGTGGAGGAGGCAACATGGGAACGCGAAGACACTATGCGTGTCAATTATTCTTTCCTATTTGAGGATGAAGATATGTTTTTAGTCATTTGGCATTAAATGATGGTTTCATATACATGTGATTTGGAATGTGTATGTGTTTGTGAATTTCGGGGAAGAAATTCTTTTAAGGGGGGAAGGATGTAAAGCCTAGGCAAATTTGAATTTTTCTGAAAAATGGTAAAACGATAAATTGCGCTATAGTACGGGCTGCAGACCTGAAATTTTCTAGATCCCGGATGACAAAACGTACCTTATTGTGGGATTCGTCTCATGAAATCTAGTTACCCAGACGAATTTTGTTGAATTTCGAGATAGTCGGATTTTCACGATTTTCGAGGCGTCCTGCCTAATGCACCCCAAAAACAGAATTTTTTTAGAAAAATCTCGAAAGTGAAAAAATAAATTAAGTAAAGTTAATTTAAAATAAATTGAACTTGAACCGGGGCGAAATAAACTGTTTCGGGGCAGAAACGGACACGGACTAGTCAAGGACAAGTGGCTCGACTTGAGCCACTCACTTAAACTTAAGTGAGGGGCTTGGGACAAAAGGTCCCATTCTGATTTCCTGCTGAAAACCGTGAGAGAGGAGAAAGGGAGAGAAAAGAGAGAACTCCAAGTTTCTCTCTTCGATCTATGGAGTTCCTTTGATTGGATTTCGTCGGGCCAAGGCTTAAAGTTCATCGCCTCACAAGGGCTACGCGTGGGTACCAAAAAGGAGGGATTTCACCGAAGATCCAAGGGAAGAGATTTCAGGAAATAAAAATTTTCGGGATTAGGAGGTGTTCTTGAGACCTCCTTTGGTTCTACTACACTCCAAGATGTAGGGATTCTTCCTACTTTGGTTTATTTCCACCCTAAGGGACCGATTTTTAGGGGAATGTTGTGTAGAGGTCCTAAGGGCCTGTTTGGATGATTTAGGAACTGGTTAAAGCTGTTTTTATGGCTTATTTGTGGGTTGGTTTGGTTATGGTCTTTGGAAAGGACCAAAGATGTGAAAAAAAAAAATGATATGTGAGTGGTTAAGGGGAAATTCTGCCAAAATTTCCCTAGACCCTTGTCCTTGTTTTTGGCCATAACTTGGCCTATGAACCTCCAAAGTTGATGATTCTAGTTAGGGATGAACCCTAAGAACAAGAGCTACAAATGTCTAGAAGAAACCAAGGTTTAAATCCGGCTCTAAAGACCCTGAAAATGAGTTTTATAGTAAGATACTGATTTTGTCCCCTCTACTGGAGTAGCTCATGTTTTTTGGACTATATATTGGGTTATAATGATCCAAATGATGTGAATCAAAATCATACTAAAACTAGACACCCAGGAGAGTAACATTCATGAAGAAAGTATGGTCACATAATGTCTTTATTGTTCCCAGAATTTCATCCAATTGAGAACACAATACTGCCCATGGAAACTATTCAAGAGCACTCCGGAATGTTTTGTTCATATCTCCTAATTTAAAGGTCTAAATGACCTGATCTATAAGCTTTGGAAACTTAAGACATAGGTGAACATTTTGTTAGTAGAACACTTTGTCTAAAAACCTCGTTTACAAGGTCAAAATTGTAGTTGGAGATGGACTTGGGATGTGCATGTATTAGGGACTGTTTGACTAGTCTTTGAGCCCGGTTTAATGAGGCTGTTGGGCTGTTGTTGTGACACTCTATATGCCACATTTTTCCCTAAGGATTAAGTGTGTTGTTGCTTGATGTGTGATATCATGCTTGTTTGTTGTGGTTTGGTGAAATGTTAATATGTGTGTTCTAAATGTATTAACGTTGTTGTGAATGTTTAATTGAAAATTATATGCATGTAATATAATTGTCCATGATACATGGTAAATTGTATGGTTTATATGGTTCATATGGCATTCATTACATGTGGGATATGACATTAACATGCAATGACATATTGCATTGCATCATGCATGGGAACATCGCATTTCATGGGTGTAGGTGTATGGTTAGAATCTAACACCATAATTGGTGATTTGGTGGGTGGGCTCAATACCGTTGGGCGAAGTCCAACAGAGTTGCACGGTTGTATAAAATGGAAAAATTGTGTTGGGTAATAGCAAGAAGGGCTAGACACTAGAAATGGGTAATTCAGAGGGTCGATCGAGTTTGGCCAGCCCAATAATCGAGCCAGGAATAATAGGGCCTGGATTCCAAGTTGGGCCTAATTTAAATCGAAATACATTTTGCTAGCTCCAACCCAAACTCTCTATATCGGGCTAGCGCCCAGCTTGTATGAAAAGTTAAATTATTTTATTCAAAAAATTACTTTCCTTCTCTATTATTTGTTTCATTTCAGATGTATGATGATTTCTCTCTTGCAAATAATGCCCATTGCCTTGTATTTCTTTTCTTTTTTTTGCACCATATCATATGTTTGCCCTACTATTTGAACTGGTCATGCCCAACAAATTGTTTGGGCAAAATAGCCAATGAAAAAAAAATTCAGTTGCATTTAAAATTTTGCCAAATCAAGAAAAAGGCAGTAGAAGGGCATGAAAATGCCTTCAAAATGACCATGTAGAAAAACAGGGGATATGTGAATGCAATAATGCTCAAACAATTAATAAACAAAAATCTCTTTAACATCGAGCTAAGTGTACATGAATTTTTCCATACTTCCCTTAATACTAACTGCTTGAATATTACAACCCCAATACTAAAAACTGTTAAGCTTCTAAGTTAATGATTTAGGTGTTCAATAATTGTAAAACCCGAGAAAGAAAAAAAAATCGAATTTTTCTAAAAAATGGCAAAACGATAAATTGTCGCTATAGTACAGGTTGAAAACCCGGAAAATTTCTAGATCTCAGATGACAAAACAGACCTCACTGTTGGATTCGTCTCACAAAATCTAGTTACCAAGGCGAATTTCATCAAATTCAGAGATAGTTGGAATTTTCACGTTTTTCGGGGTGACGAGTGTCCGGTGGACCCCAAAAACGAGATTTTTGAAGAAAATATTGGAAGTTGTAAAATAATTGAAAGAAAGTTCATATAAGATAATTTGAACTTGAACTGGAACGAAATAAATTGTTTCAGGGAAAAAACGGACCCGAGCTAGGGAGGACACGTGGCGAGACATGAGCCACGCATCCAAAGTATAAAAAGGGGAAAATATCTCATTTGGGAGAAGATCTCCCATTTTCCTGATTTTTCAAACGTTAGAGAGAGAGAGAGAGAGAGAGAGAGAGAGAGAGAGAGGAGGAGAAAAGCTAAGAGTTCCTTCGGCGATTTCTCAAGGTTTCATCGGTTGGAATCTGTTGAGCCAAGAGTTAAAGCTCATCGTCTTAATGAGGGCTATGAGTAGGCACCAAAAAGGAGATATTTCACCAAAGATTCAAAAGAGAAGATTTGGGGAAACTGCTTTCGGGTTAGAAGTGTTTGAAGCTCCTAACGGTAAGGTTTCCTACTCTCCAAGAGGCAGGATTCTTCCATCTTGATTTTATTCCTACCTCAACGTAATCGGGATTGTTTTAGTGATTGGGCTAAGTTTGAGATGGTTTTGCGGTCATGTTATGGCATGTTTTATGGCTTTAATTCGACAAATTTATAACATTTTGTGGTTTTGTCGAGATAAGCCAGGCATGTTTAAGGAGTTGTTTTGGGTCAAAATTTGGTGTACAATAGCTACCCATATGGGCTTCAAAACTAGCCTCGTGTTTAGAAATTTTGCACCCCTTTAAGCCTCCAACTTTAAACGGGTATATTTTTCTCGTCCGAACTCCGATTCGCACGTTCTTAGACTCTATGGAAAGCTCTTTGAGTCTAAAATCTAACCATATGCTAGTGGATGGAATTTGGTGAGAGGATCCACTAGCGCCCCAGTACTCGACCCGACTCGAAGTACGAACTGGATCCGAGACGTGGTCCTCTATTTTACAAATCCTGATACAATTCTTTTTCTAAATAAAACACATTTCAAATACTCATTTGTAAAGGATAATTATCCTTATGAAAATATATACGTATATATCACGTTAACTTAAAGGGGGCCCATCATTTTGTTCTCAATACAAATTTTCATTCAATATGTAATATATGCTCCATTTGCTCCATTTCCACTTTATACATTACGCATTATAAGCCGTTTTAAATATCAAAAACATTTATCATATTTCAATTTTCACAACATGGTTTTGAAACAAAAAGTATCAAAAAGCGATCATGAGGTTTCATGTATTCATGGTCGGAGCTTTACTTTTACTCCATGTGGCTTTTGATGATGACTCTACGCTTTCACGATCTTTGCTTTTGAACATGTTCACTTGGTACCTGCGCAATGATAAAACAACGTGCTAAGCATTTTCATGATTAGTGGTTCTATACAATTATCTCTTCATTTTATTTTAGAACAAATCATGCGACTTTTCTAAAGCGATGCTTTTGAACCTTGTTGAATAATCAATGCAATACAATACGATATATATATATATATATATATATATATATATATATATATATTCTATTTCATATACATTCAGCTGATCATTCAAAATATGCACTTTCTTATGCAATAACTCATTCAAAACTCAAACCATGCATTTTACAAATATTCTTATCATTTTGCCCTTAAACGAATTTAGTCAATGTTTTCGGTGCATAGGATAACGGAACCGCTGGTCTGTAGCCGGTATAAAAAGGTTTTATAACACAGTACAGTCCCGCTGGGCTATTGACTGGTTATAAAAAAATTCATTTTGTGAACTTTATCGATACTGTCCCACTATGCTACAAATCGGAGTGACACTACATTACGTTCGTTCACAAGATCGACACACCCTTATCGCAGATACCAATCTATCCTAACTCGAATATGACAGATTACATTCTATTAAGGGCATTAAAATCAATCATAGAAATTTACAATAGGGTATATACATTTATACTAAATAGCACATTTCAATACTCATGCATTTTTCATGGCAATCATTTCACAATCAATTTTCTCAAATCACTTAAAATAAATCAATATGTAGTTTGATTGAAAATCATTTCAATAATTGCACAAACAATTTTGATACTTGAAATAAGAAGAGAAGAATAGAGAACAAACCAAAAAGGTCGTCGCACTTCGATTCCTATCCTCGAAATCTCGACTTCAATTCGGGTTTTCCTCGTCACCAACTCCTAATCCATCATAATTAGAGAACAATATCGGTTGGCTTATTTAGGTTTCTAGTTAGGGTTGTTTTCTACCCAACACACCTTCACTTGTAAAATTTTTCTGGGAACAAATTAGTCATATTTTACCCAACTTCCTTCAAGTTCATTGTTCCTCTATAAATTTATTTTATGCAAAAATTTGAATCATCCAATTCGGAGCACCAAAAATCCAGATATGTCCTAAACATCCGGGACTATTCTATTTTCAACACATAACAAGAATTTTCCCAAAACAGGGCTCCTTTTAGAAGAATTTTTGGGTCTAATGGGGTCCAAATTTGAATATACTTATTCAGGGAAATTTGTTCTCCTAGAAGTCTAGTTTACCTATAAATTTGAATCACTCAATTTGGATGAGTGAAACTCAACTTATGGCCTAAATACCAAAACTGTTCCAAAACACTAAAACTGTATCAGAACTAAACCAGAATTGACTCGAAAACAGAGCCTCACTTTGACGAATTTTCTGGGTCTAATGGGGTCCAAATTTGAATACACTTATTTCAGGAAAATTTGTTTTCCTAGAAGTCTAATTTACTCAAAAATCTGAATCACTCAGTTTGGATGAGTGATGACCAAGTTATGGCCAAAACAAAAACATGGGTTTTGGAAAATTTTGACAGCATTGACAGCATCTCCCCTAAATACCTAACATTTCCTTTATACAAAATTCCCAACATCAATCCAAACAACCATATAACAAATCCTAGAGCAACCCCCAAAATGAAATAAACCAATCAAGATCATTTTTATACCAACTTAGGGTTCTTTCTAAACCCAAACACAACATTAAGGAAAGTTAGAGTTAGTCTCTTACTTTTAAATCTTTTATTCTTCAACACCAATCTTCCTTCTTCCTCTTGATCACCTCAATCCTTGATTTCATGGAGCAAAGACCACTAATCTTCCTCCCTCGCTCACAACCGAAAAAGTCCTAGCACTTTCTCTCTCCTTCTTTTGCCAAATGTGCAAAATGCATATCTCAATGACCAATATTATTTGGTCTTTAATCAAAATCCTTCATTAAGCCTTGTTTGGCTAGTCCACAAATTCCTCTTTTCTCATTTTTGCATTTTTAAGACTTCATTTTCAATACACTTTATCACATTTTCATTTTGGCATTTACATTTCTCATTTATGACCATTGGGTCCTCATTTGACATTTTTACCAAATTTATCTGACTCATGTATAATTTTCGAGTTTTAATCATTTTTCGTTTTTAACAATTTAAATGCTGAAAAGATACAATTTAATTTATTTTATACCTTAAACATGTTATAAACCGTTAGGCATTTTCTGTATACATATAGTGCCTACATATTTACCGAAAATTTGATTGTTGCACCGAAAGTGTTCTATTGTATTGACAAGTGAGGTGAAAACACCCCACATACTATCCATGTATTTTGGGACCGATTTCTATTGGAAAATGTGAAACCCTGGAAAAATCCAGGTTTCTGAGAAGGATAAAACGGTAATTTCGGTAGAAAATCCGGAATTTTTCTAGATCTTGGATGACGAAATGGACTTCACTATTGTTGAACTGGCTCATAAATCTAGCTACTACGAATTTGTCAAATTCGAGACAAATAATTTCGCTGCTGAGTAATCGAGAGGGCGCGGGACACTTGGCATGAGGAGTGGCTCACGCAGCCACTTGTCAAGTGCACTAGTCGAACAGGGAGAGCCAAGTGGGGCCCATGTGGACATGTGGCATCTCCTAAGTGGATGGAAATCCACTATTATGGATAAGGGATGAGATGTAATTCAAAAGAGCCAATGATAGGCTAACATGTGGCAAGAGGGGTACTCTCCCATTTGACCACCATCTTCTCCCAACCGGTTTGGAGAGAAGAGGAGGAGAGAGAAAAAGAAGGAGAAAAAAGAGGAGATTTTTAGAGAGAGAAGCTCTACCTTCTCTCTAGATTTCTCGGTGATCGATCCGGCAAACTCCGGCGAGGCAAGAAGCAAAGTTGGTCCCTAATGCAAGAGCTACGCGTAGGTACCAGAAGTGTGGAGTTTCAACAAACTCCGGAAGGTAGGGGATTTCCTCCTACTTGGTTTATTTTCGGATTAAGAGCCATTTGAATGGTTTGGATGGTGTGAAGTCGTGAGCGTCAGTTGGTATCCCAAAACTTTATCTGAAATGGTAAAATTTCGACCTATTTTTGACAAACCTTGACCGGTTTAGAACTAAAAATGGTCTTTGTGTGCTATATTTGTATGTTATTGCTTGATGTTTGAATAACATGCAAATTGTGTGTAAGAGGTATAACCATCCGTGAATTGATTATGTTACATGTAGTTTATAATATTCATGCGACATAGAATGAATGGATTAAGTATCATGCATTTGTATTTATCGCGACAACTCATGACATCGAGTGAGTGCATGTTTTGGGTCGATTCTATGTTTAGTGTCGACTATGGTAAATTGGCACTGTGTTTGGTGTTGGATAAACTGTTGTGGGGACAAGGTAAGATCGACATTGTGGTAGGTGTCGATGGTGGGCTTGGTAGCATGGGACTTCGTCCAAACCGAAAGGCATTACAGATTTGAAGTAATCGATAATGTCTAATGTTAAAATAAAAATGCCTCTTCCTTCCTTTTCTTAAGTTCTTATTGGGAATTGTCCAGTGTTCGGAGGGTGTCCAATGCTCAGAGGACGTCTAGTGTTCGAAGGATGTCCAGTGCTCGGAGGATGTCCAGATTCAGAGTTTTCCCAAGGTCGAAGTATGTCTTAGGGTTTCGGAGAATGTCCAAAGGATTTTAAATGTAAAACAAATATTTTTGTTTTGAAAATAAATTTTCATACATGGCAAGTTGCGTGTGTGAGGGAGTCGGTGAGGACTCGGGGCATTGACAGGGCATGTAGACATTCGAGTAGGATCATGCATTTTCTTGAATGTGTTTAGTTGTCATTACATGTGCACTTAGGCAGGGAGTAACCCATGTAGGGGAATTCAACTACTGGGCATTGCTCACCCTGTCGAGGGAAAAATTATTTCAGGTACTGAAGGCGCACCAGGGGATGAGACGCATCCGAGGCCTTAGAGGCAAAGAAATGGCATAATATGACATTATTATGTATTTTTGTAAAAATCTGGGCAAAAGACCCAGTTTTGGATAATTTGTAATCAAAACAAATTGTAAATAAACTTCTTTTTGTATAAAATATATATTTTGATGAGTATGGAAAATGGACCCGATTGGGTCATTTTACTCATGTATGGATCTCATGATGTGAGACACACAGGTTTCAACGGGTTGACGGTGGTCAACGGGACCCCCGGGTTCAGGGCGTCACAAAAAATGGGGAAGTTGGACTAGTGTTCTTCATGGAAATTGTAGTTGCATCAGTGAACTTGATGTTAGGCTTTTGAATCACCTAAATTTGACCTCTATAACTCAAGTTATGGTGCATTTTCCTGGACTGCCACAGACGGCCCTGTTTTGACCCCATATATTGTTGAGATTTTGGGACTGATTTCTGATTGGGAAAAAGAGGGAATTTTGTGACACCCATATCCGAGGGTCCCGTTGAAAACACGTAAACCCGCGGAATTCCTGTGGATTTCGAGTTACCCGATACCACACTGTTGTGTTCCATTTATTGAGATCCATATTTTCACAAAATCGTGAGTCTCCTTGTTCGAGGAGCCTTCACCCAACATACGAATTCCGTATAACAGTATAATCATAACCCATCCAGGGTCTCAACATAAGTAGTATTAACCCCATAGGGTCCATCTGACCATATCCCCAATATATACATCCCTTTACCGGGACCCATTCATTCACATTTAAATCTAAAATATGAAAATAAAATGCTTAATTACAGTCCATAAGAGTCCGATCACGGCTCTCTTACCATAATTATATACCCAACTATTTACACAATAGTCCAAAAGAATTTAATTACAATTCTTTTTACATAAAATACTTTTTACAAAAGTATTGTCAAGGCCACATGTCAGCCTCTTCACAATCACAGCCTTGTCGGAGCGCCGTCTCCCTATAAACTCCATGTACCTAAAAATGGGGTCCCACTTATTGCAGTGAGCAAAGCCCAAAAGAGGAGAATAAATCTACAAGGCTACTCCTCATCTAAGTCCACATGCAATGATCGCACAAACAAACAAACAAACATCCAAGTAAAATGTCTACATGAATGTTATATGTCATGCATGAAATGTCTTCATGTCCATATCTCGAGTCACTCATTGACTCCCTCACACATGCCTATGCCAAGAGTGACAACCGTCACTGGTAGTACCAATGACACACATATACCGAGCCCTTACCGACTCACCAGTACCCAATGCAAGTACCAATGGACAACTAATCCCGAGTCATCCCACTTACCACAACTCAAAGTCTATGTGATAACCATAAATCGCGTATTCTGGGCAACATAACTTCGCTTACGCCGCTGGGGGGTCACTTACACCAATACGTGAACTTTCTGATCACATTGTCGGGTCTTCTTACACCAATGTTCCAGGCTTTTCACCTGAGGGGATTAACGACCCTCTTCTTGCTCCGCCCAACACACATTAATTTTATTTCACTTTTTATGTTTAACCCGTGAGACATTGATTGGACGTCGTCCAAAGTGTGAGCTCACTACCTATTCATCAACACTGATGATGGATGACCATACCCATGCACACACACCCAACATAATGCGATGTCCCTGTGCATATGCAATGCTAATGCCATTGCATGTTCTCATGTTACATGTATGATGCACACTACATGAACCATTCTTATCAGTTGTACTTCATGTCAATTTCCATACAAACATATATCGCAAGCACATAAATTCCCCATATTTCATGCCAATATATATAGACATCCTATCAAGCATATTAGCATTCATCAATCCATGACTAAACTAATAATGTCATACAGCCTTCCTTAAGCTAACTCATGGCAATTCCTACCCAATACAATAGCCTACCACATGTCATGCAATGGTCATGTCAAAACCCGGCTATTCACATCGACACAACCAAGCAACCTGCACACTTTGTGCAAAAACATGTTTTAAGCAAGTTTATGATCACCCACTATCCTCCATAGGCACATGGATGGAATCTTGACTCAATGGGATTTCCATAGAGTCCAAGAACACTGAAATGCAGTTCGGACGGGGTTAAAGCAGTGGTCAGTCCGGTTGAGGTCACACATGAATAGCCAGCCCTAGCCGGCCAGCAGCCCTGGAAAAACATAGATTTTAGTAGGGTTTTGTTCACCCAATGTCCTCCACAGGAATATGGCTGTAATCTTGACTCAATGGGTTTTCCATAAAGTCCAAGAACACTCGAAACGGAGTTCGGACGAAGAAGTTATTTCCTTTTCATTCAAAACTGGTCAGTTTACTCTATTTGCACTGAAACAATCTGTGATACCCGATTTCAGGGGTCTTAACCTATAATTTGATACTGGTTCTTTATACTCATTTGTAGATACGGTTCTTAAGGTTCATCTCCAACTAGAATCACCCAAATCGGATCATCGAAACTCAAGATATGTCCTAAACAACCAGACTACCGCCTTTCAAACATAACCAAAACTGCCTGAAACATGTAACTCCCTTAATGCATTACTGAGTCCAAAGGGGTCGGAATTTGGATAGACCTATTTAAAGGAAATATGTTCTCCTATAAGTCTAGTTTACCCAGAAATTAAAATCACTCAATTCAGATGAGTGATGGCCAATTTATGGCCAAAACGCAGTCATAAGGTCTCAAAACAGAACAGGAAAAGTGCCTGAACATAGCTCCACTTTGAATGCATTTCTGAGTTCAAAGGGGTCGGAATTTGAATAGACCTATTTCAAGGAGATATGTTATACTATAAGTGTAGTTCACCCAAAAATTAGAATCACTCAATTCAAAATGATGCGAGCGGACAAGCATGGCCAAACACTCCGGCCATGGGCTTGAAGGAACTGATGTATCACGCACACCATGGTGCGTCGGCCCACGCGCTGTCGAATTTGAGTCCAAAGACGTCGGAATTTGGATATACCTATTTCAAGGAGATATGTTCTCCTATAATTCTAGTATATCTAAAATTTGAATCACTCAATTCGGATGAGTGATGGCCAAGTTATAGCCAAAACACAGTCATGGGGTCGAAGTGGAAAACTAGACAACACCTCCCTTTGATACACACACATGCCCTTAGACAGAAATCAAACCGAGTAGGAGAAAAACCCTACCTCAAATAGCGTGATTTCCCAAGACACCGCCTTTTCTCGGTTTCCGTGAAAACCTAAACCTTGGACCTTGGCGAAATCTTGTGATTATGGTACCCACGCGTAGCTATCGTCTTGTAGAGCAGCTTTAACTCTCGGACTATCGAACTCTAACCGAAAAAATCTTGTGAATCAAAGAGAGAAGCTTGGCTTCCTCTTTTCTCTCTCTCTCTCTCTAACGTTTTTCTCTTAGACAAAATCGAGATATCTCATGTTAAGATATTTTTAGGTTATTTATAGTGTGGATACGGGTCACGCGCCATGCCAGTACTTCTTCGTTCCGCTCTCGCCAAACAATTTATTTCATCCCAATTTCAGTTCCATCTATCTTAAAATGGACATTCTTTTAAAGATTTGATATTTTTCGAGATTTTTCTAAAATTCAAGCTGGTCTACTCGACATCTGGTCGCCTTGAATTCAGAAAATCCGATTGTCTTGGAATTCAATGAAATTCGCCTGGGTGACTAGATTTCGCGAGAAAATTCCAACGGTGAAGTCCATTTTGTCATTTGAGATCTAGAAAGAATTCCGAAAAAATTACCATTTTGCCATTCCTAGCAAAAATTCAATTTTCTAGGTTTTTCCCGGGTCTTACAAATTTGGACTAGTGTTCTCCATGGAAATTATAGTTGCGTCTGTAATGGTGCATCACATCGCATATGCACGAGAAACATCGCATTTCATGGGTGTAAGTGCATGGTTATAATCATTCATCATTCTGGTAAAGGGTGGCGAGTTTTGCACTCGACTACGTCCAACATAGTCTCATGATTTCATGGCATGAAAAGAAAATATGTGTCTGCATCGCAAGAAGAGATAGATCCCCTCGTGAAAACCCGCTAATTATGAATGCTGACATAGTCTCCAAATGATGAAAGACTATAAAGGTTCGAGTTTGCGAGCCCGCCTAAGACACCAAAATTCAAGTACCCACAAAAAAAGGCGCATGGATTTTGAATATAAAATGATCATCATGATGTATCATCCAAAAAGTTTTGGTTTATAAACAAACGAGATTTGCTTCAAATGATCATTAGATGCGATTCATCAATGACATAATTTATCACACATTAGCATTACATTGTGTGGTGGGAGTCGGTAATGACTTGGGACATGGTGCATGGGTGAGTCTCATCTCATTTCATGGCATGACATGTAAAGATCCAACCTAGGATTGCATAATCTTGTTTGAATTGTGGTGTGAAATGTGTTGTGAACATTGCATGTGCACTTAGGTGGGGAGTAGTCTCTGTAGGAATTATTCCCTACTGGGCGTAGCTCACTCTTTATGGGACCCCCATTTCAAGTACAGGGAGTACATCAGCGGGCAACGCTCACTTGAGGCCGTAATTTTGAAGAAAATCAGGTTGTGGCTTTGTAACCATTTTTGTATAAAAAGAATTGTAATTAAATTCTTATGAGACTACTACTAAAATAGTCGTGTATGTATGTATATATATGGGATAAGTGGGCTCGATGTGGTCACTGTATACTTATGATTGGATCCCGGTGAATGGGATTCTAGGTTATGGTATCGAGCCACCCGATACCCTTGATATTTCGCGGGTTGACGGTTGGTCAACGAACCCCCGAGTTTTGGGATGTCACAATAATAGCCTCTCATGCTTAAAGTTATGTTATGTTTATTAAAAAAAGACCTATTTCTCTTTGTCTACAATCATTTTCCTGGACAAAATACCCCCCATTCCCATCTCACCACTTGTTTTTAGCCCTTTTTCTCTTTTTTTTATTATTTATATTGGTCTTATGTAAAAGATGAAAAAATATAGAAATAACCTAGTACAAAGAGTAAAGAAACCAATGAATCAGTGATTAATAAATGGCTTGATTTATTTCCCAACTTTTTCAAGTAGTAGTTCATTTAAATGGCCTACATCACCTTGGTATCTCATTTTTACAGGACCCAACTCCAATTATTTTTAGAAATTGCTTTTTTGATCCAATACTACAAACCCCACCACTGAAAGTTTCACTCCATTTAGGACTCATATTTTTAGAGCAATTCTATGTTTCCTTTTATATAAAAAGGATATGGAAATACATTGATAGTAAAGTACCAGAAGACCAATTAATCATTCAATGCTTTACAGAAATACTGGATTTCTTTTTCTGGGATCTACATGGGTGTGTATCCAATTAATAGGGTTGTTTGGAAGTGTAAGTCCTACAACTTGAACTTTAGGGGCCATATTATGGGTCAGTTGTGCCTGGGACGGTTTTCCATGTTCTAGGTATTTCCCAAACACAAAAACTGAATGATTAAAGTTCATGAAAAATGTTTATTTTATGAAAATTAAAAAGAACAAGGAAAATAGTACAACACATTTGGTTCTGAAAACTGTTTTTTACTCTGAAAGAACAAGAACAAGGGAAAACAAAACCTGTTTTCAATAGCACTAAATCACTAACCAAACATTCCCTAACTCATTATAGCATTTACTAGAAAAATGGATCATGTATTACTGTGTATCGATATTTTGATTAAGAAAAGAAATGAAATGAAAGCATTAGAAAAAGACTCTTAACGACTATTCCATATCCTCTAAGAAGCATTTTGACAAACACCACCCCGCATCAGACAACAAAGAAAAACAACATTCCCAAAATCACATAAATCTCTACCCACTATTAGCCCTTGAATTCAAACAACTTATTTCCTACTAACACTAACCCTTAATTCAAAGACAATCGCATCATAATTTCCATAGTAAATGACATTTTGAGCCCTAACAAGGAAAGCTAATATCATAATAAATTGATTCACTATATAGAAAAAGAGGGATACTTTCGAGTGAACAATTTCTGGCGTAACCGCGCGACGCCAGCCATCCGAAATAAGGACGGGAGAGAGAGAACGAAAAAGATTCAAAGACTGCATTTTCTTCCTTTAGATTTCACCTGGAGGCAAATAGAGAAAGAAAATCCCCTTTGAAACGAAATTGAAGATGAAGTCGCGATATGAGCTTTGTGAGCTACCCATTTTCGGCATTAGAAAAAGAAATGAAAGCATTATAAGATTAAGATTTATGTTTCACAAAAAAAAAAAAAGAAATCATATCAGAAAAAAAATTTTGAAGCACAAGTAATGATTTTTTTACCTAGAAAACGATTTCTGATGAAAACAAATATAGAGGAAGAGGATCACTGGATCAGATTAACGAAGATAGGAAAATACTTGGAGAATCGTCGTCAAGGAGTTGGTCCACTAGCGTTGGAGGCCTAGGACAACAACTGAGAAGGAGAACTAAAGAAGAGCTCAGGAGTCGGGGTTTTTGCCTATTATAAATATATTGAAAAAACTATTAAATTATTTTTGCCTATTATAAAAAATAAAGAATTAAATATTTTGCACATTATTTTGTATAGTTGGTTTTTTGTGGCTTTATATATAAAAAAAAATTTCTAAAAACAAGATGTTGGTTGGTAAATATTTATATATTGAAAATTTAACCATACGATTTTCATAACTAAATACCAATATATGGTTAATTGAAAAAAATGGTTAACCGAAAATTTGGTTAACCATGTTGATGGTTAGGTTTTGTTAGGTTCAGTACTGTAAAATGGAACAAACCAAGTAGCAGATGAATAATTAACACGTTTGCAAGAAAAAACCAGAAAAGTAATCAGAACCTATTTGCAGATCAAGTCTTGTGTTGGACACAATCTCCTTAAGACAATTATTGCCCTCGCAGTGGTGCTTCGAGTCTTTGGCAATTTGTCTCCCGATGAAATGATCTTCCAACAGAAGAAAGCACTTCCCGTAAGGTTGGTCAAGCCGAATCGAACCGCTTGGGTGCACTCTATCAAACGTATAAATGAAATGAATATGTGAATATGTATATGTATATCTATGTCAAATGAGTCAAGGTGTGGCCTTTATATAGACTTGCTCATGACTGTTCGGTACAGTCATGAAGCTTAGGAGGGTCGTTTTGATGCCAAAAGGTGAGTTTAAGCTAGCTCTAAACCCGGCCCAGTGCGAGGCGAGGCGGCGGCGGCATGCGCATGTGTGTGGTGAACCAAGCATGAGCTAGGTCCTCCCCCTTCCACAAAACTGGGGTGCCCCTTGCGGCCCAAACCCAACTACAAGGTGGGTGTATTTATATTCTTAAAGGTCTTGTTCTATCCGATGTGGGACATGCTTTTCCTGTTAAACCTTTAGTTACCATTTTCAAGGGGTGATGTTTGGAGGCAATTTCTAATTCAATTCCTTAATGGTTTTTGGAAAGCAACTCAATATATGATCTTCATCTCCTCATGGAGGAGAACACATTCCCATGTGCACCCACCTAAAAAGCTTTGTGGGACCCAATGTAATTCTTAGCTCAAAGATATTAAATTCATTGTGCTCAAACCCATTTTTTCCAACAACTCTACATGAATTAAATTGACCTGAGATTAATGTGAATGACATGTCGACACTAAGAGAGAGTTCAGTTGGAAATTTTCTACATAGAGGAAGGTAGCTTGTGGCCTTGAACCTTCCCTTGTGAAATGCTATCGGGGTTACTAATTGATCAGTGAACATGATGTCTTGAATTCAATCATTTGTGTAAACTAAGACAATAGCATTCACGTTAATCTTTCCTCGATTAGCCATCTCACTGTGTTCATTTTGGCCCTAAACAAATTTCCTGGTTTCATGAGTGCTCCTAGAGAATGTAGCCTATCATTCTCATAGAACCGACCTAGTTCTCACTCACATAGGTGACTTCTTATGGAAGGTATTATGCTATACCCCACTTGTCTTTAACAAGATATAAGAATCATTAAAAGCGCGGCTTACCCTGTTCAACGCTACAGGCATCACTATTCTGATTATAGGAATGAGTATGAGATTTGTTCTTCGTAGTGATCTTCAATGAGTCACACAAAATTCAGTTGTCCCTTTGAACCTAGATCTTGGGATCTCCAGTCAGCTAGGTTAGCTTGCCATTCTGGCGACTCTTTAATGCATAGGCTTTAAACCCATTCCCCTTGATGATTTACTTACTTGCTCTCTGGTCAAACTCGTAAACTGGATCCAATGTTCTCTTTGACTTTATGTATTCAACAATGGTCATAATACCATTAAAGAGAAGTTATCACAGATTCTACCAACATGTCAAGATCTACCATATATATATGACTTTATGTTTCCAATTGTCGATGACTAATAACGAACGATAGCATGCACAAGTTGTGGCCATATTGGAATATCTTCTAAGAAATGAGGAAGCCACCCTGCTTCTTCACCAGCTTTATCCAGTGCAATAAACTCATATTCCATCATGGATCTAGCAATGCACGATTGCTTAGAAGATTTCCAAGACACCGCTCCACCACCAAGTGTAAATAGGTAGCCACTTGTAGACTTCGAAGTCTTGGTGCTCTGATATCCACCAAGATCACAAGATCCTTCATAATCGCCGGATAATTTGAGTATGAAGCCATAGTTTTGTGTAGTTTCAACACCTCAAAACTCTAACTATAGCCTTCCAATGGTTTGGGTCTGGATTACTTGTGTATCTACTCAATTTGGCTTCAACAACAGAAGCTGCGTCTAGATTCCGCATACCATGATGAATGTCGCTTAATTGCTTGTGCATATTCTGTTGCAAAGGCTTCACATTATTTTTTTGATAGATGTAGATTTACATCTACAGTGTTCTCATCGACTGCTATCATTTTGTTTGAATTTCTTGAGAATTTTCTCAATGTAATGTGATTGAGATAATATTAGTCCATTTGATGTTTTAGCAATCTTTATCCCAAGTATAACATCAGCAACACCTAAGTCTTTCATGTCAAACTTATTGTTGAACATTTCCTTGGTAGTTTTAATGACTTCATTATTGCTACCCATGATGAGTATATCATCAACATAGAGACAAATAATGACAAATCCACGTTCGGTGTTCTTGACATATACACATTTGTCACACTCATTGATTTCAATCCATTCGTCATCATTACATCACAAATCTCCTCTCATGCTACTCGCATTGGTGCTTGCTTTAATCCATAAAGGGATTTTAACAAGCCGAGCTTTTCTTGACCTGAACCATAAACCCTTCGGGTCGGGCTCCATGCAGATTTCTTCATCCAGTCACCATTTAAGAAAGTCATTTTACATCCATTTGATGTATCTCAAGATCGTGTATAGCCGCAATAGCTTTTAACATTCGAATGGATGATATTCTTGTTACCGGTGAATAGGTATCGAAATAGTCCGCTCTTTGCTTGTAACCTTTGATAACCAGTCTGGCTTTATATTTATCAATAGATCCATTTGCTTTCATTTTCTTCTTGAATATCCATTTATATCCTAGAGGTTTCAACTCCGTGGAAGATCCACTAGTTCCACGCATGATTTTGCAAGATGGATTCTACTTTATCGCTTATAGCCTCTTTTCCAATATGGAGCTTCAAGGCCTCGATTATAGCCTTAAAGCTTTGAGGCTCATCTTCTAACATATACGTTAGGAAAACTGACCAAAAGATTTCGACGTTTCTAGTTCTTTCACGCGCTTCAGTTCATCATCTGCTGGGCCTACCACGCTCTCTATTGCAAGATCATGATCCTTACTTGAGTTCGACTGTGGGATTTGTAAGGAAATACATTTTCAAAGAAAGATACATTCCTTGATTCAATAATAGTGTTGGCATGCATATCGATAATTTTTTATTTATGAATCAGAAAACGATATGCACTACTATTATGTGTATATCCAATGAAAACACAATCAACTGTTTTTGGTCATATTTTAACCTTTTTAGGTATAGGTACCACACTTGCTTAATAATTTCACACTTTTAAGTATTTGTAAGAAGGTCTTCGACCTTTCCAATTTCACTGTAGGGGGGATTTATTGGTTTTCTGTGAGGTATCTTGAGAATATAATTTACTTAAAGAATCAAGTTTCCCCACAAATTTTTGAGGTAGTCCAGAACTTAATAGTAATGCATCTATCATTTCTTTTGTGCTCGTTTTACGCTCAGCAACCCCATTTGCCGGTGTGAATAGGGTGCGCCGCTTGGTGTATTATACCACAGAACAAAATCACCAAAGGTGCTTCATATTCACCACCTCTATCACTTCTTATCACCTTGATTTTTCTATCGCTAGGTTCTCCACTTCATTCTTGAAATGTTGAAACATTTCCAATGCCTCTCATCTTTACTCAATAAGTAAACATAACAATATCTTGTGCAATCATCAATTAATGTAAGAAAATATTTCTTTACCACTCAAGGTTGAATAAATTTCCCAGATCACGTATATCTCAATGTATTAATTTAGATGGTTCACTACTTCTTCAATTGATTGAAAGAAGTTCTGTAAGTTTAGATTCCACACAAATCTCACATTTATGATTTGGATCTATTTTAAAAATTAGGCAACATTCCATATTAATTAATACATAATGTATCATAATTAATATGTCCTATTCTACCATGCCACACATTTGAAGATTCAAGCATATAAGCGTAAGATCGTTGCTCTTTTATTGATATTCTTATCAGAGGTACAACAAATATTACATTCATTTTGAAGAGCCCATTGCTCATGTACCCCCTTTCCCACATACATCCCATTTTTGGTGAGATGAAGTTGTCTCGAGACAAACACTCAACTTGAAGCCTTTCTTACTCAACAATGATCTAGGACACTAGGATTCTTCGACCGCACATGCAACACATCATTGAGAGGTTCCTCATTCGATGTCATCTTCAATACTACCTTCCCTTGGCCTTCAACCTTGGAAGAAGAGGAGTTGCCCATAAAGAGTTGTTCTCCATTATCTATGGTTTGATATGATGAGAACATCTTCTTGTCTGAGCAAACATGACGAGTGGCCCCTGTGTCCACCCACTACTCCTTAGTATTGCTGCCAATGAAGTTCACCTCGGAGACTACGGCTGAGAGGTTCATGTCTGAGACATCGTCTACTTAAGTCACATTGGCTTGAGGGCGTTTCTTCTTCGAATTCCCTTGTTCCTTGCAACTACGACAATCCTTAGCACGGTGCCCTTGCTTGTTGCACACATAGAACTTGCCTTGGAACTTCTTCGTAGGACCTTGCTTGGGACCGTTGCTATCAGGCTCTTATCGTGATTACGGGAGGTCTGCCCTGTTCCACAACATTGCCTTGATTCCATGAAGCCCTTGCCTGCCTTCTCTCATGCACTTGTCTCCTCTATTCTCACCCTCATTATCAAGCTTCTCAAGTCTCATTTCCTTCCGCTTATGCTTTAGGTAATTTGAATTCTCGTCCATAATAAGTGGCAATTTTCAATAATTGCCCACTCGGAAGGATTCACCGAGAGACATCCTTCGCGACGTAAGGCCATGCGTAATCACTTGCAGATCTTGAACTTGGCTTATCACTGTCTTGGAATCAAGCATCTTATAGTCTAGGAATTTTCCCACTACAAACTTCTTTGAGCCCTCGCATCCTCGCCTTGTACTTTTTTGGTCTGCTGATTCCCACAGCTTTCAAGTAGTGATTGGCCAAGAATACACATTATACAAGCAGTTGTCCAAGCCATTCAAGAGGAACTCCACACAAGAAATCAGCATGCTTCCATGCTTCCATGCTTCCATACAGCTAACCACTGGGCTCAAGTTGCCATTTCTTCAATGCGGAGCATCCTCGGGCTGAAACGGCCAAATTCAAGGTGGTCAGAACAACATCTTTGTTTCCACTCAATTCAATTCCATTGAATCTCAAGCTTTCCATGACTCATACCATTGGCGCCATAACAAAGAAGAGGCACCAATAGCTAGGTAGAACCATAGTCATTCCCATCGAACCGAATTCTCGCTTTCCAAACAATATATTAAATTAATAAAATGACTTAGCCAAATTTTGAGCAAACACAGTATATGTAAAAAATGACTGAGCCAAATTTCGAGGAAAAATTAAAAACTAAAAAATGAATAAAAACCAATATTTAATCAAAGTGACTACTGTTTACAGAAACAGTGTATAAAAAATATTTAGCCAAAGTCTGAGTGTATAAAAAAAAAATTATTTAGCCAAAGTCTGAGCAAAATTAGTGTATAAAAAATTATTTAGTAAAAACAGTGTATGAAAAACGACTTAGCCAAATTCTGGGAAAAACAATAACTCAATAATTAAATAAAAACCAGTATTTAATCAAGCAGTTTACTGGTTTTAGAACTAACAACAATGGAAAAGAAAAAGGAATTGACAGGATCAAAGACCGTAATTAACTAACACAAAGGCAAGAAGTTCCGCAAATATTGAAAATGTATTACGTGAAGTTCTCAGATCTGTAATCCAAGATCTATACCTAAAATAAATTCACTAAATCCAAAGGCAAACAAACTAAGTAAACCTATACCGAGCAAACATATGTATGTAAACCGGAGACAATGTTTAAATTAATCAATTCCAGTCAAGAAGAATTTATATTCCAACCGTTAGTTCAAACAAAAAAAAATCGTAAAACCAGTGTCTAGAACTTTAACCTGTAGTAAATAAAACGTATCGCTTCTATATATATATATATATATATATATATATAAGAAGAAGATATATATATATATATATATATATATATATATATATATATATATATATATATATATATATAATCGCATCATATATTAAAAAAAATTTGACATAAACAAAACGCTTTTGCAAACAAAAAAATGCAAAGAAAAGAGAATGGTTTAGCAGTCAAGATGTAAAAATCACAAAGGCAGTCTCAAATGTATAGATTACCGGTTTTGCAACTCAGCAAAGGTAATCAAGTTTAAACGCTAATTGTCTTAAGATTGTTAGGTTTCAGTACTGTAAAATGGAACAAACCAAGTAGCAGATGAATAATTAACACGTTTGCAGGAAAAAACCAGAAAAGTAATCAGAACTTGTTTGCAGATCAAGTCTTGTGTTGGACACAATCTCCTTAAGACAATTATTGCCTTCAGCAAAGGGTGCTTCGAGTCTGCAATTTGTCTCTCAGGATGAAATGATCTTCCAACAGAAGAAAGCACTTCCTGTGTTGGTTGTCGAACCCGAACTGTTTGCAGACTCTCTCTCAAACGTATGAATGAAATGAATATGTGAATATGTATATCTATTCGGCGAACAATCATGAAGCTTGGAAGGGTCGTGTCTGCTGGAGAAGACGCATAAATCCAACAGTAACCTACGCAAAAACGACAACGTTTTGATGCCAAAATGTGAGTTTAAGCTAGCTCCGAACCCAGTCCGGTGCGGCGGCGGCGCACACGCGTGTGTGGTGAACCAAGCATGAGCTAGGTCCTTCCCCTTCCACAAACTGGGGTGCCCCTTGCGGCCCAAACCCAACTACAAGGTGGGTGTATTTATGCCCTTTAAAAGTCTTGTTCCCATCCGATGTGGGACACAAGCTTTTCCACAAGCTTAAACCTTTAGTTACCATTTTCAAGGGGTGATGTTTTGAGGCAATTTCTAATTCACTCCTTAATGGTTTTAAGCAACTCAATATATGATCTTCATCTCCTCATGGAGGAGAACACATTCCCATGTGGACCCACCTAAAAAGCTTTGTGAGACCCAATGTAATTTTAGCTCAAAGATAGCTAAATTATTGTGCTCAAACCCATTTTTTCCAACAAATTTTTGGTTTATATAAATAACAAACCAAAAATCGATGATTGATTTATTTTTAGTGGCGCGGTTAGGTTAACCGAACCATACCCACCCCTACTTCTAAGAGCATTTAACAGTACTTAACACTACTCTTTTATCTTTTATTATCTTTACTTGTTAAGTCTTAAGGTGGTGATTTAGGGCATTCGAGTATTTGATTTGGATTTGATTAATTACAGGCCCATTCTTTCTCATCGATGCTTTTAGCCAACTGTCCCATTCTTGTTTAATGTCGACTTCCTTCTTATCGGAAATTTGAGAACAAAATTTGTCTATGTGCCCATAATACCACAAATAAAACAAAAAACACGCTAAGCCTTTCATATTTAAAATTTAAAATCGAGGACAGACCAATCCCCACCCACATGGTTGATCTTTTTCTATATCTTTAATGAGAGTCTAACATCTATCCATTCGCAATATGTTTTTCATAAACTCGTAGCTTAACTCTACATAGTCATGGTTAGTATCATAATCTAAGTAGGAGGCTGGGTGAAATGATTCAATCTTTATGTGACAAAAAAACTCAAAACAAAAACTCTAGAAAAACAATCGGATATCATCATTTAGAGAGAAAACCACTCACGAAGAGAGACAACCATTTTTTAGGCCTTTAAGGAAAAATTTCTTACATTATAATGGATTTTTCTTTAAAGTCTTTTGTAAATTTTGATGGGTGCTACGGCCTCGGGGCCCAAAGACTCTATTCAAAAAGCCTAAACGATCAGCCCACAAAGGCCTGCATCCTCATGCGAACACAGATTTAAACCACGGCTCGAATCTCGGCTCATGCCTGCGGGATTTATTGCCTGGGCACATCCTCCCAGCCTACCAGCTCGTGATCTAAGAAGATGGCTAGCTAATAACTTCCCGTCGATCCTCGCCGAACGACTTCCCATGAATCACGTGATGAAACTGCCTTCAGAGCGATCAAACGATTCTCAGGTGGAAGATTCGATAATTTGCTTACTCAAAAGGCGTAACAGTCATGACGCGCAAGTCAAGTGCCTCCCCCCCCCTTCCCTCCTTCCAGCCAGAACTAATCACCCACTTTCCATATAAAGTGATCATCCTCCTTCTTCATAAATAAGGAAGGAATCACAATCGTAGATAGTCTCTTAGAAAAAACCTTCCATCGAGAAATTGACTGATTGGCTCTCTCTATTTCTCTCGCCTTACTTTAAGACGGAGAGGCGCTTACATAACATCGCTGCCTTGCCTGTTTTTTAGAGGTTCTTTGTCGCCAAAAGTTAATGCCTCGACGATCCGGTGACTACGAGAATTCAAGAGACAACCATTGGCGCCATCTATGGGAACGATCAAGCAAAAAATCTCAATGGCTACGTCGACTATCAAACGATCCCTCACATCCCGAAGCTTCGGTAGTTCCCGACCACTCATTCAGTTCGTCGAATCCTATCGCTATGGCCAACAACACCGCAAATAAGTCCCTTGAGGACCAGTTTCTTCACTGGCTTCAGGATATGGAAACGAAGCAAGAAGAGTAGGCCAAACAAATACTGAATTCATGTAGATCAGTATCGACCGCCCAAGTAAAGAAGAGAACTACCACCCGCAGACTCATCTGAAAAAGGATCTGGTGAAAACGCCAGTTAAGAGAGCAAATGCATCCCGCACCTCCGATCAAACAAAAATGTAGGTAAGGAGCCCATCCCGCTAAGTGACCCATATTTACAGTTTTGGTCATGAGTTATCCTCCAAACTTCTCAAGCACTGGGATTCCTTTTACCCCAAAGAACAACGTGGAGGCTGAACCAAGAAAGAGGCCCCCTCGCCATTCCAACCGTTCCGTCAATAGCAAGCATCGCCGAGTACAAAGAGAAATCAGTAAAGAGCGATGATAGTTGGAGCATGCCCCCGAAAATGTGCCCACATGGCATGGGGGCGTAGTACCGCCACTTTCGTTCATGCATCCTACCTTCGGGGCTGCACCCGCCCCGCACATGCTCACATCTACTACTGTCGGGGAACCTGAAGACATGTTATCCTCCCCGTTAGGCCAACACATCTTGAGCTACAAACCGCCTCATGGCTTTGTCATACCGTCTTTTGCCATGTATGATGGTTCCTCCGATCCATATGACCACATGCTACACTTCAATCAGGCAATGATACTTAATGTGGGAAACGATCGCTTACTATGCAAGGTGTTCCCGGCTAGCTTGAAGGGACCTGCCCTAGCTTGGTTTCACAAACTCCCACGGAGATCTATCAACTCGTTCAACGAGTTATGGGCAGCATTTGTTTCCCAAAGCACTTCGTGCCTGGCCAAAAGCGGAAACATTAGTTCTCCGCAGAAACCATCTTCAAGCCGGAGGACGAAACCATCCGCGATTTCACCGTAAGATTTGGACAAAGTTGTCCGAACGTGATTGATTCGCACAAAGATGGATGCAAGCTTCTCCGTAATTCCTCGAAGGAGCTGTTTCGACCACTCCATTATTCCACTCGATGTCTCTGAATCCGCCTGCAATAATGGAGGAATTGTACAAACGGGCGGATAGATATTCACGCCGGAGGATATCCGGCAACTTCTCAAACTCCGAATGATCACGTAGCCAGCGCAAAACCTACTCGCTAAGGGATGGGCCGGGAATAATAGGCGAGTCGAGTAAGAACTAGAAATGCTCTGGGACCGAGAAAATAGGAACCCCCGCATGCACTCTTCCTCAACATTTCTACGGCTGTACTCCTTCCTCTCATCCGCGATCACCCTAACTTCAAATGGCCCACACCGATTCAATCAGATCCTATGCAACGCAACCAATCTCTGAGATGTGATTACCACAGGGACCATGGGCATGAGACCAACCAATGTCGAAGCTTGAAATTTTTGGTGGAAAGGTTAATCAGGGTCGAACACCTCAGGAGATATGTTCGGGAGGTGGTTCGCGGAACTGAGGTCGCCCCCTCGATTGAAAGAATAGCAACCGAATAGCTCCCCGGGCCCGAACCCTACCCCCATAACTACATAATCGTGGCCCGGCCGACGACCGCACGCCTACACCAAGAGAAGGTCAAGGCGAGTGGCCACAAATGAGCCCGTGAATACCATCCACACCCCCGCAGCAAAGAAGCACCCAGCCGATTGACGGCCCATATCCTTTCCCTATTAACCCGTCTGTGGTCATTATTTCACCACAATTGGGAGCCGGTAATTTGAGTCTACTTCGGCTGGGCTAGCCCGAATTAACCTCGAAATTAAGGCCAGGCTGGACTCTAATTTTGTTCGCCTGAAAAAACCGGGCAAAATTTGGCCCGACTCGATTAGCCCACTGAGCCTAACAATACCGGATCGGGCTGGCCCAGTTTTTTTCGGGCTGGCTCGGTTTGACAAATTAAATAAAAACCCCTTTTCTACTTTACTTAATTACTAATTTACTTATCCACTTAATACTTATCCTTCCAAGCCCTAGTTTCTTTTTGGTTTTTGGCTTTTTGCAAAACAACGAGCTCTTCTTCTCCTTCTTTCTCGCTCTTACATAGCCTCCGAAGAACGCAAACCACCTCCTCGACTCACTCCATCCTCCAAGTTATCGCTCGTCTTCTACTTCATGTGATTATGATATAGTGATCCTCTTCCTCTATATTTGTTTACCTAAGAATCGTTTTCTAGGTAAAAAAATCATTACTTTTGCTTCAATTTTTTTTTTCTCATTTGATCTTTTTTTTTTATGAAACATAAATCTTAATCTTATAATGATTTTATTTCTTTTTCTGATGCTGGAAATGGGTAGCGCTCGTATCGGCTTCATCTTCAACTTCATAACGACAATTAAACCCTAGAATAGAGTTATGTTTAGTTTAAGATTTCCTCGCAAGAAATTCGATAAATTTTTATAAATAGCATTTGCTTCACAACACGCATCTATCGCACTAGAATAGTTGTTAGAATATATACAGTCTAGGATAAGAGATAACGAGAAGCAAAGACAGCAAGAACAATTTTCTCGTAATAAAACCGCTTGACATCAATCCTCGTTTAGAATAAAACCAAGCTTACAATAAAAACCAGCTTTTTTCAGAATAAACCATTTTTCTTACAATAAAAAACCAGCTTCTTCATTAAAAACCATTTTTTAAACCGCCGTGAATAAAACCATTTTTTAAACTAATTTTTTGAATAAAACCAGCTTTTGTTCTTGACATCTGTTTTCCTCGTTTGTTTTTTCTTAATAAAAACCAATGTTAAAACAGTTTCATGTTTTTGTTAGGAAATCAGAATGTATGGTTAGTGTTAATGAAAATGTGTTTCATTTAAGCAAAAAAAAGGAACCAAAATTCTTGTTTTTTCCATGTTCTTGTTTTTTCGTAAATAGTAAACACAAACATAGCGATGAGAACAATATCAATGTAATTTGTAATAAGTTTCGCTTATTTCCGCATCAAACTAGATGTGGTAAACCACTGTGGTTGGTTGTAGCTGTATTATATAATCAAAATCATACTTACAATCACTTAAGCCACATGAGTATTTTCTAACAAGAATCCTTTTCCTTTCTCTATTTAACTTTAAATGAAAAAAAATCTTTAATTAGTCTAAAATATTCATAAAAGGAGTATCACATGTTCTTAAGAAAATTTTAAAAATTTTGCTAGTCTTTTTAAGTAAAGTAAAAAACAAATTTCTTGACAAAACTGAAAATTCACTCATCTATGGCAATTTCCTCAACTTGAAACATCAAATAAATTGGTCACATGAATAGTTTTCCAAAGAAACTTCGATTAAAGAATGTTGTTAAACAATTCAACTCTCCTAAAAGCCTGCTTAGATCAAGTGATTGAATCACCATTATATTTGTACTAATTGCTCGGGCTCCATCACTTATAATATTCACTACTTAATTAATTTTTCTTTTTCTCTTCAAAAATAACAATAATATTTTTCTTTTGTATTTGGATGATTAACTGATATAACAATGAAAATTGAAATTATGTTTATTGCTTACCATTTATGAAATGATTGTTAGGAATCCTTGCCATTTGATCTGAAATTGAGTTTGAATTGAACCTTTAATCCATTTTAGTTGTGGTGTTGCTAGTCTGGTTGATGTTTAGTCTCTAGTTTTTCTGTTAGTTTGGATCCGTTTGTTTATGAAAATGGCCCTAGGTTTTATGCAAGTCAATTGTATTCATTTATAAATTTTATACGCGCTTTATGGATTTTGAATCTAATTGTGGGGATGCTGATGATGAATTGCAAATGTTTGAAAATACTCCTAAACTAAGAGTGCTACCGCACTAATGTTTTGTCAGGGTACTAATGATAGGATCACAAGTCCGCTTATAAGAAAGTGTAAAAGAATTAGTAGTGATGTTTGTGAAAGAAGGTTACAGAAAGTCTAGGGTAATACTTGAGGTGTGGAATAATATGAAAAGATTGGTGTAGTAGATGGCATGGAAAATGTAAATGTAAGGGTTGTGGGGAGGCTTTATACTTGTAATCCAAATAATGGAACCACCATTTTAAGACGTCATGTCCAAAAAAGGTTATTTGATTCCAAGTACAATGATGTGGGTGCCATGTCATCGAATTCATTCCTCGGGACGCGAGGTCCCTGGAACTCGATCATAAGGCTTTATCGAGATGCACTCTAGATGTAATTACAATACATGGTCTTCCATTTAGCTATGTCGAAAGTATGAAGGAGCCTGGGTAGTGAATAGAGTTTGAATCCCGATTTCAAACCTATAGTAGAAACATCGCTAAGGTTGATTGTTTGAATGTTCTGAGGGAAAAACAAAGCTAAAGAGCATATTAGTTAATATTCCCGGTAGAATTTGTTTAACTTCTGATGTATGGACTGCTGTAACTACTCAAGGTTATATGACTGTGACTGCTCATTATGTTGATAAGTGGAAGTTAAAAAGTAAATTACTTGCATTTTGTGAGTTAGAGAGTCCACATACAGGATCAATTATCTAGAAAGGTATTGAGTGCTTAAAGATTGGGAATAGATGGGAAAATATTTTCCTTGACTTGATAATACCTCTTCTAATGATAGCATGCAAAATATTTTGAAAGATAGGCTTAATTTGCAAAATGGCTTGTTATGTGATGGTGATTTTTTTTATGTTAGATGTGGTGCACATATCTTGAATCTCATAGTTCAAGAAGGTTTGAAAATGGCTAAAGAAGCTTTATATAAAATAAGAGAAAGTGTTAAATATGTGAAGGCTTCGGAGGGGAGGTTAAACACTCTATAAATGTGTCAAGAAGTGAATAGATGATATTGGTAGTTTCTTGAGGTTAGATGTGTCAACTAGATGGAATGCTACTTACATGATGCTTGAAAGTGCTATTAAGTATCGTCGTGCTTTCAATAGTTGACTTTTAATGATAGAAGTTATACGCTTTGTCCATCCAATGAAGAGTGGGAAAGAGCGGAGAAGATATGTGCTTCCTTGGCCCCATTCTATCTGGATTACTTCAATCCTGATATCTCTGATCATCTTACCCCACCTCCACTTGTATTTCCTACAAGTTTATAGTATAGAAAAGAAATTGAATGAAAACTTGTATAGTGAAGATGGGGGTGATCAAAGATATGGCAAAAGAAGGATGAAGGTAAAATTTGATAAGTACTGGAGCGAGTATTCTGTCACTCTTGCACTTGGATGTGTTCTTGATCCTCGTTCTAAGTTGAACTTTTTGAGTTTTTTCTATAAGAGACTTTATCCATATGACCATCAAGACAAAGTGAATAGGGTGAAGGAGGCCTTGTATAAACTATTTGTTGAATATACAAAGTATGGGGCTACATCAAGCTTAATTGCTTCATTTCAAACTAGGTCATCATCAATGACCATGGGTGCTTATTCACAACAATGTCCTCCAGTGAAAAGCGGAACAAGCTCAACATCATCAATGATATCTATACTTGATGTAAGTTTGATTATTATAATTTTTATTCATTATTTTTCTTGTTATTCTTTTTTCAAGTATCTAGTATAGTGATGATTTTGTTTATGTGTCAAGGTTTGTAATATTTTAGGAGTATCACAGGGAAAGAGAGTCAAATGACTCAAATGATGTCCAAATTTCAACTTTATATATACTTGGATTTAAGGAAGCTTAGTGTTGGAAATGACCTCTATGTGCTAGAATTTTGGAAGTTACATAAACATCGATTCCCTGAACTAGCAATTATGGCTTGTGACATTTTAAGCATTCCAATCACAATAGTAGCTTCAGAATCTTCATTTAGTATTGGTGGTCATATATTGCATAAGTATAGAAATTGTTTGCTTCAAAACTGTGTGTTTCATTTGTACTTTGTACTGGTCGATGATTTAAAGAAATCAGCCTTCGGTAAAAATTGCTTATTCCCTAAACTTTTTTTTTTTTTGTTTCTTACTTACAACCAAGGTTAAAATACCTGCTTAATGATATATCTAAGATTTTTTTGGGATTTTACGGATATATCGGATATATCGTGGATATTTTTACATTAATATCAAGTATATCAGAAATTATCAAAAATGCTTTGAAATTTATGGAAATACTTTGTAAAAGTGTAAGAATGACATTAATAATGAAATATAGACATTAATATTACATTGCTATGGTCTTTCATCACCAAAACGAAGATCGATGTGGCTCCAATGCAACATTTTACGAAGGGATCCCATCTTGGTGAAGACAATACTCATACCAAGACATAGTGTTCCGATAATATTGATTATAAGATCGAACATGCCATGCATAAATGTCTCTGACTTCAGACCTACAACCTCTCCATGGCATATTAGAAATTGGGTTCACCCACATGCTTTGTTTGAAATCCTTTGTATTTGATATGGAGTTTGGAATGGCATTTGTGCATCATGAGAATAGTTAATCATCTCATCACCAATGGAATATGAAGGATGTGAAGAAGATAATCATAACTCATTGAAAAGGAGGAAAACAAGCATCACTGGATGAATCATCAGATTGAGTGACGATGCCTACGACTCAAACTAGCCGACAACTAATCTTCACAGTTGTGTCATCCTTCTTCGTCGACCTCTATATGGCTTTCCAACGGCTCCAATACCTGGACTAACTCTCCTAGACCCATGGTCTTCATCTTGTGTAGCATGTGTGAAATCATCTTCACCAGTGAATGGACTCAATGGATATTCACTTTGTCACGACCCATTATCCCCCACCATCATTTCAGCATCACTACCATCATTGGTCCCTCCTCCTCTTGAGCTATCATAGCCTCAGAGTAGAAGTACCAGCAAAATCCAGGTCTACTACTATGTTCAACACTTGAATCAAAAGAGGGTCGGTAGAAGTAACATGCCGAATGAGCTCTAGTCTTCGACCAAACTTTCACTATGAACTTTCGTGATAAAACACTGTCAACATCTACACTCGCTTCGAACATGCACAAAGAATTGTGATCAAGATTTACTTTCATCATCTAAATGGAGAGGTCTAACCCATTGGAATAATTGATTATCCTCTTCTTCACCAAACTCCTACTAAAATGTCAAGTAAATCATAATCTTTTCGGCAAATTTACGTTTCCCTACTTGCATATCTCGTATCTTTAGTTTCATGTTGTAGTAACAAAAAACTAATTGTTGGAGCCGAGGGTAAGCTAGCCGATTTCTTTGTTTTGTATGGATCAAAGCAAATGTGCTCCAATTTCTCTCACATGCTGAAGATGATGATGTTTGAGAAAGAACCTTAAGGGCCAAATTCCTCAATGTGGGAGCGTGGTTTCCATACATGAACCACCATTCCGCTACAATAAAAATTACTAACATTCAAAATCTAATAATAACATGGTAATGGACTTATTTTAAACTTTTAATGAGAAACAACACTTCAACAGAACCATTAAACTTTGATGTTATTGTCGTCGATCAAATCCCCTTTCGCATCTCGAAACATTATAAGTCGCGGAATTCAAAATGAACTTGACAAATCAATATATGTGTAAGTGTAACCAAATAAATTGAATCAATTAATTAGAAGTATAGTCTATTGATATACCTCATTTCCAATATTACCAAGACCTACAATAGTAGTAGATAATTTTTCAAATACTTCATGAATAGCTTGGAGTAGCTCAGGGTCACTACTAACTCCAGGTCTATATTGAAATCTTGGATTAAGATTAAGTGCTACGTGATTTAGAATTAGTATGTGATAAAAGGAAAATAATATGCATTAAAAGTGATTGTGATATGGAATAGTTACCTGCTGCATGAAGAGGATGTTTGAGGGTTTTATCCCAATGATCTGTGATGATGTTTTTGACCCATTCTTTGGCTTTGAGTGCATGTAACTTTTGTTTCATCACTCGAATCAACTCATACACAAATGGCATTGTTGGGACGATTTCGGAATCAACAATGCGAAGAACTGTATATAGTGCCTCATAGATTGACACTAGGTTAAAGACCTTCTCCCAGTATGGATGATTAAACATAGGTCGCCTCACAACCTCACGTCTAACGGTCGTCCGACTAAGCTTATGAGAAGCCCATTCATCACTAATAAAGATCTTCTTCAAATCAACTCTCTTTTTAGAAGACTTGCTAGGGCAATGTAATTTGTCGCAAATCTTGTTGCCCCTGGACGCACAATATCTCCACCACAAACCTTTCTCATTGTTGCAAGAAACCAACCATGATTGTAGATGAAGTTGGTGATCTTTCATGCATTAGTAATCAAGTCGGAAACACTTTCTCGTTTACCAATATCTTTAAACATAAGGCCGTGCAATGTCTTTACTATAGAGTCAAATACTCAGTGTACTTCTTCATTAACAATTTCCCAACCTTAAATCTTGATCCATTATGCAGTAACAATTGCACAACATTGCCCTTGACATCCTTTATCATGTCTTTCAACGAGCCATAAATGTATTTGTTGTCTTTGATATTATCGATGCATTAACGAGACTTAAGAAAATTGTGCTCCTTTACAATATACCATGAAGTGTGATGCTTAATTTCGTGGGACCGGGATCCATCTATCACACATAATTGTGCACCCATGGGTCTTCCGTTTCTCCACTGAGATTAACTTATGTCGTCCGTGTCTTTATACTCCATATCTAAATATTTGTTTTTGATTTCATATGGAGATGGTGACTCTATTCCCATGCCTACAAGTTAAAGTAAATAATTATATGGTTTGCAACTATAATGCAAGATAATAATCTTATTTGAAATTGGCAGTTTTCACATACCGGCTTGTTGTGCACCCGACAATCATGTTTTTGAAGTGGTGAGAATACGCTGTGAGCGCAGCGCTCTCATATATGAAAATTTCTTGATTAATCGGCCCTTCGTTTCTTTGATTGCACCTCCTTTAAAGAGATTTTAACATTCTTTTGTCTTTAACTGAAGATTTGTATAATCTTTGGAAGCAAGAGAGGTGGTGATAGATCAGGTGTCTCACGCTTGAGATCTTTACCTGCGCCTTATTTGGATGTGATTGTGAAGGCTCACTTATTGCAATTATATATATTATAAATGTTTGTAAATCGATTTATACTATAATAATGAATTTAAGTTCAAAGATTTACCAATTTTTCTTTTGCCTCTCATAGACCCTTATTCTTGTTGGCGATTCCATTCACTAGCTTTGGATGCACAACATACTGCCCAATAGTCGCCTCGCTCGGTCAGGTCACATAAATTTTGGATACATATAGACATCATCATCTTCCTCCTCATTTTCCTCATCATCATCATCATCAAGCCATCAAATAGATGTTTATATTACCACCCATCAGGCTTCAAGTAGTCAGACGAATTTCTTCCAATATTCGCAACTTTCTTTGCTTCGCTTTATTCCTTCAACCAAAAGTCGCTCTCATTTCTTTTTAAACTGGAGGCACATTAGACACTTCTTGCTATTTGAGTGGGATTCGTATGTAATAAGTGAAATTTGGAACCGAAAGATCTACTACTTTAATGACCATACCACAAAAATCGTGATATGGTGTCATTTCGTTTTCTTCAATAGGTGCAATAATATTTCTAAAGGTGGATCACGACCTCCAAGATTGCCCCATTTCCACTATCCATCCTATAAACTCAATAATTGTAATCAAAATTCATGTTCATAATCTCAATCTAAATATAAAGTTGCATTAATTATAATAACTTAAAGAAAATGTGAGGCTTCACAAATTCTTGACATTTCACAAATTTTTTAATTAATAATTAACAAATGTTTATATTTTATATTCATAATCTTAATCTAAATATAAAGTTGCATTAATTATAATAACTTAAAGAAAATGTATATTTTACAAATTTTGACATTTCACAAATTTTTTTAATTAATAATTAACAAATATTTATATTTTATATTCATAATCTTAAACTAAATATAAAATTGCATTAATTATCATATGTAAAGAAAATGTATATTTCATAAATTTTGACATTTCATAAATTTTAATTCATTGAATTAAATAAATGTTTATATTTTATATCCATAATCTTAATCTAAATATAAAGTTAAAATATTAATTATCATAATGTAAAGAAAATGTATATTTAACAAATTTTGACATTTCTGCTGTACTTACCCATCACACCAATGCTACAGCCTTGTAGTCTGGCAATCTATCAACAGCAAATTCTTCATTAACAGCACTAATCTTAAAGAAACATTTGCAAAATCTCATTAATACTGTACTTTAATTCATTAACAATGTTGATCTTATATTACATCCCATCCAACAAGTTTGTCCGCTATAATAATTAAGAAAACGGAAGAGTCACAAATTTGATATCAAATTTTAGTTGACACTAACAACAGATTATATCCTTGGTCTGAAGATCCAACAAAGTTTATTAACATCGCACGTTAAACGGTATTATTACAATTGATATCAATTGTTATTTGATAATTGAGAATAATAATATATTTATAATCATAACTGATCCAGTCGGTAAAGTCCGTTCAATGCATCAAAGAAATATTCATACTTACAAATTTTGGATACTCACAAAATTTTTAATTAATAATTAACAAATGTTTATATTTAATATCTATAATCTTAATCTAAATATAAAGTTGCATTAATTATAATAACTTAAAGAAATGTATATTTCCCAAATTTGACATTTCACAAATTTGTTAATTAATAATTAACAAATTTTTATATCATATTCATAATCTTAATCTAAATATAAAGTTGCATTAATTATCATAATTTAAAGAAAATGTATATTTAAAACATAAAATATGCATAATATATGCTCATATATCATTCATAATCTTAATCTAAATATAGAATAAAATTAAATCTTTAATCTAAATATAACCAAAATTAAATCTTAATCTAAATATAAACTAAAAATTAAATCGTAATCTAAAATATAAACAATCTTAATCTAAATATAAACTTAATTTAATTACTAAATTACACAAATGTAAAAAAAAAAAATAATTAATATAGAAACATACCTTAAGTTGCAGAAATTATGTATTGAATGGAGACTTGAATACCAAAAATTGACAAAAATATTATTCTCCAATACTTTGCAAAAAATGAAGAATTGTTTGAGAGATAATGGATGAGTTTGATATGAAAGCAAGTGATAAGGCTATTTATAGATTTTCCGGAGTCAAACTAGCCGTTTTTTGGTCAAAAACCCTTTAAAAATGAATTTGTTCATTGAATTTGATTTTGGATCAAATCTGACCGTTAGATTTTGATTTAGCCGTTATAAATCAATTATGGCTGTTAGATCAAGTCAAAGATTCAAAATCCACCGTCAGATAAAAAATATAGCCGTTGGAATGAAAGGGATTGAAATCTACGTCGATCAACAATGCACTGAATTTCACGCCGATCAGCCATTAGCCGTTGAAAATTTTAATTTTCGGTGACAAAATCCGCTTTTCCACTTCGTCCCAAACCACAAGCCATCGATTAAATTAAAAACCAAAAAATTGAATCGCTGATACAGCCGATATATCTACCAGACGGTTTTTATTTTAATTTTTTTGGTTTTTTTTTTAAATTTTTTACAAACCTCGCATTCAGGCTCCGATATATCGTAAAATATTAATATATCGCGATATATCACGATATTGACTCCATTTTTCGAATTTTTTGAATAAATGATTTTAATTTGCAAAACGTTCGTGGATGGTTCGACACTCAACTATCGACTTCCATATATCGTCGATATTTTGATTTTAATCCTCGCTACAACTTACAAAATTAGCATTTTTGTTTTGCGAATTGCGATGTGTAGGAAGTGTGAGGATATTCGATTATTCGCGAAGATTCAAATATTTGTTGATGATGATCTTCGTCGCTAATGAAACGATTTTTGGGGATGAGTAATTTAATGATTATTCGATAGAGTATGTTGTTTTTTGTAATTATATTTGGTTTTGAATTTTCAGATGTTATCGATCTGGAAACGGTACATGCGCTGTGTTTGCTTAAAGTACTTCCTTACCTTTAAACAACAACTTATAAAATTTAGCACATGTCTACGCTGCATTTTACCCATTTTAGTTAAGTTTTGGATTATTCAATGGTGATTGGTGGAGTTACAATTTATACATTCCATAATTATGGTTTTTGATGATTAATAGTTTTCAGTATTGAGGTTGTAATATATCACTGGATTGAAGTATATTTAGACATACATAAATATGTACAATATAATAGGTCATGACGCGCAAGTCAAGCGCATCCACCTCCTTCATAAATAAGGAACGAATCGCAATAGGTAGTGTCTAGAAAAAAACTATACTGAGAAATTGACTTATTGACTCTTTCTATTTCCCTGTCTTACTTAAGTATTGGAGAGACGATGGTATGGAGAAGCAGCCGGCATATTATCACCGGTTCCTTGTTTATTTTGTAGGGTTCTTATCTTTAGGTTAATGTCCTGATGATCTAGTAACTTTGAGAATCTAAGAGACAACAGTTATAATAAAAGATAATTGATATTTTAAAAAAAAATTTATTTGTTTTGCGTTCTCTCCATTTTTGCCTTTTAACATCACATCACGTTCTTTCGAAATTTTAAAAAACTAAACGAAACCTTAATCGTAAAATCAAAATGTATATTTCTTTTTTACTTTTATTATAAAGTAATGGCAAAACTAAAAATATAAGAAATATGAGGCACATGGCCTAAAGAAAAATAAGTCCCCAAAACAAATATAAAAAACCCTATTCCTAACCCTAACCCTAACCCTGACCCATAACAGAAGAGATAAAACAGCATAAGCGATCCGGAGAAGAAGCAGAAAATGGAAGTTCTTTGCCTTATCACAGGAGAAATTCTATTTACATCCTAAGAATTACTCTATACACCTCATATCACACATTACTCTTATTTTTACACCCCATCTCACCGGTGTATAGAAATTCCTCAAAATAGAATTTCTTATCACTGTGTGAAGTTTCACATGTTGATACGATGAGATACTAGGAGACAGAGCGGAACTGAAAAGGTCCACTGAGGCCTGCAGGAAAAGATCTATCAAATTTGAGGAGGCCAATTTAAGCCGATAGCCACGGGTCGCGCTTAAGTCGAGAACACTCCCGTACATGCTCGGGGGAGAAACTCTCACTGCATGATCCGCATACTTTGGGAGGCGCAGATGTTCGCCTGGGCCGGGATATGATGGTAATGATGTTGGACCTCCGTGACCCTGACCCTCATTCAAAACCCATTTGTGTGGGTAAATTGAAGGGTCCAAAAATTCTCCCAATGATTTTCGAATTCAATTCCAAAATATATATGTTCTCCACCATGTTCATGGATCATCGGCACAATTTGAAGCTCGGGATCCCAGAACTGTGGAAGCGCCTTCTCTCCCACCCTCTCCCACTTAGACCTACACCGTAAGAGGCTACTTCTCATCGAAAGGGGAATTGCTCCGTGATCGACGAAATGTGTAAGGTTTTTTTTCACATTGATGATCAGATTCTGGGGAGTTTCCTGAAAGCAATCAAAATCAAATGAATCCTATTCAAGTGATTTCGAGGATTTAAATAGTCGTACGTAGCCGGCTCCCGGATACAATGACGTTTATCCGCTGCTATGTTGGTGATGGAACCTAACAAAGCATCCACTTGAACCTCTTCTTCTATCTGCCTATCACCGGTATAAAAGTTATGTGGCTCTTGGGGCCGTTGAATACCACATCGAGTCCGATATGAGTCAGATGTCGATTAGGGAGCAAGGGTCTAGTTTGGGGACCTAGATATACATGTGCATCAAGGCCTCAGATTGACTATGGAAAAGAAAATATAATTATTACATGTCTAGTATAAGATATGAATGCATCTATTCATCCAGATTCAACTACGTCCCATACTCCTGAAGAACTGCTCATTACTCATTAAGAAACAAGTATATGAATTCACCGCAAACTTCGAGGCCTACAAATTCCTTCCTCAGATTAATGTGCCTTTATGAGTTTTCCCTTCCAAATTTCTCTCTCTCTCTCTCTCTCTCTCTCTTTTATTCTATCTGCTTTCTCAACATGTTAATTGTATATTAAATGTCGCTTATAATGTGCTTATTTATTATGCTTTTTGTAAGATTTTATGGTTGTGATGCATATTTCATTACTTTTTGAAGGTCAGGACTTTGATTTATGCTTATTCAATTGGTATGTTGTAGTTAAAGCCTCCTCATAAAAATGTTTAACCTAAAAGTGGTCGTCTTTAACCTCCTTCATAAACAACATATTCTTCTGGTTAGGGATAATTCTCTTCCCTTGAATGACTAGAAGGAAATTCTGAACCTTTTTCAATTCCCAATCATTGAAAGATCTATAGAAACAAGAGAACCACCCCCCTCCTTCCCTGAAGACTCCCATATATCTGCCACTTGAGCCTCCTTATATGTCAAGTAGAGCAAACAAATGTGAAAACTATCATAAGAAGGCTCCTTCACACACCAAATATCCTTCCAAAAGCGCACCTCCTTCCATTATCCCTCCTTGAATGATAGAAAATTATGAACCTCCTCAAATCCCAATCTTTGAAAGATCTAGAGAAACAGGAACCATCCTCTCCCCATTGAAGACTCCTGCAAATACCAACAATTAGAGCCTCCTTATTTATTACAGAGAAAACAAAAAGGGAAAAACAGATAAAGGCCCTTCACTCAGATAATCCTAAAGACGCACCTCCTTTTGTCAATCGCGGGAAAGGAATAGGAAGTATAGTTTTTTACACTGCTCTTCAGGTGATGTTTTACAAGGTGTTATTTCCTTTGTACTTTGTAGGTCGCTATTTTAGCATCTTACCATTAAAAACAAAAATCACACCTCTTCCACTCCTTTACTACACAATCACGGGAAAAGTCTCCCACTCATTTCTAATTTCTTTCCAGAATCTTGTCCCAAAAGAACCTCTCACATCACAAGAACACCATCTGCCCATTTCCTCCCCAAACTTCAAGCAAATAAATTTCCTCCAAAGTGAGTCTCTCTCATTAGCAAAGCACAACATTTGACTCACAATTTACCTTCTCTTTCTCAGAGTAACCCAGAAATTTAATTTTACCATATGTGGTTTTTGTTAAGGAGTTTCACCTGGCCGTAGGAAACCCTCTCAATCCCCTCTAATCTCATCTTGACTCTCCTTGGCAGCCAAAATAGAGACATGTGATAGATAGGCAAGCTAGAAAGTGCACTACAAAGGAGTATGAGTCTTCCCCCTTTTGGAGATGTATTACCTCTTCCACAAGGCAAACCTCTTCCCAAACCTCTCTTTGATAGCATCCCAAACCGCCGCCGAATTTTGTTGAGCACCCAATGGAAGTCCTAGTTAAGAGGAGGGAAGACCCTTGATATTTCATCCCAACTTAATTGCTTGAGCCTCCACATTTTTTCAACTCTTAATGAGCGATGTCACTTCATTCAAATTAATCTTCAAACCCGATATAGCTTCAAACCACATTAATAACACATTTAGATACGATGATTTTGATCCTCGCGGTTTACAAACAAGATAGTGCCATCAACGAACATTAGATGAGATATGAATCATCCTCATTTCCATACTCTAAACTTGCAAACTTAAAGGAAGGTTTCATCAACAAAGCTCAAAGCTTCCATCCAATCATGAAAAGATACGGGGAAAGATGAACAACTTGCCCAAACCTCTAGAGTTTTGAGCGAAACCAAAAGGGGATCCATTCACCAAGAGAGAAAAGGTTGTCGTAGAAATAGACCAACTGATCAAACTTACCCACTTGCTTCCAAAACCTATCTTAGTCATCATATTCAACAAAAAACCTCAGTCTAGGTGGTCATACTCAGTTTCAAGCTTTCATAATAATATCTAACTTTCCTTCTTCTTAAGCAAGGCATCAATAGCCCCATTTGCAATAAGAGCATAAGCGCTTTGAGCCTCTGACACCGCCTGTCCCACCACCCTTCTATGTTTATTAGCAAGAAACTTCGCCAAAATTTTGTTCAAACCACCCACCAGACTAATAGGTCTAAAATTCTTAAGGTCCACTGCATCCCCCTTTTAAGGAATCAACACCAAAAACATGGAGTTGATACCTTTGATAAACCTTCCTTGCTCATAAAATTTATTGAAAAACCCATGAACTCCTCCTTTACAAAGTCCCAACTAAACTGCCACAAAGCAGTAGGAGACCTATTTGGTCTCGAAGTTTTGTCCCCATTTAAATCTAAAACTGCCTCAAACACTTCTTCCATGTTGAAGGACATTCGAGCCAATAGCTTCTCCCCCCAAATCTCTGTTTTCTGCAAGTCAAGCCCGGGAGTAGGCTATGACACCATCCACAAGGCTAGAGAGCGCGATAATGGTTCAAAAAACCCTTCTCTTATCAAATAGTCTCTTCTGCCACTGCCTCCCATCGATACTATAAAAAAAAAAAAAAAAAAAAAAAAAAAAAAAAAGACATCTCTCGTTGATCCCCGACTTTCGCAAAAAGTTCTTCCTCTTACGGAATCTAGCATTATGTGAAAAAGCTCCGTATTCCTATCACCCTCCTTCAACCACAATTTTCTAGAATTTTGTCTCCGAGAAACTTCCTCCAATAGGGACCAATATCTCTCCCTAGCCAAGTTTCTCTCCTCAAATTTCTTGAGGGACGATGACCTATCATTTTCTTGACCATCCCAATAATTTACAGTCGTCAATAATCTACCCTTCACAATGCCTTGCATTTATTCACCTCCACCCTACCAAAAACATCCATGTTCCAAGATTTAAAAAAATCCCTTCGTGACTTTAGTCAATAATATCCATGTTCTCTTCTCAGTAAAAAAAGTTAAGAGCAATAAAAGTTCCTAGTCAATAAACCAAGTTATAGGATAAAGAACCATCTATTATAGTTGTTTTAGACTTTAGTTTTTTGACCATAGGAGTCCTAAGTGCAAGAGAAAAAGACTTTTCATTAAACTACCCTATTCCTCACCTTCCAATTGTCCAAAATAAGCAAAGAGGACTGTTATCGCAATATTTTTTCTTCTGTTTTTATCGGGAGCGGTCAAGCCAAGAGACTCTGCTAAAATTCAAGCTCTTACTGACTCGAACGGGATACAACTCAGTACTGAGTGTTCTTCCTTAGACTTTTGGCAAGATTGCTTGAGTGGTGAAGAAGGAGAAACAGCTTGACAATTTTGAAAGGGAAACTTTGTGAAGAGGATTAGACTCCATCTTACTGGTTGATTTTGGAAAAAGGGCAGTGGCCTCTTATTCATAAAAAGGTGGGGCTCTTAGCAAAAAGATGCTTTCTCTGTGAAAAAGAGGAGGAGACGGTTGATCATTTGTTAGCCCATTGCTCACAGACCAGAGTGATTTGGGATCTTCTTAGCTATTGTCGTGTCAAATGTGGTATTCCCATTGTTCTGCCAGAGAGACCATCTCTCGGGAGGTCTCTTTTCAGGGTGAAGAAGTTTAAAAACCTTGGATGGCAGCCCCTTTAAGCTGCCTCGAATTCATCTCAAGGGAAAGGAACTATATCGCTTTTGAAAATAAAGACTTCTCAGCTTAAAGGATGAAAACCTCCTTTATTTGTAATCTATGCCCTGGTCAAATGTACGCATTGAAAGGCTCTAGATCTCGTCAGATTTCTTAACTCGATCGATGTGTGCTAAAGGATGGTGGGTATAGTCTTTTGAGGGCTGATGGGTTTTTGTTTTGCTTATCTTTCTTCTCTTCTTTTGTCCCTTAGTGGGACTCTCCTGTATACCGCTATATACCGTCTACTTTTTGGTTTCTTCCTATTGAATATATATGCTTTTACTCATAAAAAAAAATTATACTAAGTCCCAACTAATAGTTGAAGAAAATGATAAGAGAATAGAAAGGTTATGACCATGTAAATAAGAGTTCTCTTTTGGAGGTGAATGGGAATAACGGGCTTTGATAAGAAATGGTGGATCTAGGATTGCATTTTCATAGCTAGCTTTTCAATCTTAGTAATGAGAGATCGCCAAGGTCCCCTTTATCTCAAATCAGGTCGGGTTATGAAGCTTTAAGCTCTCTTTGAAATGATTGATGGAAAGTGGTTTCCATCTCATGATATAGCGGGAGAGAGGTAGGAGGAAGTGTTCGAATTTCTCACCTCTTATTTGTAGGTGAAACTCTTCTTTTTGGTAATCCTTGTCCTGATCAATTCACTTATTTAGCATAGGTTTGCCAATCAATATTGACCACCTTCCTCTATAGCTTCACAATTCTTGTCAATGTTCCTGCAGACCATAAGTGAAAGGGCAAACTCCACACCAACTTCACCCTTCTAAATTTTCCTGTTGTCCAGATATTTCCTAGTGGACACTACCTTCCCGCCTCGACTTATGCATCCTTCCTTAATCTTGAAGAACCCCAACTCCCAAAGAAAGGAAGCTTTCTCCACTTTTCTACAAAAAGTAATCCTTCTCCAACTGTGAGTCACTACACCTTTTTGACCTAAGAGTTTCACCGTAGCCCAACAACTCTCAACCAATTAACAATAGATGTCAAGAATTTGCAATGACTACTCTCATCCATATCCTATATGGAATGATGCCTGCCTTGATCCTTCCCCTTGATTACTCTTGCATAGGATTGGTCTAAAGGAACCACTTTTTGCATTTTATTATTTCCCATCTCAGACCGCTGCAGCCACTACCGTAGAGGGGGCCAACAACAAAGAAAGAAACCCATGTAAAGTAATCGATCTCGACCAGGTCTTTCTAACCCCCGTGCATAACATAACGAGAAAAGCTGTGTTTCTATTATGAGCGAACTCAAAAGACTAACAAACTCTAAGCATTATGGCTGAAACTCATCTCCATCAAGTGAACTATGGTTTTTCCATGGCATTTTTCTTCGAAGCTCATAAAGCTCTTTAGCTCAATGGTATTCTCGTATGTTCGAAAGTAACGATCCAAAGATTCTCTCCCTCAAGACCTAAAGAAAACAAAGTCCCTGCCTCCGCTCTCGTGCCGAAACTAGGTACCTCCATACACACCTTCAAACCCGATACATGAAAGTCTTCTTTCCAAAGTGACTTCATTCGTTCCTTTGGAACTCGGGTTTTACCTTACTTAATCAGCAAAGAGATCGCCATGGTTATGTGTTTGAGGAATAGTTGGCAAAATCTGATTTTGGGTGTTTGATTTTTCCATTCCAAACAAGATCAATTGTGGTTGATGATGATGTTGAGTTGCACATCACTTAAAAATGGAAGAGGTTCATAGATGTGTAAGGTTGACATGGCAAATGTGTGTGCAGTAAGTTATATATAGTATATATATATATATATATATATATATATATATATATATATATATATATGGTATATATATGTATGTATGTATGTGCATGTATGTATGTATGTATGTATGTGTGTGTATGTGCGCTCTTGCATGTGTAACTAGCAAACCATGTTCATCATATAAACCGCTTAGGTAATCTGTAGAGGTGAGTTCGTAGTTTTTGAAGCCTTATCCAAGAGTGCGAATTTGAACGCCTTTCGGGAGATGATCAAGTATTTAAAGCACCGTTGTTTCGGGGCTTTTGTTTAACTTAGTAAAATGGGAGTTAGTGGATCAGAAGGTATCGAAGTTTAAAAACAATAATATCAGATTTTGATGGTTTCTTTGTTTGAATATGATAATAGATGGAGTCGCTTTAAGTATCGGAATCTGCAAAGAGATTTTCGACGTATCGATGTGTTTGTTTTCTACTTTTATTCAGCATTTTATGAATGTTAAATGAAATCTGAGTGCTCAGAGGGTGGTGTTGTAAAGAGTATTCGATGGGTCCTCGCTACATTTTGTATTCTACAAATGGTTGCAACCCAACCCTATGTTAGCCGGACATTGTCAGTTTAGATTATTCTTAAACTTCGTAATTTCATTTATGTAGTATAACTATAACCGCTATCAATTATGGATTAGAAAATAGATTTCCAATTTGCCTCGAGGACATATTCATCATTAATAAGAGTTGCAATGAAGAAGCTTGATTTTGAGAGGATTGTTGATGTGGGTGGTTAGTTTTAAGATTTTTATATTATGACTCTCGACTTGCAAACATGGATATTATGATTTGATTTGATGAATGCCTTATTCTAAGAATACAAAATAAGCTCATTTTAATATTAGCTTTTATCATATTCTCGTTCAAGCAGACAAATCTATCTTTCTATTGGTTTAGTATGATATTTTATTTTCATCTTCATCGAATCCTCATTTTCTCCCTCTCTTCCTTGTTTCCAAAGAATGGACATTTCTGTGGAAGCAAAGCATCGCTCATGCTTCGTCGCCCATATTGGATTTTACAAGGTCGAGAATCAATTTCGTGACACTAGTCTAGTGAAAGTAAAAGGGGTGAAAAAGAAAGAAAGAAAGAAAGAAAGAAAGAAAATGTTTTTTTTTTTTTACTTAATTCAATGGAAATGAATGGAAATGGAATGGAATCCGTTTCAAATAGCATTAAATATATAATAATTGGTTTTTTTATTTTTGAATACTTTAGTAGTTTTATCTAAGTATTAAGTTTTGTTTCTTTATATGCTAAAAGTTACCATCATCTTTACATCCAAACATCTTTAAAAAGATTTATTCAAAACATTAGGTGCCTAGGTATAAGCAAGCATTTGATCCTGAGCTCCACATCGGAAAATAAAAAGCTCTCTATTATTAGCACTCACACCACCAAACCACTAGAGAATTGCACAATCTGGGGCTGAACTTTTTCAAAATATACACCCTTGCCCAACGTCCAAAATTAGAGGCCCAAAGGACTTTCCAAACCGGGCGGAGGTGAGGCAGCAAATTCGGTTTTTAAACATTGATAACAATTGAATTAACTAACTTGTACTAGGCTTTGTTCACGTCCAAACCCGGTTTGATTTAATGGGTATACATTTAAAAGGACATTCCAAACCCAATCGAATCCAACTTGTATCATCAGGCCTGCACTTTAGCTTCCAACAATGACTTTTAATGGATGATACTTTACTAGAAGAGATCATCTATTACTTTTAGTACATAAAAATTTATTTAAGAAAGAAAAAGTGAAAAAACATTAGAAAGGAAAAATAGAAAATGAGAATTCATTTATCCAAAAAATATTTTCACTTAATTCAATTTCTAAATTTGAAATTAGATAACTTTATTTCTTTTTCTATATTAAAAGATGTGGCATTTTTTTTCATAGAAACTTTGAAAATATGAAAAAAAAGGAAATCTTAAATTTTGAAAAAATAAATAACTTAATTTCCTTTCTATATTAAAAATGTACTTTTTATATAGAAAACTTTGCAACTTTACATGAACTTATGTTTATTTAATCATGCTTTTCCAAATAACAATTAATGAGAAAATGTTTAATTTCTTTAGTTTTTAATTAATTTTGTTAAATGAATTTTTGTTAGGCATTTATTCACTTCAGACATATCTTAGTATCATTTCTTCATAATTTTGTCTTATCTCGCTCTAAAGCGTTCAGTTTAAAAGCAGATGCATACAAGAATGAGGGGCTCAGGTTAGAGTCTCGATAGGAATAATTGAGTTTTTTTATATAAATGTACATAATTTTAAAATTATACCTTTACATGAATTAAGCAATAAAAAATGAAAATTTACTATAAGTGTTTGCCCTCTAATTCAAATCTGGCATAATCCATGAATTGTATTTAGACCTAAGCTCAAGCCCATAAGTAAAAATCTGTGAGAAATGGGCTTAGATCCATTTGAATAAGCTCATATAAAAGTCTAAGAGTATTTCTGAAAATTTTAAAAATTTTATAAAGTCAAGAGACTTTTTCTCATAGTCAAAACATGTCAAAAATATGTGGTCAATTATTTGAGGTGGTTGATAAAACTTGGGAAGCAAGTCTCCCTAAAGGAGATGTGGGCACTTTTACAATAGTTATTCAAAAACTCCCATAAAAAGAGGGGACACGAGTAAGGAATCAACAACCAATCAATCAACAACAATGAATCACTTCTAGTAATTTAATCATTATAGTAGATTTTTTCAAGCTTATTTTATTTTTGCAGAACTTTGTCATTTTAGTTTTTCCAATGAAATACAACGATTTCTCTTGCAATTTATACAATGATTCTTTCACTTCAATTTTCCTAGTGAAATACACCAATTCTTTTGGTTTTCTGTGGCGCCCCAAAACCGGGGTGTCCGTTGACTACCTGTCAACCCGCGGAAATCTACATGTCTCACGTCATGAGACTCATACATGTGAAACGCCCCGATAGGGTCCGCGTATCTATATACAACACAAATATATATTTTATACGTAAGAAATATTTACACCAGCTTAATTACTAATTTATACAAAATCGGGTCACTTGCCCCAAATTTTACAAAAAAACACAAGATAAGGCTCTGGCCAAGCATTTCTTTGCCTCTAAGGTCCCGGATGCGCCCTATCCCTGGGCGCGTCTTTCTGTGACCGAAATAGTATTTCTATTACATGAAAGTAATGCCTGCGAGTGGAATTTCCCACCTAAGTGCAATGCAATGACACACCAAACATTCAACACATGCTAATATATCACTCATGCATATATTAACAAAATTAATTCACATAAATCATGTTATTCAATTTAAAACAATAACATAATATTAGCTCACATGGGCTAAGGCACAATCCGGCGGTTCATCTTGGAACTGCCCACAAAATCACAATCAGCATGTTATTTACCCATGGCAATAACACAACATCACACAATCACGCAAATACCCGTGATCCGCCCAAACCATTCCGTAGATTTATCTTACTCCTACCTTTGAACTAAATCACTACCATCCAGCCCCTCAACAAATCCACATCCATTACATAACCCTTAAACAAAAGTAAAGCAAGTAGGAGAAAAACCCCTACCTTTCCGGAGTTTGTCGAAACCCCCCAAAACTGGTACCCACGTGTAGTTCTTGCCGTGGGGAGTAACTTTGCTTCTTGCCTCATTCTGAGCGCTCACCTGGCCCTGATCATCAGAATTCTAGAGAGAAGGTAGAGCTTCTCTCTAAAAATCCCACACTCTCCCTCTCTCTTCCGGTTTGTTCCTCTTTCCCCTCTCTTCCTCTCCCAATCCATTTGGTCAAGATTGGGACAAGAGAAAAGTCTTCTCTCAATGCCACATGTCAAATTCTTATTGGTTGAGAGGATTACACCTTATCCTCTTATCCAACCACTGAGATTTCCTCTAATGGCATCATGCCATGTGTCACCAATGGCCTACACTTGATCTCGGGTTTGACTGCATCCGCATTGACAAGTACATGCCGCCACCCAAAACGTGCCAAGTGTCATGCATCCTCTGTGCCTCGAAATGTGAAATTCGACTGTCTTAATTCGACAAATTCTCATTTGCAGCTAGATTTCGTGGAGACGATTCCAATGATGAAGTCCGCTTTCGCCATCCGAGATCTAGAAAATTTTGATTTTGACCGAATTACCATTCTCTTTATCCTTCCTTAGGAAATATGGATTTTCCGGGTCTCACATTTCAATTTATTTTATTCAATTTATTATTGTCACATTTTTACTTAGATTATGGGGAACTCTAAAGGAACCAAGGAACCTAATTTTTCGTCTGATCAGAAGTTTGATTTTTGGCACAGTATTAATTTTGAAACACTATAATTTCCTAGCATATTCGTGCATTTTTCTAATTGTCAGTGTGTATGTTGATCACAAATATCACCAACAATAACAATAGACATTGTTGATAATAGTTTAATTAAGATTAGAAAAGATATTGTATTTTAAAATTTAGTTTAAAGACAATTAAAAGATTTAAAGTCTGTTTGATTCTTATTTTTGAAAAATTGTTTTTGAGAATGGTTTTTTAAAAAAAACACCATTTTTGGGTTCTCTGAAAACTAAAATTAGGTTTTCTTTTTTTTTTTTTTTTTTTTGTATTTATCGTGTTTTTAGAATAGAAAAAAAAGAACCATATATGTTTTTCGTATTTTTTTTGTTCTTTTTGTTTTTCAAAATAAAAAATTTAAAATTTATTCAACAGTAAATCATTTAATACTTATATAGAAAAAATAAATAAAATGACTTAAAAGAATGGTGAATAAATAAAATATTAAGCTTAAATTTGTTTTTAAGGCTTTTTCAACCTCTCATACTAATGAGAGCCGTCCACCGGTGTATACCTTGCACTTGAAATATTTTTCCATAAAAGATGGTACCCACGCCAAGAGAGACTCCTACAAAGGCTATTACCCCTTTAAATGCACATGCAATGTTTACTTGAACACATTCATATATATATATCAACATCCTAATAGAATGATACAATTCTAATGGAATACTATAAGCCATACCATGAAATGAGATGAGACTAACTCAATGCATGAAAAATCCGAGTCATCACATACTCCCATTACACAATGCATAGCCAATGTGTGATAACATCCATCTTCGATGAATTTCATCCAATGATCACTTTGAAACAAAATCAAGTTTTTAGAAATCAAACTGATTGGATGTTTCACTTCCAAGGATCATTTTATTAACAAAACATGTGTCTTTTTGTGTAGGCGAATTTTCGGGGTCTCACCGCAGTTTCGCACACCTTCCCGCACTTTCTCACGGGCTTCACTCGTCGGGACACATGCATAACCAAAAATATCGGGTTTTTCACTCGAGGGGGTATCTATCCCTGCTTGCTACTACCTGACACAAGTTTCCATGCTCTGCGAACAGTGGAACTCCGCTGAACTTCGTTCAATGGTATACAACCCACTCGTGATGACACTATTTCATATTCTGCGAATAGCGGAACTTTGCTGAACTTCGTTCAACGTATCGAGCCCACTCATCAACCACCAAGGATGGTGTGTGATGACACCACTTACACCTATGAATGCAATGCCTCGGTGTATATGCAATGCATTATGCCATTGCAATTCAATTTCCTGTCACATATATAATGTATGCCATATGGATAATTTATCATGTATCATGTATAATTATATCACAAGCATATAATTTCCAAATAGTCATCTTAATGTCAATATATTAGAGTTAATATATCAACATTCAATCAACAATTATCACCAAGCAAGTCAATCAAAAGCAAGTAACGACAACTTGGTTCTCATGACCAATTATGGCATAAGATATGACCACAAAGCAGTCCACACATACAACCATCACAGCTAATAATAAACATACTACTCACTCGCATAGAATAGTTCCGCATCCAAACCCTCAAGACTGTCTAAATCCGGGCCAAAACCAGGCCATAAACATGCCATACTCAGGCCACACATCCGGTCCCACATATAACCACGGGATAGTCTTGAACCTCAACCCATAATTTAAGTCCCAAAATTAGTACCGAAAACCAGTTCCCTTAGGGTGGAAATAAACCAAAGTTGGAAGAATCCCTACCTCTTGGAGCGTAGCCCTCGTCGAGTAAAAAGACTATAACTCTCATCCCGACGAACTCCAACCGTTGGAATGCTAGAAATCAGAGGAAGAAGTCGTTGGATCTTCCTTCGTCTTCCTCTTTCTCTCTCTCTCCTTTCTCTTCTTTCTCCATCCTTTCCATCGATCCCCTTTATAAGTTATTGACACATCCACATGGCATGCATGAATATGCCATGTGTCACCTTTACTCATTTGGTTCCTTGCCCTTCGAAATCGTGAAAATCAATTATCCAAAATTTAACGAAATCTGCCTCTAGAATTAAATTTCAGACGAATCCAATGGTGGGGTCTGTTCCGTCATCCGAGATCTAGAAAAAATCTAGGTTTTCGACCTATATTGTAGCGACAATTTTACCATTTTTTGCCCATTTTTCGAAAAAGTTCAAATTTTCCCTGCTCTCATTTAAAACTGACATATCTCGTGTGAGATACCTAAATATATAATTCATCATAAATGAATAGATAAACAAAAGATAAAAATAAATAATAATAATAATTAGATAAATAAGTAGTTTCCCTATTTCACAATTTTATTGTCACAATGAATAAATAAATAAAATAAAATATAAAAATAAAAATTTGAATGGTAGGCCAAGGCCAACCACATTCCAAAACAAAAGATAAAGGGAGAACATTTATACGATAAGGCATTTAAGCTTTGTATCCTCTGTGTTGCAGGGATGACAAATGCTTGAAGGGTTAATTAGTAAGGCTTTCTAATTTATCATTAAACTATTTAAAATAATACGATAAGGCATTTAAGCTTGCTAATTTTTGAGCAGAACAAGGTTGTATAGAATGCAAGTTTGAGTCATGTCTACGTATTTTATAACTTAATGAATTCTGAAAGAAAGACTGCTTTTGGGAATAGTTGGAAAGTTAATTTTTCCAAACTGAATTTCTTTAGGGTCTATCTGTAAGAAAAAGGTAAAGGTTAGTACATAATTGAGATACCTAAACAATTTATCTTGAGTGTACCAAGAATTAGCATATACTCTATTTATGAATGAAACTTGTAAGTATATTTTTTGAGTGAAATCTTGGGAGTTAGAATTTTCTGAGATCAAATTGATAGTTTTATAAGAGCAAGTGCAAATACCACTATTTTCTTTTTCCGAATCCTCGACGCTTGATTCTTCGCTTGATATTTCTTGTGTAACTAATACTTGATTTTCTTTTTTTGTGTCATTATTATTGTCTTCTTTTTTAATCATTAAAGAGTTAATTTTAATTCATCGCTTACTTCTAAAGAGTTAATTTTATTTTATAATTGACAATCTCTTGAATAATGGTCTATTTTCCCACATTTGTAGCAGGTTCGTGCCTTTTTTCTAAAATTTGATGGTTTTGGTTTATTAGTTTTAGGTTTTGGATTTATTAGTTTTAGGTTTTGGATTTATATTTCTTTTACTAAATTTTGACTCACTCATAACTTTATAAGGTCTCGGAGTATTATGTTTATTATTTTTGGAATGAGCTATTATATCATAACCATAATATGAAATCGTAAAATTTTCCTAACTTTCCTGGTATCTTGATTTTGTTTTATCTGACCTTTAATTCTAAGATTGTATTACAGAGCTAACCTTTCATTAATGACAGCAACAATCACCATGTTACTATCCATCACAATCCATCCACAAAGGCTCTCCAACTTCATCTCAACTTTCTCAAAAATGCCCATGTGGGGTTCACAAAATTTTCTTTCCAATAATGGCTATTACTACAATCTGACTTGGTCATGATTTTGATCAGAAAACATCCCACTGATGAAAGTCCAGAGTCTGTCATCGTTTAAAAAACTATCATATCTCATCTTATCAGAGAGATCTCCTTGGTGAATGTTCTGTATCTATTAAAGTTTTAACATCTCCTTATAACAATATTTTTCAATCTTGAATGATAACTTTGTCTATAATTTAAGATTCCTTCCACTATTAACAAAACATTATCCATCATCCTTTAATGCCCATTTAATCTAATATTGTTCATCTAGCAAAAATTATGATCTGAATTTTTATTTTAATTTATAAGCATTGACTGCCATTAGCATTTGTTGAAGTAGGTTAATAATATGATGTTCGTTTAGACCAACTACATTCCATTCATAAAAATCTGTACCCATCATAATTAAAGTGATTGAAAATTTCTTCTCAAGCATCGTGTCAAAACGAAGGTCTAGGATAATAGTTTCTTTAGACACAATTATGGGATATAGCAATTATCGTTGATAGAGGTTGGGAGGATATTTGAATTGATACTCTAATTCTTCCTTTTGAGGTTGTTGTAATATGGCTTGAATTTAAACATCTATAGGAAGAAAAGGAGTATCCTAGGTGAGGTTGCGAGTTTAATATTTGAGTCTATGGGGACGATTTCCTGAGGAGCTTGGTACTTCTTTCCTTTTGGCGCGGTATAGGGCAAAAGGTTACTGATTTTTGTTGTTTGGTCATTTAAATATTGAAGAGAATGATTTGTGTAATTTAACTGTTGTTGGAGTTGTCTAATATCTTGATAAATTATAGAGGCTTGTTCATTCGTTGTTCTTGGAATTTTAAAGGGTGCAGTAGATATTTGGTTATCATTGAAGTCAAATTGATGATTGTTTGATGGTGGTTGAGTATTTTTTTGAAGATTTTAATTTTGCTAAATCATATTTAGATGTTTTTTGTTGGTATTTGAATCAATTATATTTTCTTTATGTTGCTTTTGATTAGGATCCAGTAATGTTTGAGAGAATTTTATTTTTAATAACCAATTAAAAAAAAGGAAATTGGAGCCATGCTTATGTCGATATATTGTATTCTTCATATCGGATCCTAAATTTCTTTCTTTCTTCTTGAGAAAATGTCCTATGATTATCATTTAAAGAAGAAAAATAATCTAATCATATCCACTCAACTTTGGGGTCAAAAGGAATTTCGTTAGAATCCTTTGCCAATATAATGTTGACTTGAGATTGGGGGTTGGGGGCGGTGGGGTGGGGTGGGGTTGGTTATCTTGTTGATAAACAGGAATATGAATATTTGGAGTAAAATTGATACTATTTAAGTATTAGAGGTGCTGATATAAAAAGAAAAAAAAGTATTAGAGGTGGAGAGTCGTGAAGAGATGAAACTATTTAATCTAGATGTTTATGGATCAAAGGAGCATTTTGAGAACTGACCAAACTCTTTTTGACTGGTGCCATCAGATTACTATTCAAACTTTTCAATGAATATACATGATTCTAGTAGTTTGTCTATTTTAACTTTAAACATAAAAACAAAGAATATGAATTTTGTAGAACATGCTCAAACCATAGCCATAGTTTATAGAATTTACAACAAACTTATGACTAATTAATCCAAACTTAGGTGTCAAAGTGTTAAAAAGATGAAACCTTTACTATTACAATACAACCCCCAAAGTGCCTGCCTATGTTCCCAAAACTCAAATGGAACTAAAGGACATATAACCCAAATCTATATTAAACCTTTGACAATTCCTCTAAAGATATTATTGTTAGACACAAACCCTAAATCAATTAAACCTTTGACAATTCCTTTAAAAATAATAATAATAATAATAATTGATAGGGTTTGAAAAATGGGCTCGCAGGCCCACTCGCTAAACCTCAAAGGAGAGGCATGCCCGTTGAAGCATTCAGGTCTTTTAACACCAGCCCAGAATGAAGGCCCAATCCGCTAGGCATGCCCATTGAAGCATTCAGGCCTTTGATGCCAGCCCAGAATGAAGGCCCAATCCGCTCGATCCAAAGGTCGATTATGGGTGGTCATGAAAGCCCATGTTCTTTAAATCAAGCAAAATCCCATAGATAAGGGAATCCCCAATAATATATTATCCTGCAAATCCAACTAAATCTCACCAATAAGGAAATAGGATAATTCATGATATAACAAACATCCCGCTGACTGCCTGATCCCCATCAACTAGAAAGAAGGATAATTCTAACGCTTCTTTCCATATCAAATCCAATACCCCATAATAGTGGCAAGAAATATCCCGGCCCAATGGGATGTAACTACAATCACCATCTAACCTGGAAAACAAATACTATAAATACCAGGCCACCCCATTAGCCGAAGGCTGTGATGCAAACATACGCAACATATTCAAGCTTCTCTCTAAACAGCTTTCTCTTTTCTCTTACAAAGAAACCGACTTAGGAATCTGAGGCGCCTACGGCGGCCCTCTGACCCCTTTATTGCTTTGAGGAGTGCCAGCCCGTGAGCCCGTGAGACCAAGACTAAGAATCCAACTTCAGCCCCGACGATCCAGATCGCATCAAATTTCGCTGCCAGCCGAGGTCCAAACTTAACGACCCTAATACGCTCCAGCCAAACCGATTGAAAGCACCATCACCGGCGCTGTCAGGGGAACGATGCCTTTGATAAATAAAGACCGATTTCTCGCCATCGATGGTATCAACCCGGAACACAAGCAAGAGCCACGTCAATTCGCCAAGGATGTAGGATCCGGCTATGACGTGATGCCAGACCACCAGCGTTGCTAGGGAAGTGATGCGTTAACACGGTAACGAGGTGGAGGTACCCGCCACAACTAACGCCCGATGAGAGTTGGAGCAACTCACCAAGCAGATACAACGCCCACGGGAGACACGACAAGCATAGGAAGGTCACAACTTTCCTCCTCATGAAGGGCAACACAATCTCGACATTCCCTATGAGCTTCAAATGGGTTTTGGTTCAGCTGAGCTAGGGGGCACTTCACCACACTAGACCCCGGAGAGGCTAAAAATAGCCAACACTCTGAGGGCATGTCGGGAAATGAAGAACCACGCCACCCTCGCAAGGAGCAGTGAGAGCAACTCATGGGAGCAGAGGTTCAAGAGCCTGCAGAGCCCGCCTGCAAGGCAAGTGGTAAGAGGACGCGCTCCTGACACTATGGACACCTTGGTACAACAAACTGAGTCACCCTTCACGACCAAGGTGCTCCACTTCCCCCTTCCTGCCAAGTTCAGAATGCCATAGGTGGAAGCGTTCAATGGTGCCAAAGATCCCGTCGATCATCTCAACAATTACAAGAATCAAAGAGCCGATGGGCACGTGACCCCCGCGAGATGAGCCGCTATCGCCACTGTGGCCCTAACCTCGGGGCTCGTCTAAACAGCCCTCCCACTAATTTCCTCATTCGTAGAGTTATCCATCGTGTTCGCCTCCCACCTCCACTGGAGCCGTAAATTACGTAAAGCCAAGTTATCATCTCAATGACTCACTGCTGTGAGTCGCAAGAAACATGAGGTCTTATGTCCGTAGATTCAATGCCGAGTCTCTAAAGGTAGATATACCTGACGCGAGAAGTTGACATCACCGCATTCATCGCCGGGCTAGGAATGCAAAATGCTGATCTGGCTGTTCTCCATCCCAAACCTCAAAGTAGTATGGTTTATGTGCTCAAGCAGCGTAGAAGCATAGCTTGACCAAGAAGCCTCATATCCACAGCTGAAGCCTTCAACCCAAGAAGAGGAAAACGGATCGCGGCCACAAGGATTTGAGCCCAAATAGATAAAGATACGCAGAACGTCCCCAGTGGTGTGGAAGCTCAGAGAACACAACCACCTCACCCGAGAGCTACGCACCACAAAGATTAGCCTCTGGGCTGCCTGGGCCGACGAGCCCGACCACTCGCACAGCTAATGCACTCAAGAGAGCTGATCAACCAGCTATATCACGAACAAGGCCTCGGGGCCACTAAAGCCCAACAAATTTCACTTTTCTATAAGCCTCGACTACTACGCACAGCCACGCCCCTAAGAGTAAGATCAACTCAAAGAGTATCGCAACAAGGCCACAGCTGAGCTCAAAGATTCACTTCGACGAGCTCCACTTACTGCAGACAAAGCACACAACCTAAGAGTCGATCACCAGTTATATCGCCAACAAGGCTCAACCCAGAGCCTAGCGTCACTTAACCAGCTCGACCACTTCCGCACAAGTCACGTGAGCCTAAGAGTCGATCAAATGCCATATCGCCAACAAGGCCCAAATACTGAGCCCAAAGAACACTCGACGAGCCCGACCACCCCACAGCCACTGCCTAAGAGTCAGATCGCCAGCTATATCGCCTAACAAGGCCACAGCCCTCCCGGAGCTCAGGCGAGCTCACTCTCGACGCAGCCTCGACCACTCCTCGCAGACAGCCACGCACCCTAAGATCGATCGCCCGCTATATCACATAAAGGGTCCCAGCGGTTCGAGCCTAGTAGCTCACTTTGACGAGTTCGCCTTCCACTCCAGATGCGTCGCAACCTAAGAGGCCGATCACCAGCTATATCGCCAACAAGGCCTCGGGTCACTTTGAGCTGCGAGCTCCACTTTGATCTAGTCTGCCTACTCTACACAGCCATGTGAACCCAAGAGGCCGATCAACAGCTATATCAGCCACTCAAGGCCTCAACGCCTCAGAGCCCGCAGGGGCTCACTTTCGACGAGCCCGACTACTCAGATAGCCACGCCGCAGCCCCAAGAGTCGATCACCTCAGCTATATCGCCAACAAGGCCTTAGCGCCCGAGCCCAAAAGAGGGCTCACTCGACGAGTTCACTACTCCTGAACAGTCATGCAACCTAAGAGTCGACGCCTCGTGCCATATCGCCAACAAGGCCTCATCGCTCGAGCCCAAGAGCTTCCACTGACAGTTCACCACTGCGACGGTCACGTGAACCCAGAGTCGATCAGCCCAAACAGACTCGCCACCAAGGCCTCAAAGGCCTAAAAGAGTCCAAGAGTCTTACTTCACGAGCCCGACCACCAGACAGCACTGAAATCCCAAGAGCCCGGATCACCAGTTATACGCCAACAAGGCCTCGGGCCACCAGAGTCCAAGAGGGCCCACTCGACGAAGTTCGACCACTCGCATAGGTCATGCAACCTAAGAGTCGATTAGCTCAAAGATATACCAACAAGGCCTTAATACCCTGAGCTCCAAAGAAGATTCAATTTCTCGACGAGTTCGCCTACTTTGCACAGTCACAAACCCTAGAGTCGGGATCGCTCCCGCTTATATCGCCTAACAAGGCCTCAGCCGCCGGAGCCCAATAGCTCACTTGACGAGCTTGACTCATCCCGCAGACAGTCAAGCGAACCCAAGAGTCGATCACCAGCGCAATAGCCAACAAGGCCTCGCCGGAGCCCGGGTGAGTTCACTTCAAGAGCTTCGACCACTTTGCAGCGCTTCATGCACTCTAAGAGTCGATCACCAGCTATTTAGCCCGCAAGGGCCAATGGCCAGGATTTAGCAATTAGTTTGACGATCTCAACCACACTACTTAAAGCCATGAAGCCTAAAGAATTGCTTCAAATTTCAAGAAGAGTGTTCATGAAGCCTCAATGGCCTGGGCTTCAAAGAAGCTCAACTGTCAACTCAACATCCCATGAACCGCTTCAACCTTGCACGATATAGCCAAGAAGTCACTACAAATTCATAGAACAATGCGGAATGGCAAAGTAGTAGACAAAAGTAGTAAAAAGATCGATTATTAAGGAAAAGACTATATACGTCTGGGTGGTCCCGTGCCCGTAAAAAAAAAAAAAAAAATACAAAACAAATCGCGCGATATTAATGCCAATCAAGCCACAAGGAGGAGCAGAGGGGCTAAGAAGGAGTGGACTCAGGGTGCCCTGGGCTTCTCCGTATCATTCACAGAGGGTCCTCTACATCCTCCTCGCCGGAAGGTCAAAGAACCACTGAATAGGCATTAACAACCTTCTTTGAAAGGTGCTCACCCAAACCCATCGAGCAATACAAGCCTCTACCCTCTTAACCTTCCTATAACCTCATCCCGCTAAGCAAACTGTGAGTTACTTGTTGATGGAGTAACCCCACGCAGCCCCGCGACACTCTCACCAAAGGCTCCGCCTAGCTGGTACTCTGAGGCCTCACGATGAGCCCCCACCCAAAGAGGCACCTGGCTCTTACCACTGTGTCGCCTTTTAATCGTGACAAGTAGCTTCCCACTCCCGCAGTTTCTCGCTCTCGATTAGCCTATCCTGCAACTTACATCTGAAGTTCATATTGGGCAAATTGCAGCCCGTCCCTAGCCTCTTGCAAGTCATTTTGTGCAGCCCGTGACTCATTCCTAACCTCTCGGCTTCGCCTCTCGGTTGCCTCTGCCGCTTCGCCCTCATCTTCCTACGCCGCCCCGAGCACGTGGCCGACGAAGGTGCTTCAAATCAGATTTGAGTCACCGCCTCCCCGCCATACGTCGCACCCGAATCCCGCAGCCTCAGCCCGCCTTCTAAATGTTAGGAAGCCACCCTCGCTTGTAAGCCCGGCTCACTTTGGCATGACTCGCTTAGTTTAGCCTTGCCAAACCTTCAAATGAGTAGCCACCGTGACACCCAACATAGAATCAACATCCAACGCAAGTTCAACACTCCAACTCAAAATGGAATCGACACGACAAGGCATGGGAACTTACGAGGCGCACCTAGAGGATAGGGCCAAAGTCTATCAACGGGCAAATACACACCTCTGAGATCAGAATCCTTAAGAACGATTTAGATCGCTACCGCCGCTGTAGTTCGACATTGAGAAGCAAAGAGTCCCCATCTCCGCCAATTTCGGATTCCGGACCTTTCCTCCTCAATTCTTCCGCCCTTGGAGAAGGTGACCTAACACTCTTCGTTGGCGGATTCTAGACAGTAATGGGCATGACCGCCAATGGTCGCCTCAACGCCCACCCAAGGGACCTTTGTTCCTCGCAGCAGACTTTTAATGGTGGCCGGCAACCCAAGACCGTAGGAGCCCTCGCCTGAGGCTATACGCCGCTCCGACTTCGCATACGAGCAGATAGAAGATGAAGACTCCCCCACTCTTTACAATTTGACCAAAGCTCACTGGATCTTTCAACTGAGTCCAAGGTTTTTTCTGCTTCATGCTCCAGTATTTCCGAGACGTCTAACTGAAATGCGCAGCTTCCTCCCTTAGCCTGCTAGCGCCGGGAGGGCCTAACGGGAGAAACTTCACGGTGGAAGGAGGCGAAGGCCCCAAAGCAAAGAGAGAGCTGGCCGACTCCGAGCTCGAAGGGCCTGGAATGTCCCACTTTGATCGCCTGCAGGGGCAAGGAGGACACTCACCAACGCCACTGGGCTTATGATCAGTGATCTTCAGACCTAGATCATCTTCGAGCGCCTGAGAAGTATGTGAACAATGCAGAATTAGAAATACCAAGTAACCCTATAAAGATTATACCAAAAACAAAGCGAACACTTACGAAGATTCTTGGGGGTGGTCTATGCCACCGGAACGCCCAGGCTGTCGTCCTTGTCAAGAGGGTCATATTCCCAATTGTGACCACTGACGAAGAAATAGCGTCATTTCCAAAGCCTGTGGGAAGAGGGAAGATCAAAATAATTCGTAGGAGCGCCGCAGCGCCGAGAAACAGAGGAAGCCCTCGAGGTTTCCTCTCGCTCTAAAAGATAAAGGAACAAAAGCTATACTAGGAACACCAAGTCCCTTGTCCCTAAAGAAAACCAATAAAGCAAATCCAAAATACCCCAAACTATCGGGCGCAGAGCCGAGAAGGATAGACATTGAAATGCGCAAACCCCTTTCAAGGAAAGGATGCGTAGGAAAGTTAAGACCATTATCGAAGGCCAATTTCAAAGAAGCACACCATCTGAAGTACTAAACCACATGGGGAGTCAAAACGGGCCAGGGACCACACTAACGCCTCAAAAGGAGGTTGATAACGCTCTAGCAAAGGTGGCCCCGTGACATGACCGAATTTGCCAGCCCCACTAAGCAGTGCTTACGCCGAACGCGATTTCTGCATTCGAATTCTCCGTGATATTTGATTAGTCTACTTTCTCCTTACCGTCTGCTGAAAAGCCGGGCGCCTCGGGCATCTCGAGTTCAACTCCGCCAAACGCCTGAGTACCACTAATCCGGGCCTCAGACCCGCACAAATAAAGAGTCACCTCCACACGAAACAAGAGCTTAACGACCATGATGAAAGCAAATAATGAAAACAAAACTGGGCTAACCTAACTTAGCGCCCGTCAGATCAATCAAAAAAGACCAAAGGGATAAGGACATGGCGGTCCCATGAATAAAACGAAAAAAAAAAAAACTATCTCAGGAAAAACGCCAAGAAAAGTTAAAAGCAAAGAAGAGGTTTTAAGGTCGGCACAGAAGATGTAGGGAGGTCTACGAAAGAAACAGAAGAAAACTGAAAGAAGTGGGAAAGATGAGCGTGAAAACCAAAGAGTCATCATTATCGCAAGACGTATGACCTGATCAGTTTCCTTTAACTAACCCGCAAATTTCCGAGTAGACACGCGGAAATCAGATCTCGATACGAACGTTACAGCCCTTGCCCACGCACGCCATACACAAGGGCCGGGGCAACCGATGTGGTTTGAAAAACGGGCTCAGGCCCACTTTAAACCCCGCGAGGCATGCCTGCTGAAGCATTCAGCCTGACGCCGCCCCGTATCGAAGGGGCCCACCCGCTAGGCATGCCCATTGAAGACCAGCCTTTGATGTCACCTCGTACGAAGTGCCCAATCCGCCTCGACCTAAAGGTCGATTATGGGTGGTCATGAAAGCCCATGTTCTTTAAATCACAAAAATCCCATAGATAAGGGAATCCCAATAATATATTATCCTCAAGTAAACTAACTAAATCTCACCAATAAGGAAATAGGATGATTCATGATATGTTTACCCTGACTGCTTCTGATCCCATCAACGAGAAAGAAGGATAATTCTAAATAAACTGCTCTTTCCATATCAAATCTGATACCGATAATAGCAAGAAATATCTCGTCCAATGGGATAGAATCCTAATCACCATCTAACTGGGAAAACAAATACTATAAATACCAAGCCAATTTATCTATGAAAGGTACGTAAACATACAACACATTCGCCCCTCTAAATGCTTTCTTTTTCTCTCGAAGAACCGATTTAGGTATCGGAAATGCATGACGGGCGAAGCCTCACGACTTCTTATTGTTTTTGCAGAGGAGTACCACACCCAGAGCCTATAGACTAAAGATCGGCAAAGAATCCAATCTCACTCTCTGACGATCCAGAGAGCTCGATGACTAAATTCCTCACGGCCATCTAAGTCCTAAATTTCAACGACTCCAATACGCTCTAAAATTTCGGGCCACTTGAAAAGCACCATCACACACACACACACACAATAATAATAAATAACAATAATAAACATTGTTATTGTTATTATTATTATTATTATTATTATTATTATTATTATTATTATTATTATTATTATTATTATTAGTTATTATTATTATTATTATTATTATTATTATTATTGTTATTGTTATTGTTATTATTATTGTGCTTATTATTGTTATTATTATTATTATTATCATTATTATATTATTATATTATTATATTATTATATTATTATTATTATTATTATCATTATCTTTATTATATTATTATTATTATTATTATACATATTATCATTATGATATTATTATTATTATTATTATTATTATTATTATTGTTCTTATTATTATTACTATTATTATTATTATTATTTCACCATTAGTATTATTACTATTATTATTATGGGATATGCTACAACGCATGCGTATATTCGGTGCTCTTATTATTTATATAGGTGACTCGAATCGATCGCTGATAGTCGCTTGGTTTCGAGCCTAGCAGGTAGGAAGATCGGGCGTGACCCTTGTTCAACCACCTCGGGCATAAAGGTGGATTGGATCCAATACACGAGTAAATAGACCGCCTCAGGCATGGGAAATAAAGCAAGAGGCGCATGCGTTGCAGTCCACCTCGTCAAGCTTTACGACATAGTTAACGTATAACGGTTAATGTAAAACTACTGCTAACGTATGACGCTGAGGGCTACTCATGAATGTCCATCTCATAAATGTCCACCATGCATGTAACCCCCCACAATAGGTATATAATGAATGGAGATTTAGCCGTTTGAAGGATCCAATTATTTTTTTTGGCATATTAAACAAGTTCTTTTTGGAAGGAAATTGAAGCTAATTCTTGAGTCCTTTCCAATTATTATTATCACAAACTCAAACTCAAAAAGAAAAGAGAGGGATAAAAAAATAGGACCATAGAAGGAGCATCAACCATAAATGGACCAATGGATATAGAATGTCAACTTCTTATCCATATATTGATAACGAAACGAGAAACGACCAACAGATACAACAAGAGTTTTGAGCTATGGATATGAGTCATCCATGCATGTATTTTACTCATTGAATGTAAATTATAATTAGATTTGGTAAACAAAATACGCTTATTTAAAAACTAGTTTTACTATACTATAGTATTTGCATCCAAATTAAAATTTAGCTCGATTAGTATCAAGTTGTGGCTTCCAAGCCTAAACCCAAAAGTAAAAGTCCAGATAAAAAGGAGCTCAGATCCATTTAAATAAGCCCAAAGGAAAGCTCAAGAGTATTTATAAAAGTTTTTTGGGGTCAAAAGGAATTTCGTTAGAATCCTTTGCCAATATAATGTTGACTTGAGATTGAGGTTGGGAGCGGTGGGGTGGGGTGGGGAACCATCTTGTTGATAAACAGGAATATGAATATTTGGAGTAAAATTGATACTACTTATGTATTAGAGGTGCTGATATAAAAAATAAAAAAAAAAGTATTAGAGGTGGAGGGTCGTGAAGAGATGAAACTATTTAATCTAGATGTTTATGTCAAAGGAGCATTTTGAGAACTGACCAAACTCTTTTTGACTGGTGCCATCAGATTACTATCCAAACTTTTCAATGAATATACATGATTCTAGTATTTTGTCTATTTTAACTTTAAACATAAAAACAAAGAATATGAATTTTGTAGAACATGCTCAAACCATAGCCATAGTCTATAGAATTTACAACAAAGTTATGACTACTCAATCTGGTAACTTAGGTAGTATGTCAAAGTGTTAAAAGATGAAACCCATTAATACAATACAACCCCCAACGTGCTCGTTTCCATATGTTCCTAAAAAACTCAAATTGAACTAAAGGACATATTAAATCCAAATCAATTAAACCTTGACACCTCTTCAAAGATATTATTATTGTTGACATTAAACTCTAAATCAATTAAACTCTTTTGACAATTTCTTTAAAGATATTATTAATATTAATAATAATAATACATTATTAATATTGTTATTGTTATTGTTATTGTTATTGTTATTGTTATTATTATTATTATTATTATTTTATTATTATTATTATTATTATTATTATTATTATTATTATTATTATTGTTATTGTTATTGTTATTGTTATTTTTATTGCTATTATTATTAAGTTCTTATTATTGTTATTATTATTATTATTATCATTATTATATTATTATTAATTAATACATTATTATTATATTATTATTATTACTATTATTATATATTATTATTATTATGATATTATTATTATGATATTATTATTATTATTAACTCTTCTTATTATTATTATTATTATTATTATTATTATTATTATTGTTCTTATTATTATTATTACTATTATTATTATTATTATTATTATTATTATTATTATTATTATTATTATTATTCTTATTATTCTTATTTTTAGTATTATTATTATTATTATGGATATAGTTAACGACGCGATATCTCGTGTGTGCCTTACATTTATATAGGTGACCCAAATCCGATCGTGTGATAGTCGGTTTAGCACCCGAGCCTAGCAGTGTAGGAAGGCTCGTGTGACCCTCGGGCTCAACCCACCTCCGCATAAAGGTGGATTGGATCCTAGCTACACTAGTAAATGCACCGCCTCGTGCATGGAGCAAAGCAAGAGGCTTATTTGAAGTCCACCTCGCTGCTGCTACGACATAATTAACGATAAACTGCAATGTAAAACTAATAAGTAACGAAGGACGTTGAGGGCTACTCATGAATGTCCATCCTGATAAACGTCAACCATGCATATAACTCTTACCTATAGAGGTATATATATAATGAATGGGATGTAGCCAAGCCAAGGATCCAATTATTTTTTTGGAATATCAGTTCTTTTTGAAGGAAATTGAAGCTACCTGAGTCCTTTCCACTATTATTATCACAAACTCAAACCTCTAAAAGAAAAGAGCGTGATAAAAATAGACTAAGGTGAAGGAGCATCAACTATAAATGGACCAATGATATAGAATGCTAACTTCTTATCCATATCGATAATCGAAACGAGAAACGACCAAATAGATACAACAAGAGTTTTCAGCCGTGGATATGAGTCATCCATGCATGTATTTTACTCATTGAACGTGAATTATACTTAGATTTAAAACAAAATATGTTTATTTAAAAACTATTTTTTTACTATACTATAGTATTTGCATCCAAATTAAAATTTAGCCTAATTTAGTATTGGGTTAGGCCTAAGCTAAACTCAAAAGTAAAAGTCCAGATAAAAAGGAGCTCAGATCCATTTAAATAAGCCCAAAGGAAAGCTCAGGAGTATTTATAAAAGTTTTTGGAAGTTAAACGAAGCTTTTTCTCAAATGTCAGAAGTGGTAGAAAACTAGGACATTTATTTGTAGAAGTGGAATTTCCTCGATAGAATGTGACTTTTCTGAATGGAATGTGGAAGTAATCCGAGGAACAAGACTTTTAATGGAGACGTTGATAAATTCCTTGAGGAACAAATTTTTAATAGAAGACGAGGCAAGGTCTTCGTGAATCAAACAAGGAGAAAATGAAGACTCGTGTGACGTCCTAAAACCGGTGTCCATGGACAACCATTAACCTGTAATACCTGTGGAATGCTGCAACCCGACACCTTCACGAAAATTGGGCAAAGTCTCCTTGTAATGGGAGCTCTACCAAAGTACAAAACTTGTCCTAATAACTAACAAATCACCACACCGGGTCCATACAATAAAATGAGTAAAATGGCCACTTTGGGCCCCATACATCACTCTACTTCCCTATTGTACCATCAACTATATACTAATAAGGTTCAAGAGTTAATACATTACTTTAATACAAAACAACATTAAAATTATAAAATTCTAATACATGTTATATTAACAACATCAAAATACAGTCTACTTTCTTCTCAAATCCGCCCTCATCGAGTGCCGCCTTCCGATCGCCTCCACATCTAAACAGGATCCTCGACATGCAGCAAAAGCCCACAGTGATAATTTCCTACATGGGCTACTCCCACCCATGCACATGCCGCTGGCAAATCAATCACACCCAAGCAATTACATCAACCTACTCGAATGTCTACGAATGATCAACCTGTCCCTGAGTCCTCACCGACTTCACATATGCCTAAGCCGATCGCGAAATATCTGTCAGTTTTCTAAACAATAAAGTTTTTGTTCTCGAAAAACTCACTACCTAATTTTGGTAAATACATTGACTACCTTCCGAGGCTAATCATTTTATTATTTCCAATGTGTCATGGTCCTCATCCGAAGTGATTTGTCGAGATAACTCTCTGCAAGTAATCTTCAAAAAATATTCCTTGAAATTTCTTCACAAACATTTTCGCTTCTTTCAATTCTATGTCATGCACTCACTTCTAATATCTCTAGGGTGTCTACAAAGGCATATGGAATGCATGATGCCAATCCCAACAACTCATGCTAATATATTCACATGCATGCTATATATTAACATAATTATCTGAAACAAATCATGTTTATTAAATCACAGATCATCAACACCAAAATTAGTCATACGCTAATTAGCAACACGCTAATCCATTTTGAATCACTCATAACACACATTCTTCGCCAATCAAAATCCTAACATCCACTTAAAACGCTGAAACCCCTAAGCCGGCACCGTCACGCCACATGAAAGACAATTTCACTCTGCCTGTTTCATGACCGAATCTACTAGCTAAAATAAGCCTGTGAATGATTCCTAATCATTTACATGGCTCTTAGCTAAAGAATACACAAGTAGGGAAAAGGATCCTCACTTTGAGTTGTCAAACTCCAATTAAATCGATGTCCATGAAAGGCCCTCACGTGCAGATTTAACTAGCTCTGTCTGCTTTAGAATCCACGCACCCAACAACGCCAACCTAGATAAGATCATCTTCTCTTCAAACTAAAACTTCTAAACACTGACCTCATTCATGTTTTTGCCTTTCAATGGGGAAGATGAACACTGCTTCATCTTGTCTTATTATCATTAACATTTCTTTCATGTAATTTCCTCATCTTGTCCTTTTCTCATTTCTTTTTGGACATTTGGGTACAATCTAGGCCATTCATTTTACATCATCTCTCCAATCACATGCAACATGTCACATGAGTACATGTAGTAGGTGACTTTCTTGTCACATCACATGTCTCAACCCGCTTTACTTCCATGACCGACACTCGGTGCCTCAAAAATGTGAAATTCCGACCGCCCTGTAATCTGACGAAATGCAGGCTAGATTTCGCGAGACAATCTAAATGGTGAAATCCGCTTCATCATCCAGATCTAGAAATTCTTCGATTTTTAATTAAATGACCATTTTACATTTTTCGTAAAATTGGAATTTTTCTGGCCTGCACTCGGGCAAAGAATCAAGATGTCTATAAAATGAGTGAAAAAGATGAATGAAGGAACAAACCAACCAATCAATCAATCAACAAATCAATCGACTCAACAATGTCAATCTACTTTAACAATTCCTAGTTTTTCAATAAGATTTCATCAATTTCAGCACTCAATCAACAAATCAATCGACTCAACAATGTCAATCTACTTTAACAATTCCTAGTTTTTCAATAAGATTTCATCAATTTCAGCACTTTATTTCCTAGTTTCAGCCAAGTTTCTTAACAATTTATTTCCTAATTTCAGCCAAGTTTTTTTTCAATTTTCCAACACAATGTTATTTCATTCTTTAATAGTGAAATCAAATGTTTACTTTAGAAATTTCAGCATTCTGTTTCCAAGTTCCTAATCTAAGTTTGTCACTTTCAAAGACTGCGGTGTTACTTCATTCATTCCTGGGGAAATCCAATATTTTTCTCAAAGATTTGATTCCCAAGTAAAGCATTTCTTATCCATATGTAAATTCTTCAACATTTTGATATGAGGAATCGCTAAGATAACTAGGAACCTAACTATACTCCTCGATTTAAAGTTTAATCTATATCATTCTGCTTAGAAACATTTTAATTTCCTAATACGCCTCACAAGATGTTTCAGATTTTCAGATGTTCGTGTGAAATTCAAAAATCACCACAACATATATACAGCTTTCAAATCTATCATATGATAGTTTTTATAATTGTGCCTGAAAACACAAGTTTTGATATCATCTTTTCGAAAGAACTTTCCATTTTTATTTGCTTATTATTAATATTGATATTATTTTAGCTTCTTAATCAATAACAATTTGAATTGGGGAGGTTCCAGGATTTTATAATGGCCATATTCCTACAAATCTTTCTTCCTTAATCGTGATATTTCTTTCATAAGCTTAATTATAGCTAAACTTCTTTGTCTAGCTTAGCTGTAGAGTATTCCAAAAGTTTAAAAAGACAGATATCCAAATAAAGGGAAGGGTCATAGGTTTGAGTCCCAATGAGAACAGTTTACTGCATTGTAACAAAGTGCTTTGCTGGAAAAAATTAACTAAAGACAACTATTACTTCATATGTCTTACTGTTGCCTTATAATTGCTCTATGTTTTTTTTTTGACAACTTAATTATAATTGCTCTATGATTTATACCACATAAATCATAATGAATTTTTTTTGCCAAAGAGACCATTACTTCATATTTTTACTCTGCTTTATAATTGCTCTATGTTTTTTTTGACAACTTAATTATGATTACATATGTTTTATACCACTTAAATCATAATTAAATTTTTTTACCTAAAATAATTATTATTAATATTTCCCCTATCTTATATTGCCCAAGAATTATATTTTCTTCTATACTATCACGCCCTCATTCTCTTGGACAAACCCTCATATGGGCTGATCCTCCATGGGTACAAGTGAGCCCCTCAAGGTCTTACCTAAGGAGAGGGGAAGAATCTAGAGACTTATGGAGACCTCCTTGGCTACAAGAGTTTGGAAACTTCTAGAAGGCCCTAGAGAAGTCCACACTCCTCTATACATGTGTGGAAGACTTGAGGTGCTTGTGAGAGTCACTCCTAGTATTCTAAAGAAGTCTTGAAAATACCTTGTATATAGACTTAGTGTAGAAGATTCTAGAAGATCCTAAAGGAGTTCATACATGAGTGGAAGGTCAAAGAGAAGTATGGAATGTGGGGAGAGTGGGACTAAAGTTAAATTCTAGGGATCTCTTGTTTATATACGCATAAGAGAAAGATTCTGTAATCCCTACGATTTAGCGAATCAACCATGCTTCTGGGTAATTCCCTGTGTGCCTATAACAAGTGAACGCCCCACCGCCACAAGACACCAACCAACCAACCACCCAACCTCAACTAAGCCAAAGTCGAGAAATTCTTCTCGTTATCAGATAAATTCCTTCCCTTCAATAGAGTTTCTTCTTCGGTGTTGCTCTCCGTGAATTCTCAAAGATCCAATTTATAGTAGAAGCCGAGCATGGCAAGTAAGGCGTAGTCTCCGTAGCTAACTTTAAGAATATTATGCGCCGAGATTATGTTAGCTTACCGCGACGAAGTTTTAAATGGTAATTACTTCAAGTTCGTGGATAATACACCGCAATCGAAAATTAAATATTTATTTAAGATAACTATTATTAATATATCTCACACTCTATTATTATTTCATAATTTTCCTATGTCTTATGCCCCAACAATAAAAAATAAATCTTTTACTTAAAACAATTATCATTACTATTATCATTTTCTATATCTTATTCGTACTTAATTAACAACTAATTGATGTACTTTTTCAAGAAACTATTTCTTTCCTTTGGCATATTTTATTTTTCTATTTGTTTATTTTTTTAGGACTAATGGTTTCCTTTACTCTTCATTATTAATTTTATTATTTAAATATGCTCATTTAAATATTGCATGTTTTTTCCACTCTATTTGTCCCAGAATGATTCTCACAGCTCCAAGACAAAAGAAGATAAAAAACGGGATCTGCTGTGTGAGCATCATCTAGAAATGGACCCACGTGTCGGAATCCACTATTTAATAATAAATGGAGGAATGGATAAGCAATGTCAAACGTCCTTGTCCATATATTCATAAAGAAACTGAGAAGGGATAAAAGGAATGAATAAGCAATGTCAAACTTCCTTGTCCATATATTCATAAAGAAACTGAGAAAGAATAGAAGATACGTGGGATTTCTTCTTCTCAAAAGTGTGTTTGCTGTGGATAAGGAGTCATCCATTCATGTGTTTTGTCTAGTGAATGTAATTAAAATAGATTTTTTAAAATAAAATATGAACATTTTAAAAAAATATTGTTTTATAATATTTCATTAAAATAAAAAAGTTATATATTTTCACATCTATCATGATATTTAGGAATTGCATGTCGCTTGAAAACATAACTTCTTTGATATCATTTTTTTTTTCTATAAGGTAAATTCCTTCTTATGTAGGGTCATAGATCAAATCAAAAAAATCCTTATTTCTTTGTTGTTTTGAGATATTATTCATGACGCCTTTTTCAACCTGAACCTACGCTGAAATGCGCTTGGCCGCCACCCGATTGCTTCGCACGATGCAAAGGTTCTGATCGCCCGACTGAGGCGGTGATCATGGTATCGGGCCGCGGATCTCGCAGTTCGAACGCAGCATCTCTCCCAAGAACAAAGAAGCACAGCCGGCGGCGGCCGCGCCGTCATTCGACGCCAAGTTCTCGCTTTCTCGGTAGTGCAGACCGCTTGTGGGCGCGAATGTTGTATATGAGTATGTGTCTAAGAGTGCGTGACCTTTCACTGCGACCAAGGCGTATTTATAGTAGAGTATTCAAACCATTGGATGGGCGATTAGGAGTCCTTCCCATTGGATGGGATATTTCTTATTATAAATCGTAGATTCGGGATCTTCTTAAGATGCGACATGAAAGAAAGAATTTTTACCTAAATACCTTCCTTCCTTATTGACGAGGCTTCATGGATTTCATCAATATATTATCGTGATTTATTCCTGCTTCCCATCCCTGGGAGACTTACTATAATCGGCCTTGGGCCCACTTGACGTAATCTTTCTTCCGGGTCAAGCCTCAAAAAGGTTGGCGGCCGGTTTTAGGAAAGACCTCGAGGCCTTATGGCAAGCTCCTCCTTTCGGGTTCAACTAGCTGCCTCTCGTGCTTCTCAATACGTGCCCTTCAGCCTCGATGTGTGGGTCATGGTACCTTATTTTTCAAACCCTATCACGTCCCTGTACTCTCGTGGTACGGTGTAACGTAAGGCAATGTAACGCTTTCGTGACGGTGTAACTTCCACGTGGTTCGCCGGTCAAGAGCTACGCTTAGTCAGCGCCATATGTCTTGTGATAATGATGACTCTCGTTTTCGCGCTCGCTTCCCAATTCTCTGCTTCTTTCACTTCTTCACACTTCCTACCCCGTGTTTCTCCGGGGTTCTTCAACCTCTTTCGCGATCTCGTACTTTATTTGCTCAGAGTTCTCTGTATGTCCCTTTTGTGTAGAGTCTTTTCCTGGCATTCTTGTAGCTTCTTCCGTCTTATTCTCTCTCGACCACCGCGCCTCTGCTCTTCGTTACTCTTCGATCAGTAATGACGAGGTTTCAGCGGTTAAATTGATCGGATTCTCGCATCGCTGCCTCATTATGGGCCCGGCCGCTTCTTCTTCTTACGTATCGGCAATGACTCTTCAGTTGTTGTCGGTTCTAGACGGGCTAGGATGCTTCCATCCGCTCAAATTGCGGGTCGAACCCCTGAACCTCGGGCGCCTCCTCTCTTCCCTGGATAAGGATAAAGGAAAATAAACCTATCAAATATCCCGAGGGCCTGACATCAACCGTCCAACATGCCGTGACTGTAGGACCTAGCAAAAGTCGGTCCTTCATACATAGTTACTTTACGAACGTTATCGACCTTCCGCGGCCCGAAAGTATGGACCCGACGCCTCACTTTGGCGAGCTTCCGCGGCATGGGATGATATGTTTTTCGAGGTCGCCTTCTGATAATGGTCTTCGTCACCCGCACCCCTTCATGAAGGGGTTCTACAACACTCAACGTATGTCCTAACTCGCTCCTAACTATCAGTATTTCGTGGGCCTATTGGCCTTTTTAGGACGAGGCCTCTGAGTCCCTAGTGTGGCCTCGCTTCCTCTATCTTTTAGACCAAAGGAGACCACCGAGGGCTTCCTTTATTTCTCCAGGCGTCCTGGAGCTCCTCTGGTGATCTCTGATCTTCCTTCTTCCCATAGGTCGTGGAAGGGACGTTATTTCTTTGTGAGCGGTCGCAACTGGGAATATAATCCTTCCGACAAGGACAACATCATGCTCCGTGGCTCGACCACCTTTGATAATCTTTGTGAGTGTTTGCCTGCTTTCGTATAACTTCAGGTGAAGGCTGAATATTTCGATTTTGCATTATTCTCACGCTTCCTGTGCTCGACCACCTTAATGCCGGTGATAAATGTCGGCTCGAGTTACCTGAATGTCCCGCCGCCTACGGAGTCATGCACCTGACATTCCCGGGTCCATCCACCGAGGTCCACTGCTCCACCGCCGAGGCCCCCGCTCCTTCCACCGTGGAGCTTCTCCCAAGTTTTACCAACACCCAATACAGGCAGTAGATCTCACCCAACTAGTAATCACTCAAGCCCCGGAGGCGGAACTGAAAAACCAAGTCTCCCACCGAGACAGCTGTGACCTGCACTTCTGCCGATCAAGATCTCGTAGATCGGGGGCGTCTCCGACTCTCTTGCCTCGAAAGCCGAGCGAGCTAGCCGCCCCGCGGCCGAGGCTCCCGTGGTCACGAGCTCTCCGCCCCCTTCTAAGCCTCGTCGGAAGGCAAAAAATTTCGGATGTGAGTCGCCGAAAGCAACCGGGTCGCTGCTATGCCATACCGTCTGAATCCGCCGAGAGCGCCAGGCCACCTCGGGCGCGGGAAGAGCTGAAGAGAAAAACTGAGTCAAAGTTGGCGAAGATGAAGACTCTTTTCTTCAACGCCGAACCCGCGGCAGCGCACCTTGTCCGCCCTTAAGGATTCGACCTCGAGGTCGAAAAGCGCCGCCTGATGAGGCTCCCCGCTTTATCCCCTTCAAGGGGCTGTCTCAAGTCCCCGATCCAAAAGAGTGTCCGTTTTCGTGCTGATCCCGTGGTCGATGCTGACTCTATGCTTGATGTGCGCGAGCCACCATTTAGCTGGTCACGATAAGGCCAAACTAAACGAGTGCTATGGAAAATCGCTCCTGACGGCAGGCGGCCCCTTCTCTTCCGAGCCGACCCAGCCGCAAGAACGCCCGCTGTACGACCGGGGGCAGGAGAGAGCTTGGGGCCACGATCTAAAGCATACCACACTGGGGCTCAGGCCCTGGGCGGAAAGCAGAGGATGAAGTTCAAGCACCCTCGCGCTGCTAAAGGCGAGCTTCTAAGGTCCGGTGAGCTCCATGCTGCTCTCGAATGGTCCGATCGAAACCCTGACGTGGCCGCAGCTCTCCCAAGAGCTTCGACGTGTTAGAGATGAGCTCGCCACATCCCGGGTGAGCCAGCGGAGTCTCAAGAAGAGGGCCGCTGGGCGTTAATGGCGACCGATAAAGTACAACAGCCGGCTCAGGCGGAGGCTCCGCGCCGTGGCACCGCACACGGCCGTCACGAGGCCTCCGGTGGCTTCACCGCGAGCGCCACGAGAGCGCCGACGCGCGGGACTTCACCGAAGAACATTCGCCGTCAGAGGATGATGTCATTAGCGTATCGAGGGACCAAGCCAGCCGTCGTAGCTCGGGCCTTCTAGTGGCTTCGCTTTCGCCAGAAGGTCGCGTAACGCTCACCCGCGCACCTGAACTCAACTTCGATCTCCTGGCCACGAGGAGGCAGAGGATCTTTTCCGTGAATTATTCTCAAGAACCTGATATCTCGCCAAGCCCACCTCCCTCTTCATCGTCTGCCTCCCGCCGACACCTAGGCTCTCAGACCCATTTATGCCCGCCCCGATTTAGGCTTTTTATATTTTTCTTTATGTATACTGCTTCTTTCATTTGCCTAGTCTTAGACATATGTAGCGCTCTCCCTTCTAATAAATATTCATTCTTTTATCAGTTCATGTTCTCACTGTAGTATTTTCGCTCTTACATAAATTGTATGGTCCGGATTGAGGGTCTGAGCTGAGCAATTAAGCTCGTCAAACCGTGTCGAGGGGTTGCGGGCTAATTGCACGAGCGGGACCGATTCCTAGGCCATAAGGCCTGTGAGCAGCAGTAGCCTGGCCAAATTGAGCTACCGGTCTTCGCTGATTGTCTCGCATGCGGCCGAACTAATTTTTTGGCCGCATAACATTTTCGCAGGATCTAGTCAATGCGTGGCCACGCATTCGTCATCGACTCATGAGTTGTATTGATTCCTGATTCCATGACTTGTTTTCGCAGAGCAACGCCAATGCTAATAAATAAGCGCAGTCATCCATGTGAATCACACTGCGAACTCATTGGCAAAGGCTCTCGTATATGTGGACTTCTAGAAGAGCCTGGCCAATGCGAATAGCTTGCGTAGCCTCTCATCTTAAGTGTGAATTGCCATTCCGCGAACCTCGGGCAAGGCTTCGCCTTATGTGGACTTCTAGAAAGTTTGCCGATGCGGGTCTGGGCGTAGCTCAGCCCATGTGAACTCCGCCAGCGAGCCTGCCGGCCATAACTGTCGGGCCGGGGGCTTGGTCTATGTGAACTCTAGTAAGAGCCTCGCCAGAGGAGCACTGGCTCCACTGCCGAGCTGGCTCGAACTCGAGATGGCTCCTTAGGTACGCGGGCCTATCCGTAGACGAACTCACAAAGTGAGTCGCGAAATTCTAGCGCCGTGGTCTGCATGCCTGCCGAGCATGCTCCAACCCGGGAGTGGCAATGTACTCGAGCCGGGGTCCGACTCCCCGAGGCTGGCCCCGTGCAGTATGAGCTCAGCGAGCCGCTTGCCCCGGGCGCTCTTGTGGCCTCGTGGCGCTCCACCCGAGTGGCAATGTAGTCTGAGCTGTCCGACTCCCAAGGCAAATATGGCCTCCGTGGGCAGAGTAGGATGAGCCTCGCCAAAGTGAGCCGGCTTCGCCCCGGGCTCGTGGCCTCGCGGCGCTCCAAATTCCGCGAGTGAGTAAATGTTCCGCACCCGAAAGCGGCGTCACCCGAAAGTGGAGCCATGCCCACCGAGTGGGAGTGAAGCCCACCAGTGGCTGCCCGTACCAGAGTGGCGTCTGAACTATGGCTGCTCCAAATGAAAGGAGTGGCGTCCAAACGAGTGAGTGGTGTTCACCCGAGCGCAATACCCGAGCTGGTCCTCGACTCTCGAGGCAAATGTGGGCCCTCGTGGTGGTATAGATGAGCCTGGTCAAAGTGAGCCGCCGGGTCTCCGCGCCGTGGCCTGCGGGCATTCCACCCGAGTGGCGCTCCAAACGAGTGGCAATGTACCGAGCTGGTCCGATCCCGAGGCGGCCCGTGCAGAGCAGATGCAGCTTCACAGCGAGCCATTGTCCCGGGCGCCGTGGGCCTCGTGGCGCCCCACCAGTGGCGGCTCCAGCCGAGTGGCACGTAGCCCGAAATGTCCGACCCGAAAGGGGCCGCGGCCCGTGCGCAGTAGATGAGCTTGTCAAAGTGAGTCGCTGCCCCGGCGCTCGCTGCCTCGTGCGGGCACCCAAACGAGTGGTACCCCAAAATTGAGTGAGTGGCATTCCAATCTTGCGGCGCTCCAACCGAGTGGCGTCCAAAGAGAGTGGCAATGCACTCGAGCCGTCTCGACTCGAGGTCGTATGACCTATTTTCAGAGCCTGGTCATTCGGCGCCTCACCCCACGGCCGACTGCATGAGTCGGTCAGACTCTTAGGCCGCGGGCAGCGCCTCGAATAGTTGAGTTCTCGCCAATTTGAGCTCTGGACTCACTGGGCTTCAGTTACCAGAGCCGAGCCGATTTCAGTCGCTCGCCTATGTAGGCCGGTGGGAGCTTCGCTCCATGTGAACTCACTACAATCAAAGAGTCGCCAACGCGGTAATGGGCCAGGCGTAGTCATCCATGTGAACTCGGGCGTAATCCTCTTGCGGGCGGCATCTCGACTCTCCTCATTTTCTTAAAAGGTGCTTTAACGCCTTAATGTTGATTGATGGAGAATTTGGAGCGTTCGCGCGGGTTTCCAAGGGTTTTGATCTTCTTATTAATGATGGCTTCATAGCTAAAGAGTTTACATTTTGATTACTTTGGTTTTGTGAAATGTGACTTGAGTCCAGGTGGAGATGAAGTATCAAGTCCGTGGCTCCCACCGGGGATCTACCCGAGACTCGCCGGGCCCCGCCCGCTTCCGCTGTGGAGTCAGGAGCGCCCCTACCTCCCCTTTACGAGTCATAAGGTTCCCAGCCAGAAGGGGTGGAAGACCGAGAGGGCGTGTGCACTTCCGCGCCGCCGTTTTCCGTTCCTTTTTTCTTCTCTTCTCTTCTCCTTCCTTCTTTTCATCTTTTCTTCTTCTCCTTTCTTTCATTCCTGCCTTTCTCCTTTCGCCCTTCCTTTTATCGAGGAACCGTTTTTGTACTCGATCAGGAATTGAAGACATCATCGATCAGAATCCGATCGGGAATAAAGAGTGACCTTATATGAACTTTCTCATTATGTCTTTTCTATCTTGCTAATATCTAAACTGCTGAGATGTTCAACTAAATAATCAATGAACGCCTAACTTGTCATACATAAGAATCGATAAGGCCTTATTTAATATTTGCAAACCGATGCCTACCGGTAGAAACGCTTTAAGATGTTCCTCAGATTCCATGTGATGTCGTGAAGATTTTTCCTCCTCCGTCTGAGCCTGGCACTGTCTCTGGCCCGACGATTCGAGATATTATAGTGGACCTTCCCAAATGGGGCCTGCTTCATGCGCCTCATTCTCCTTGTCAAGTGTTTCTTTAAGACTAAATCACCCATGTAGCCGAGGTTTGACTCTTTGATCAGAGCACTCGCCGCCTTCCTTTGATACCTCCTCTCGTGCGCTTTTTTGTATTTGCTCGCTTTCATCTAAGAGATCTAAGTTTAGACGAAGGGGCTTCGTCATCATGGTTCCACCGATGCTAACTCGATTCTGGGGAGACTTTATTCAATTCAACTGGCTACTGTCTGCCAAAAGCCAAAGTGTGGGGTTTCCCTCGGGTTGTCGACTTCAAGGTCCTATAGGCCCATAGTACTCCTAGAGGTATTCTACCCGCCTTTAAGGTCTTCCAATTTGGTCTTCAAGGCGGCTTTAAGTGGGTTCCTGGAGTAGTGACTTCCTGGCCCGTCCGTTTGACTCCGTGGGTGTAGCTGAGATGAGTAATAATTTTCGATTCCGAGCTCCTAAGACGTAATCTCGAATTTGGCGCTGTAGAACTCGTTTTCCGCTGTCTGACATACCGTGGCTCGGAATACCAAACTTGCATATGAGATGGCTTCTGCCACATTTAAATCATGATCTTCATCAGAATTCAGGGCTAAGGGCTCGCTCCGCCCACTTAAGAAAGCACCCACGACGATTATGAATTCAGACCGACCTTACTAATGGGCAGATCCCAGTGATGTCCAAACCCCAATCGTTGGAATGGCAAGTGGCCTGTGATCGACGTTAAGGGTCCTGACGGGAGGCGCGAGATCCGCGTGGTCTCCCGCAGATTCCGCATTCGACCAGGCTCTGGCCAGATCTCGAGCATTGCGGTGCCGCAAAGAGACTCCCCTCGCCTCAAGACTTTTCCCGCTAATGCCCAGCTCCGACATGACTCAGATATGCCCCTCGTAATTTCTTTCCTCAGCAAGTACTTGTCTTCTCCCCGCGATGCATTTATGAAATGTGAAGAATCCTCGCCAGAGGCTTCCCCTCGCGGATCAAACTGGCGCACTCACTTTATTTTAGCCGCTTCTTTCGGGCCGCCCGTGTGCTTCCGCCTATAATATAATCCCATATTGGCTCCATCCAAGCCTGCTGACTCGACCGGGCAACCTCACCTCTAGAGATCGATTTAGGGTTCCGTCAGACATGTGTGGTCGACCGAGGTCTTCCCGTGAGGTCGTGGCTAGCTCGCTAAGGCATCGCCTGGGAGTTCTCCGTCTCGGGGACATGCTTGACCCGAACCAGCACGAATTTTTTAATATGTCCTTGAACCTGAGGTATAAAATCATCCTTCACTTTCGCCTCGTAAGTATCTTCTATTTGTCTCACCACCACCGAGTCACCTGTAGACTCCTAGCCGGTCGTGACGCCTAATGAATCAACACGTATGTCGAGCTCGCTATGACTCGCCTCATACTCTACTCGTTTGTTAAAGTATGAAACCCAAATCGAGTGCGCACTTAATGTCTATTCTTCCGGGAAGTTAGATAAGACCTCGCTCCGCTCGCGCATTCGAGGCTCCATCTACGAGAGTTTCCTAAATCGGGAGGTCAGCCCCTTTCATGAGTGGTCCGAGCAAGTTTTTCGTGAATTCCACATCTAAGCTCCGCTTAGACCTGTCCTTTTATCGCAGTTTTTGGCTTGTATCTGATATCAAACTCGCTCAGTTCTATGGCCCACTTCATCAGCCTTCCGGAGACTTTTGGTTTGTACAATACTTGCTTCATCCGATATTCTGTTGGGACTTCTATGCATGAGCCCGAAATAGGGGCGAGCTTCCGAGCCGTGTTACGCCGCATAATTTTTCCATCCTTGGGTACCTCTTCCGTCCTCAGCTCGCCAATAGTAAACTGGTGTCTGTATCATTCTTTGCCTCTGACGAGTACTACGCTGGTTGAGAAGTCTGATACGACTAAATATAGAGTGAGGAGTTCCCCTTCAATAGGACTTACTAGAATGGGTGGAGAACTCATGTATGTTTTTAATGTCAGGAATGCTTCTCACACTCGCATCCCATTGAAGGCCTTCTTCAGGACTTTGAAGAAAGGTTGGCACTTATCACTTGCTCTGGATACGAACCGGCTTAAAGCCGCAATCCTTCCTGTCAAGCGCTGTACTTCCTTTATACCAGAAGGCGACGGCATGTCGAGCACCGCCTTTATCTTGTCTGGGTTTGCTTCACCCCTAAGAGCCATTATGAAAACCCAGAATTTTTCCTCGCCGACATGCCGAAGGCACACTCGCCGGATTTAGCTTCATGTCAGAATCCTTAGGATTTGAAACGCTTCGATGAGATGGGCGATGTGGAGGTCGGCTGTGGTGGATTTTACCAGTATGTCGTCTATGTATACCTCCATTGTTGTGCCTATTCGCTTTCTCGAAGACGTCACCAACCTCGATATGTGGCTCCCGCTTCAGTCCGAATGGCATCACGTGATAACAGTTCCTGCGGCCGCGTGATGAATGAGGTCTTTTCTTGGTCTTCTGGTCCATGTTGGATCCGTTGTAACCGAGAAGAGTCCATGAAACCGGTAGTTCATGGCCGGCCAGAAGGCCCACGATAAGGTGGATCTCGTAGCTGAAGTCAGCCCTTCGGGGCACGCTATTTATGTATGTGAAGTCGATATAGAGTCACCACTTGCCATTTTCTTTTTTGACGAGTACGACGTTAGCCAACCACTCAGGATATTCGACCTCCCTGATTTCTCCTGCCTGGAGGAGTTTGCCGACCTCCTCGTTGATGGCTTTTTGTCTTTCTGGAACGAAGCTCCTTCGCTTTTGCTTGATCAGTTTAAAAGACGGGGCCGGTGTTCAAATTCTATGAGTGATTACCGTAGGGTCAATTCCTCCCATACCCGCCTCGCTTCCATGCAAACGCTCTGCTTCGTCTCAAACCGAGTAAGGAGGCTTTTTGAGGTCTTCCGCTAGCTTGGAGCCGATATAGGCGAGATGTTCCAGGTCGTCATCCAGCGATATGGGTTCTAGCTCTTCTGAGGGCTCGGGTCGGGTGAGCACCTCGTCACGCATGTCAAGCCCATCCACATCCACGTTGTCGATCGTCAGCTTCATGGAGGTCAGGTAGCATTCCCGGCCACCCGTTGATCTCTCCGAACCATCCCTACTCCGTATGGTCGGGAATTTGATTATCATGTGGTATGAGGGGGATGGCTTTATCATAAGTAAGAGAGGGTCTTCCTAACAACATGTTATAGGTCGATGGGCGTCATATAATGAGAAATCTTGTTGTTGTCGCCCGGGGCAAGGGGGCTCTCCTGTAGAGCATTAGTGGGATTGAGCCCAAAGGTAACACCTTTTCTCCAGAAAATCGCCGTAGATGTGTGTTGACGGGCTCCAGTTTTTCTCTCCCAATGCCCATTTTATCGAAGGCTGAAGCGAAGATGATGTCTGCCGAACTCCCGTTATCAACTAGAACCCGATGAATTGTTTTGTTGGCCACAATTGCGCGAACTACCAATGGGTCGTCATGGGGGTGTTGGCATCCCTCCAGATCCGAGTCAGAAAATGTGATAGACGTGGCCGTGGCAGTTTGGATACCGCTTGTATTTCCCCTATTTCCACTGTCCTGATGCTGCGCAGATGGGCTTTCCGAGCTGAACTAGACTCTCCTCCTCATGCGAATCCTCCCGAGATCACATGGATTTCTCCAAGGGGCTTCGCTGCAGCGGAAGCCGCCGTTCGCGAGGCTGCCAGTTGGCTCGGGGCCTCGGCTCTAGGTTTGATTCGCCTGATTTTGGGCCTGAATTCTCTGGAGATATGAAACACCGGAGGTATCCGCGCCGTATTAAGTACTCTATTTCTCTCTTTAGATGTATACAGTTGTCCGTGCGATGTCCATAGTCCCTATGGAACTCGCAATACTTGGTGTTGTCTCTTGTGGCGGGGTTTGACTTCATTTGAGTTGGCCACCTCAGGAATTGCTCGTTCCGTACTTCATGCAGGACCTGTGACACTGAGGCCGTTAGGGGGGTGAACCGCTGAGGCGAATAACGTCGTCGTCTTCGACCACTGCGGGACCCGCACGATCCCCCGAGGTTCCACGCCTGGGGGATCATATCCATCTTTTCTTCTGTGGATGTTTCACGGTCTTGTCTTTGGGCTTCGCCCCCGTCGTTTATCTGTCCCACTCTTCTTCTTTATGGGTGGACGAAGTTCTCCTTCTGGATGTAAGGGCTTCTTCGCCGCTTATGTACTTCTCTTACTTCATGGAGCACCCCGCCATGCCGCTGAGGGTTTTTGAGATGGAAAACATCAGATCCTTCGACTGACTTAACCCAAAGAATGAATGCGTTGATTGAGAATTTTCATCGTATGTTCATCTTCGTGGACTCGGCGCTGAATCTCGCACATGGGACTTCGTACTTTCTCATGAGCCCGGCCGACGGCCAGATGGTAACTCGGTTTTCTGTACGTCCTAGCCCCGATGAAGTGGGAGACGAACGCAATGGATACAATTCTCTCGAACGAAGAGATTGGACGGTTGGTGGAATTTATTAAACCAGGCCAAGGCCGGGCCTCGCGTGTAGCAGTGCCCGCACGCACGTAGTCCCTCGACACCCATGTAACCCATCCGATTAGCATTGAGCGATCGACGATCTTTGATTCCATCGAATGCTTCCAATTTGTGGCACTCAATTTCGTTGAAGGGGGGTAGCGAGCACCCCGGCCGTGAAGGGTGATCTGGGGCCTTTGTCGCACCAAGGTGTCCATAGTGTCCGCGCCGTCCTTCAACCATCTTCTTCATACAGCCAGCTCATTTAAGACTCCTAAACCTCTGCTCCCATGATTGCTCTCCTGTCCCTGGCTGAGGGTGATGTAGTTCTTCGTTCCCGTCATGTCTCCCGAGCATTGCTTCGTTTCCCTCTTCTGTGGGGGCCAATCGTGGTCCATGCACCCTGGCTCGGTCGACTCGTCTCGCTTCTGCATCTCTGGGAATGTCAGGACCGTGTCAAGCCCTCACGGGGGAATGCTATGACCTTCCTGGGTCTGTTGTGTCTCCCGTGGAGGTTGCATCTGTCCTGCAAGTTGCTCAACTCTTCTTCTATCGTGCTGATTGACGAGGCGAAGTGCTTCCACCGCTTGTATCGACTCACATTGCTTCTAATGGTCCCAAGAGGTCCGTGTCCGCGTTCGGGCGGATCCTCGCGATCCTTGGCGGATTGGCGTGTTCTACTTGTGTTCCGTGTTGATACCATCGCGAATCGAAATCAGTTATATTTATAAAGGAACTATCGTTCCCACAAACGGCGCCAACTGATGATGCCTTTTTTTCAACCGAATCGGGCCGAGACGCTGGGTCAGCCGTGCCGACCTCGGATTGTTTGTGGGCCGGGATGCAAAGGCCCTGGATCGCCCGATTGAGGCAGATCGTGGGTATCGGGCTGTTGATCCGTTGTGCTCGGACGAGCACCCCTCCGCAAGAACAAAAGGCTGGGTCGCGAGGGCTGTGCCCTGGCCGCTCCGATGCCTAAGCCGCTTTCTTTCGAGGAGAAAAGAGAGATCATAGAGGGCTAATGTGTTGCATAAGAGTATGTGTCTATGAGTGCGACCTTCGTCATTGGGTGGCCATGTATTTATAGTAGATGTTCAAACTGATGGTGATTAGGAGTCCTTCCCATTGGATGGGATATTTTTTATTATAGTCCTCAGACGGATGGTACAGATATGTGAAAGAGTAGTTTACTTGAAATAGTCTTCCTTCCTTATTGATGAGGTTTGTGGGATTTTCGTAATATATTATCGGGATTTATCTCTGCTTCCATCCCTCAGAGACTTACCACTACCTTTCAAAGCTCACGGACATTGACCTTTCTTTTCTGGTCGGCCTCAAAAAGGTCAGGGCGTGTTGGTTTTAGAAAGACTTGAGTGCCTTATTGGGCAAGCTCCTCCTTTTAAGTTCAACTATACCTTCAGCCAATACCGGGCCTCTTCGGGCCTCGATGCGGGTCATGAGCCTTATTTTTCAAACCCTATCAATCTTTATTTTTTGAGATATTATTTTTATTTCTCATTATTGTTTTGGGAGTATTATCTTCTTTCCTATTATTATTTTCGATATTATGTATTTTCCCTTTATTGTTTTGGGGTATTATTTTTTTCTATTATTGTTTTGAGATATTATTTTCTTTCCAATTATTGTTTTGGGATATTATTTTATTTCCTTTTATACCCAAACTATGTCTAGGATATAAATAGATGTTTTAAGAACTTTTATCACTTTTATCAATTTATCAATAAATTCAAAGTTTTTGCTTTACTTTGTTCTCTAGATTGAGAATTGGTCTCTGGATTGAGACGTTTTATTCTTGTTGATTAATCGCACTACACCGTGTCATGTGGTATCATAACGGGTTTCTCCCTATCAATGGCTAATATTGGTGCTAGTGATGGCCACCAATCCCAAGACGACGATTGGGGATTGTAGGCTGATTTGAGATAAATTAACAAGCAGGAACAATCAATCCAAAATTTAACCTGGCCATGGAAATGTGATAAGAACAATTACAGGCGTTATTGAGTATTAATGGACAAGGGCATAGGAATGATGATGAAGAACTTGGCAGAGGAATTGGTCCCATTAGACCCACTTTTAATCCAATTCCAAAAATATTAAATCAAAGAAGGCCAATCGCAAGATTTGAGGACACTTTAGATGAAGAGCCCGACTTAGGTGAATATGCAAATCCACGTGGTAGACAATGTAACACCCCCAAATTATACCCTAGTAGTTTTATGACATGTTTAGAGTATAATAGAAGTCAAATTTGAATTTTTCAAAAATTAATATTGCTAAAAGGATATAATCGAAATTATTAAAGAAGTAAAAAGGATAATGGTCAATTGTCAAAATTAGGGACTTAAGAGACATTAAGCTAAAAGATTATATGATAAATTAGAATATTGATAAGTTGTTTTGCAAATTGAATTATATGTGAGGACTAAATAGCAAAATGGGAAAATAGGCCAAAATGGGATAGCCGATCCGCCCATCCCGCGTCGCTCAATTCCCACCCTGCGCCCACAATGCGCCACCCACCTCATCCCAATGAGGAGAAGTCATTCTTGGTGATTTCTGTAAAGCCTAAGTAAATTTGAATTTTTCGAAAAATGCAAAATGATAAATTGCCGCTATAGTACAAGTTGTAAACCTGGAATTTTTCTAGGATCTCAAATGACCTCACCAGCTGATTCGTTTCAAAATCTAGTTACCTAGATGAATATTGTTAAATTATGAGATCTAGTCAGATTTTCATGATTGCCACCGTGTTTGGTGGACCCCAAAAGGGGATTTTTGAGAAAATCCGAAAGTTGAAAAAAAAAAAAATAATTTATAAAGTTCATTTAAAATAAATTGAACTTTGAACCTGCATCTAAATAAATTGTTTCACGGTAGAAACGGACCCGATTAGTCTAGGACACATGGCGCGATATGGGCCAAGTATCCTTAAGTGACAAATAAGGCAAAAAAAAAAAAGCCTGGGTAGAAATGAATAGATTTTTCACTGGTGAAAATGAGAGAAAGCGGAGAGCGAGATAGAGACTCCAATTTCTATGATCTATGGAGATCGGTTGGTCGGAATTCGTCGGGCTAAGAGCGAAAGTTCATTTACTCAACGAAGACTATGTGTGGGTACCGAAAACATGGGATTTCGCCGAGAATTCAAGCAAAGAGTTCTAGAAATCAAAGGTTTTGGGTTTAGGAAGTGTCCACGGGACTTCCTAGAGTTTCTTCTACGCTCTAAGAGGTAGGAATTCTTCCTACTTTGGTTTATTTTCCATTCTAAGTGCTGTTTGGTTGTGTTTTATGTCCTAAGGGGCTGTTTGGCCGTGTTTTACCCTAAGGGGCTATTTGGCAAAATTTTGGGAATGATGGAATAGTGTCCTGTTTTGACCCTATATGATGTCCAATTTCTGAGGCTGATTTTTAGTTAGAGAAAAGGGGAATTTGGGCTACTTTATTTCATGAAAATTGTTGTTGAAGTTGTGAACTTGATGTTAGGATTTTGAATCACCCAAATTGGACCTCTATAACTCAAGTTATGGTCCATTTTCCAGGACTGCCACAAGTTGCCTTGTTTTGACCCTACATACTGTCCAGATTTTGGGACTAATTTTCGGTTGAGAAAAAGGGGGAAATTGGACTAGTGTCCTTCATGGAAATTGTAGCAGCATCTGATAAATTGATGTTAGGCTTTTAAATCACCCAAATTGGACCTCTATAGCTCGAGTTATGGTCCATTTTCTAGGACTGCCACAGGCTGCCTTGTTTTGACCCCATACACTGTCAAGATTTCGGGATTGATTTCTAGTTGGGAAAAAGAGGAAATTTGGACTAGTGTTCTACGTAGAAATTATAGCTGCATCTATAAACTTGATGTAGGATTTTAAATCACCCAAATTGGACCTATACAACTCAAGTTATGGTCTATTTCCCGGGACTGCTACAACTAGGTTGTTTAATGGTTTGTGTCCAAATTTTAGGACTGTTAGGGGACTAGTTTTTGAAGTGAGTTCGGAACTATTCTATGGTCTATTATGGCTTGTTGTGTGGAATGTTTTGTGGGCATCTCTATGCCACAAATGGTCTTGAGGATCAAGTTGCCATTATTTCAATTTGAGTGACATGCTTGGTGGTAATTGATTTGAGGTCAATATGTGCGTCCTAATGTATTGACATGTGATGAGTTTGTGTATGGATAAGGCCATTGCATCGCTTGTTTGTAAGCTATTTATGGACATGTCATGTCACAATTTGGCCTAGAGGATAAAGTATGCCATTGCTTGATTGGTGATGACTTGTTGATGTTGATATATGTGTGCAAATATATTGACATGAAATGTGTGATTGTTTGGAAATGTTATGTTGATTGGATATAATTTGTCTATGATGCATGGGTGATATGCATGATAGAATTGTCCATATAGAATTCATCATATATGTGACATGGTATAGGCATGAAACGGCACATCGCGATTGCATATGCACGTGACACGATGAAATAGGTGAGTGCATGGTTATAATCAACACTACGCTCGTGTTTTGATCGAGTACTGCACAAGTGGGACAACGTCCAACAGGGTCGCACGATTGCATACATGAAAATGAAAATATGTGTCAAGTAATAGCAAGTAGGGATAGATACCCCCTCGGGTGAAAACCCCATTATTTTTTGTTATACATATGTGTCCAACAGTGAAAGCCCGTGAAAGTGTAGGAAGGCTTGCGGCTTCCATGTGAAAACTCCTCGAAATTCGTTACCTACAAAAAGACACATGATTTTGAATATAAATGATCATTGAGGTGTAACACCCAAAAAGCTTTTGGTTTGAAAACAAATGAATTTGTTTTGGAAAATGATCATTGGATGCAATCCATAAATGATGGATTTTATCACGACAAGCTTTGATGACAGTGGTAGGAGCTCCGTAAGGACTCGAGTGTGATGGGAGCTCATGAGGACTTGAGGCATGGTACATGGTTGAGTCTCATCTCATCTCATGGCATGTAGAATTCCAACCTAGGATTGCATAATCTTGTTTGGAATGTGTGAATTGTGGAACATGACCATTGCATGTGCACTTAGGTGGTGAGTAGCCTCTGTAGGATTTTACTCTACTGAGCATAGCTTCCCTTTATGAGACCCCCATTTTAGGTACAGGGAGTACATCGATGCACGACGCTCACTTGAGGCCGTAGTTGCAAGAAAGTCGGCCGTGGTTGTATTCATTTTTGTAAAGATGTTGAAACAAACTAGTTCTAGCTTGTATTTGTGTAAAAAGAATTGTAATTAAATTCTACGACTATTTTAAATATAAATTTTTATGTTTTAAATGAACATGCAAATGGACCCCAGGTCATTTCTTACTCCTATAAGTGGACCTTGGGAGGTCATCAGATTATATCGGGGCCTCGGGACGTGGTCAAAAAGCTACTATGTTTATGTTGTGTTAGATTTGATAGAGCTCTCGCACAAAGAGACTCATTCGATTTTTGTTAAAATTATGGATCTCTAAATGGGATATGAGACGGCAGATTCGGGTCACCCGACATCTACAAGTTTTCCTCAGGTTAACAGCCAACAGCCCCCTGCCTGAGGCGCTACAATTCTTCATTTGCTTTGGACATCTAGCCTTGTTCAAGAGAAGAAGTGAAGAAAAGGAGAAGTTTGGTTCAAGTCTTTGAAGATCAAGGTATAAACTATAAGAGGTGAACTCAGTATGAAAATTCTCATAAATTCTCTTGCTTCAGGTCAGGTTACAGAAGTCCGAATTCTTCCCTTACTATGGCTGGTTGTCGGGTTAGATTTGGTAGCTGCTTTTCTTATTTATTTTGATTGGCAACTCAGAAAAGAGGAAACCGCCTATCTGCAATCCGATGCTCTACGCCAAAGTAGAGCGCCGCCAAAGAGGTCTCCGCCAGCGCAGGAATCCACACCTAGGCGAACCTGAGGCCTTAATTTCTGAACTTGCTAATCCTCCTAGGGCATAGCGTGAGCCGGCCAGCAAGCCCGAGGTCCCGGTTTGTTTTATTCTTCCGTTAATTCTAGAAACCATCCATCGATTAATGGAGGATCCCTGGCAATTGAATGAAAGGGTCCGTATATGTGGCCAGTTATATGAAAAATGTTCCGAGCCCCTAGCGATCTTGTCGTTGGGTAGACATTGTTTCATTCTTACATAATGATTAAGAACAATATAATAAGCCCCAAATGCATATAATTGTATACCCGCCAAGACCGACACAATGAGAGGTGCAATTCCCCATCGCTACAATACTGCATGCCAAGATCTCCTGGAGCCATTGCGGTCAAGACCTCCGATCGCTGCTATAACACTTAAGACGCGGTAGTGCAACTCTATTTGGTGTTTCACTCGCTTAGTACTCCACCGTGACGCTTCTGGATACCTATTGAAGCCAGGTCCCCGCCATTCATTATTTCCTAAGATACAAAGAAAACATTTATATGATAAGAAATTTCAATAATGATATATGGAAATAATTATATGAAACTCATTATGTAATTCACTAGCTTCAGAGTGTACCTACTGCACCCTCCAGATAAGATCATGTTCTCGCACCCTACTGAGAAATGAAAATTATGATATATGAACGGTTGAATACGTATATTGTAACTGAGAACCACTGTTATGGTCATATATATCATCTGTTTTCCCACTAAGCTATGTTTAGCAATCGTGTTTCATCCTGTAGAAAATCGCAGTGACATCCAAGGCATTCTACACCACATGGCCAACACAAGAATGGGAGTCCAACATATGTAGGTTTCGATTCCTTTGTAATGTAATGTAATATTTGAGATAGTACAAATCGTAAATGGGACTCAGAATATAATGAGGGAACATTTCAATCACATAGTGGTAGATATGCCGGTGTCATTATGGAAGAATTTGTAATTAAGTTAGTGTCAATAATGATCTTATGGATTTGTATTATTGAAATGGCCTAATTAATGTCATGAAACTAAAGAGTCCCAGTTCCATGTGGCACCCCTATCATCTGCCTAGGCGGGGAATGGGGTGTTATAGACAAAGAGGTGGAAGACAGTGGCAACCAAACTATAGAGGAGATCGTTTAATGACAACTAAAGATAAGTATCCCTAAACTTTAGTGGTGATCTTAATACGAGGGGTTTTGATTGGTTGACTACAAGAGATGTGCTCCTTGACTATATCAAGTCAGCTTCAATGATATGAATATTAATTATTATTATAGAGATTGTTAGAGCATTAGTATGGAAGGACAAATTAAGGAGATCAGATGAGAGAGGGATGTGGTCCGCCTAAAACAGATGGCATAGGATAAACAATTATTACAAGGTAGATTTTGCCTTCCGACTATGAACAATATATTTTTTATACTACAGAGATGTACACGGTGATAGCAAGAGTGTGAATTAATATACACGCTGAATTTTTTAGATGAAGGTGAGGAATCAATTATCGTAGTGAGAACCAATTACGAATGAGATATTTGAGGGTCAAGGGGACTATTAGAGAGAGTAAAATTGGGTATATGGTTTCAATATGCAAGAGGTTGGAAGATAGCCATGAAAGCTTGAAGCATTTTACCAAGGAGCAAACTCGTAGTACTAATTATAGAAGCCATGGAGGTAGACAATAAGGCCCAATCTGATTAAGGGAATAACACCCTAAATGTAACAAAACCGTGAAGACCGCCAATGTTGGTTTAGAAAAGGGAAAAGTGTAGCAATGGAATGAGGTAAGGGTAATACTTATGTGCTTGCCAAAAACAAGCATCTCTTATGTGCCTTTCTGTTATACAGATGGATCATTATTCTAATGAATCCGAATGAAGGAAAGAGTAGAAGAAGATGATGATGTTGTAGAGAATAGAGGATGATGATGTTGTAAGGAATGAGGTGGACGGACTTGATGGGGATGATGATTATGAGGAATATGAGCAAGAAGAGTACGCACTTGTGTGGTGAGGCTCATGTTATCTTTGAAGTGTGGTATTAAGAGACGTGTTATTCTTATTGATTAATCCTGTTTTACTTATTTAGCGTCAGTGTGGACGATGGGGTGATGATTATGAGGAATGTGAGTAGGAAAGTACACTTGTCACACCCTTACCCCCGCTACGAGGGCGAAGAACGCGACACGGGACTAGGACTCTTTAGCATGCTTTTCTACCGGTGGTGGGCCATTTCGGTCCATAATCATAATGAAATACAACTTGTAAAACTGACCACCGTAGTGGTGTTTAAATGTCACAATACATATTCTTGAGTCCCATTTACTTGTACTTACCTCCTTTATTCTGAGAATCTTATACATTTACATTACAAAACCAAAGTAAAACCTACATCGGTGGACTCTGATAGCGTGTTGTACTGGCGAATCACGAGAATACCTGGATGTCCCTCTTTGATACCTACACGGATGAAGCACTTAGGTGCTAAACATAGCTTAGTGAAACGAGATAACATATACTGATACTTGAAATTGGTCTCTGATTATAGGATACATATAACCTACGATGCATTTATCGAGTTCACATATAATAGAGTCTATATTGAGAGTTTTCACATAACATAGTTCTTGCATAACGAGGTTTCATACTCAGTAGGAGTTAGTGAAATCTTGTACGAGAAGATTTTGTAGGTACATTGCGGAGCAAGGCGATTCCTTATACTTCTTATTGTTCGATTGTTAGGATTATAAATTATATAAATGTTTGTAGCATAGACCAAAATAATGAATGAGAGGACACAACGATAGGTGCAGGGTATGATGATACTAAACAAAGGCGTGCATACGTGAAGTGTTGTAACCTTGGTAAGTCTTGGCTGGATCAAGGCGTGCTGCTCACGTAGCGAGTTCCAAAGCACTAGCGGGGTTCGGTAGCGAGATAGAGACGTGCTTGCCCACATAGCGAGAAGGGCAGAACTGGCAAGGTGTCGTGGCATAGCGAGCGTGTTGTACGTAATGAAGTATCGTGGCAGCGAGAGTCTTGAAGCAGTGAGCAGAGTCATGTTTGCTTGCCGTGTGGAAGTGTGAAGCACTAACGAAGTGTCGTAGCACTAAACGAGACGTGCACCTTGCATCAACGAAGTGAAACATAGCGAGGAGTACCATAGCACTAAATGAAGTGTACGCGCGTAGCAGAAGTGTGGTAACCTTAGAAGGAGTAATGGATTGCGGATCAGAGGTACATTGTTCACTATTCGATCTTAAGCAAACGTACAATTATATGTATTATTGAGCTTGTTATATTGTTCTTAAACACATTAGCAAATAAAGTGAGAACCACGATGTTTGCCCGACAACAGATCCCACTTTGCCTTAGCGGCGAAATTGCGTAGCATTTTCATATAACTTTTATACATATAAGGACCCTTTCATTCACGTATTAGGATCTCATTAATCCCATTTATACCTAGTATCTTCCATTAAAATCTAGGCAAAGAGTAATGGATTCTGGGGTAATGAAGAAGAAACGAAGTGGGCGTGGCTTGGCTAGGCGTAAGCAGGTGCTCACCGCTAGGCATGCGAGGTTCGCCTAGGCGTAGCGAAACTGCCGGGAGGGTCTCGAGGTCATGAGGCAGGGACCTCCGCCTAGGCGGGAGGCTCACACTGGCGTGCACTCATACGCTGCGTAAAGTGTCGTCTTGAGCGAAAATGGACTAGTTTGGCCATTTCGCAATCATTCAACGAAAACAAACCGACCTCGAAAACTCATCTTATACCAACCAACCAACATTTCTAATGGATTTTTCTACACCACTTAAAACGAAGAGGGGTGCAGGTTAATTTCTAACCCGAAACATGTAGACGATGAAAAGAAGTTAGGATAATTTCTGGCTGTAGACTTCTTGACTTAGACAAACTTCTCCCTTTCTTCTGCTTCTTTTCTCTTGAGTGAGAAGCTGAATCTCCAAAACAAATGAAGAAAAAAATCACAAAGAATGGCTCTTCTCCTTCAACCCTTAACTAGCTCCAAATACTAAAATGAGAACTCCCTCTCATTCCCGAAGACGATTTTGAATTCTCTTATCCCCCTTCATTGTTCTAAAGCCTTGTTTGGCTCGCTATCACGTTTGCCTAAATTCTCAACCCTTGCCAATTTGGTCCTTTTTATCTTTCTATTATTTACAAATCAACTTATCAATTACTACAATAACATATCATCTTCTTGTTTATGACCTTTAAGTCCTTAATGACATTTCTTAATTTACATGGCTCTTGTATTTATTAAACACATCCTTTTTCACTCTTAGCGCCCAAGTGCGAAAAATACAAATTTTACTTATGCCTACAATGTAATAAAACTACTAGGGTCCACAATTTTAGTACAACACTTGTGTGGTGAGGAAGCTCATGTTATCTTCGAAGTGCGGTGATGAGACTTCGATGCCATAAGCTACCTGCAAGCATTAGGTGTCTTGTCTTGAGGAGTTTGTGTGATCTTATTATTGATAATGAGTCGAGGAAAGAACATAATAAGTAAAAGATGCTATGGAGAGGCTACAATTAGAGACGAAAATCACCCTAGCCATATTAGGTGGATTAAAGTTGGTGGTATTCGGATGCATGAATGTTGTAATGTATCCTTCTACATTGGCAAGTATAATGATGAGGTATAGTGATGTGGTGGATATGATGTATGTATTTATTTGGAAGATCCTTAGCAATATGATGTAGATACTAAGCACTCAGGCAGAAGTAACTTATATCAATTAGAGAAAGGGAATAAAATACACTAGTGCCTTTATTTAGGGAAGAACTCCTGAGGCTTTACAAGCGGAGGAATGAACTCTAACTTTTGTGCATGACCCGTCTTAAGCTTATGGGCGAGTGTAGGGAGACACGAAAAGTACATTGGATGGTTGTGAGGAGGTAGAAAGTAGCGATTAAGATTGGGAGGCGAGAATTCGATGATGGTGCGAGACTTTGTTAAAGGAGTTTGATGATGTGATTCGAAGATCCTGTGGGATTACCCTCTTTATCGTGACACAACACCATATAAATTTGGTTCCAGGTGATTCTCTTCTAATCTTGCCTCATTATAGGATGAGTCCCATGGAGAATAATCTTAAGGGAGAAGGTAGAAGAAGTAGTTAAGCAAGGACATGTCGGGCTAACATGAGCCATGTAGGGTTCGACTTTATAGACGCCCTAAGAAAGATAGGAATTGACGGATGTGTATTGATAGTAGGGCAATCAACAAAATTACCATTGGATATAGATTTCCTATTTCAAGGTTGGATGATATGCTCAATCAGCTAAGTTGAGCAGTTGTGTTTAGCAAGATTGACTTAAGGAGTGGCTATCTATGGAAATCGAGAATTCGATCCCGGAGTGATGAGTGGGAGACAACATTTAGAGACAAGGGATGCATTCAAATGGTTAGTCATGCCTTTTGGAGTTAACAAATGCTCTGTGCTTTTATGCGGGTTATGAATCGAATCACTACAACCTTTCTTGGGAAAATGTGTAGTTGTTTATTTTGATGATATTGTGATTCATAGTAAGTCGAAGGAGGAGCATGTTATGCACCTTAGGGAACTGTTTAAGGTGTTCAGAGAAAATAATTTATATGCAAATTTGAAAAAATGTGTTTTTTGTAGAAATAAGATTTCTTTATTTCTTGGATATGTGGTGAGTAGTGAGCGAATTAGTAGATGAGGAGAAGTAGAAAGCTATTAGCCTACTTTGAAAAGAATACGTTGATGTAAGGAGCTTCCGTAGGTTAACAACCTTTTTATAGAAGGTTCTTAAAAAATTTCAATAGCATTATACTTTATTTTGAGTGTTTAAAGAAAGCGAGTTAAAGTTGAGGAATGGAGCAAGAGAGTAGTTTTCCTTGATTAAAGAGAAGTTGAGCTGCTTTTGTCTTGGTATTGCAGTTTTGAAGTTATTTGGGTAAGATGATGCTAGTGGAATTGGTATAAGAGGCTGTTTATCGAAGATAGAGGCCCGATAGCTTTCTTTAGTGAAAATTCATGTGACGAGGTAAGAGTGGGCTACCTATGATAAAGAATTTTATGTTGTTGAGGACTTTGAAAATTCCCGGGAGCATTACTCTCATAGCGAAATATTTCATTCTTTATGCGATCATCGGGCTTTGAAGTACTTAAATGCGGATAAGAAAATTAGAAGTATTAATATTCATGCTAGGTGGTTAGCTTACATATAGAAATTCCCTTATAAACGTCCATAAATCGGGACAACAAATAGGTGCTTGGTCATTAAGTAGACGAAGTGGGTGTGATGAGAACCTTGGTGGAGATAGTAGGTTTTAAGACATTAACTGCAAATTTTTATGCGAGACGATGATGACTTAAAGTTTAGGCTACTTGTAGTATTTCTTATATTAGTTTTTATATAAGATGGGTTTCTCATGAAAAGTGGGAAACTTTTTCTTCATTGCACCTCTTTTAGTGAGAAGGTCATTAGAGACTTGCATGGTGGTGGTTTGAGTCATCTTGGAAGAGATAAAACCATTGAATACAGTGAGGATATGTACTATTGGCCTAAAAGTTGAGAAGGTGTGACTACCACATTGTGTTAAGGTGCTATGTATGTCAAAGGCGAAGGTCGGACTCAAATATGGGATTATACATGCGATTTACCGTTCACGATGCTACATGGGAGGATCTTTCTACGAACCGTGTTGGGTTATTTGTAGACTTCAGCGAGCCATGATTTTGTGTTTGTTGTGGTTGTGGTTTTTTCTAAGATCGTGCATTTCTTGCCATATGAAGGTGCAGATCATCCTCTCGATAAACTATTCTTTAGGGAGGTTGCAAGGTTGTGCAGTGCCAAATACTATTCTTGTGACACCCCGTTCTGAGGGTCCGTTGTGACCGTCGACCCTGCCAGGAATCTCGTTGTGGACGGCAGGCATTATTCTGGCAATCGGGCAAGTCTCCTTTGTAGGGAGCTCTACGAAATTACATAACACAATCCCCAAACAACATCATAAGACATAACATGAGTAAAACGTCACTTGGGCCCATACAACAATACTCATCAATATACATCGCTTATATACCATAGCATAAAGAGGATAATTCCTCTTATTTCCAAGCATGTATTAAATTCTAGAATTCTAATACATATGGCCTCAGATATGTCGTCTCCTCGTCGCTCCACATTGTACACAGTAATATGTTCCTCAGGTGAGCTGTACCCAATAGTGGAATGCCTTAAATGGGTTGCTTCCACCTAGAGTTATATGCAATGATCTGTGTAAACACGCATTGAATGAGGTCGTGATCCTTTGCTTGAATGTCTAAATGCTGTTCCCATGTCTCGAGTCACCGCAGACTCACACTTGCCTAAGCCATGTAGAGAAAAAGCATTGTTTTAAAACAAAACATTTGTTTTGAAAATACACTACCCGAAGTAATCGGTAAAATGTGGGACTACCCTCCCCTGCGAATGTTGGAACCTTCCTAGTGACCCTTAGGCTCCTCCAGACGTGTATTGTGGACCATCTCGAAACACCATTCTCACTACAGAAAATCATCTGTAAAATTCTTTCGCAACCATGTTCATTTTCTTTCAATTTTTCATGTCATGCACCACTAACTTCCTAGGTTACCAGGTGCATATGAAATACAATATATTTATTTCAACACAAATTATAATGCTAATATATAAACTGATATACACTAACATGATTAGTACCACACAAACATGTTATGCAATTTCACAATCCATTACTCCAGAATTAGCTCACATGGGCTAATTAGCGCAAACCTGAAGCAATTCTATTTGAATTACTCAGCAGGCACATTTTCTCACAAAAATATTTCGTGAACACTATTCATGTGAGCATTAGAACCCTCAGATTCTTGTTCCACTTTGCCAATCATCGATTCCACATTGTGAACCCGAAATCCATAGCCATTTCCGCCTTATACACACCACAATACAATTTATAGCACAAGTGTACCATGAACAACCCAAACAATCCGTGGACAGTCACGGACTATCCAAATGGGTTTCTAAAACTTCCACGCCTCGGTTCAGGAATTTGGGCCTTCGATCTTCGTTCGAGCCTCAAACCAACGAATCAACAACCAAAGTACTTAAATCAAGAGTAAAACCAAGTAAGATAAAACCCTACCTCATGGGGTTGTTGAAACTCCAGAAACCGGTACCCCTCTGGCGTTGCATGTGGGTAGAGCGACTCTCCTTCTTGCTCGAAAGAAATCGACGGTCGGATTAGCCCGAAATCTAGAAAGTCTTACTCTCTCCTTTAAAAATCACAAATCTCACCTACTGCATCTCAGCTTTCCCTTTGTACGTTTGGTCTCTTTGAAACCTAAATGAAGAAGATAACCTTTGTTAGCTGTGCATTAACATCTAATTAAGAATTGAAATTACTTATTTGTTGATCTAGCTTAGTTTTTCGACATTTGGCTCATCTCGACCATCCATTTCCGTCTCTCTACTCATGCAACATGTCACATGAGTACATGTTATAGGCCACTTTTGTCACTTTTGTCACCTCACATTTAGTTTCACGACATCAGATACTCAATGCCCCTCGAAAAATATTACAAATTAAGTATCTCAAAATTCCGTGAGAAATTCGACATGTCATTTAGATTTATGACGATTCAGTGAAATCAGTTCGTCATGAGATCTAGAAAAAATTCAGGTTTGGAGAAATTACGATTTTGCCATTTTTTCAGAAATTGGAATTTTCTCGAGTCTTACATTCTCCCCTCCATAAAGGGAATTTCGTCTCGAAATTGGGCCCGATCCGCAAACCTGACACATCGTATGCGGCGTGCAGCATACCATGCATGTAAACTAGTCACTTAATTATTAAGCGGCTAAACCACGTACCTTAAATCCTAAACGAAGGGACCATTGGCTCGTATCGTATCCTCGCTCCCACGTTATTTCCTCCGCTCCATGAGTGGCGCCGCCTAGAACCCTCGGTAGCCCCACCTCACGGTCTTGCGTGCTGAAACGTCCACGGTATCAAAATGCTGCTTGGTCCCTCCTTGAAGGTCCCATCGATTAATCAGCCTCCCGATGCATCCACTAATCATCCGCCCCGCATGTTTGGATATGGAGTATACTTAGGGCAGCATGGAGCGTGGGAAATGCCTCGTGGACACGACATCTTTGGGGCGGGTAAAGCCAGCCGTGCGTATGATGCCTACCTCTCGAGTATCTCGAATGTTGATAAACCTCGGCGATAGCCTAGTGCCTTCTTAGGGCGACCACTTCCTCTTGGGCATCCTTGAGAAGGCGTGATCTGCAACCTCGAACTCTGGGATGGCGATACCGTGCATCGACGCAAGCTCTTACTGGCTCAAGCTATGGGAAAGGCGTTTGTCGTATCAAGCTCACCTTCTCGGAGGTGTCTCTAATCAGTCTGGACCCGGTGATGGAGCTCTCCCACCTCGGTCCGACATAGCGGTGATCTACATGGCCTCCATCTGATGCCTCATATGGCGCCATGCGTATGCTCGCACGATAATTGTTGTTGTAAGCGGCGAATTCCGCAAGGAAAATGCTCTTCCCGGCTACCCTTATGATCCGGGAGCATGCTCGCAACATGTCCTCCAACACTGTATAGTTCTCTCGGAGGCGACCCGTAATGCGTGGGTGGAAAGAGGATTGTACTCATGGTCGGCCAGGTGTGCACATGGCCTTTTAGGGCTCTTACAGGGTGCGCTGTGGAAGCCTCGGGTCCTATCAAAAACGGTATGGATCACGGTACTCCATGTAGGCTGGGACTATCTCTCGAATATCTGTGTGGCGAGAATCTCTCCGATGTGAAGGTCATCGCACGGCTAGAAAATGTCTGCGGAAGAGCTTATTGAATTGATGCACTATCACCCATCTTGCGTCATGTCTGCGGTGTCTAAGTGGCAATTGGGTCTAAAATCCATCATGACGTGCTCCTTCCCTGCGGCCACCTCGGCGGTGAAGTAGCCTGTTGGCTTGGTGATCAGCCTTAACCTGGCGACCGCGTGAGACATCGTCTTCACAAAGTCCCCTACGTGTCTTTTCATTCCGCTCGATAGTATTGGCGGCCAAAGATCTGGTACATCTTACGTGCCACGGATGCCGCAAACCGTCAGCGATGAAACTCCTTGAGAATCTCTCTCTCCATCGGTCCAGTGAACCCTTTGCACATCCTACATGCGAAGACACCATCGTGTGGATGGTCCGACCCTCGTCACATGCGTTGTACCCGGTCACGATGGACACTATCTACTGCGTCTGCCCCAGCTGGGACTTCAATCACTCACCTTTCAATAGAGCGGTGTAGCCACTAAGCTCCCCAGCGTACCGCAGGCACACTGCCATTTATGCACATATGGCCATCCACGATCTCGAGCATCCGCCACTCCCAGAAGCTATACTAGCCAATGCTCTCGTGACTTCCGGCCGAAGTGCATCAGCCACCATTTTCCTTACCCGGGGGTGGTAATGCAAAGTGAAGTCATAATCTTAGGGAACTCCATCCATCTGTGCCTCGTGTGGGAGGTCCGCTGCGTAGAAAATATACTTAGGACTTTTATGGTAAGGTATACCTCGAACTCTAGCCATATAAATAGTGGCGCTTCAAATCTTCAAGGCGAAGACTAAACGCGCTCCAGTCGTGTGTGGGGTAGTGCTCGCATGAGATTCTTGGCGACGGGAACCGTGGCTACTACCTCCCAGGGCGCGCCAAAACATCCCGTCGGCTTTCGAGGCATCACATTACTTTGTGTACTTTTTGTTCCCTTTGTCAGGGACTATCAAGATAGGAGCTGTAGTAAGTCTCCTCTTCAACTCCTGGAATGTCTCCTCACATTGGTCATCCCAATCAAACTTGACCTCCTTCCATGTCAATCTCGTCATAGGTGCTACCAATCGGGAGAAATCCTTAATAAATCTCTTGTAGTACCCAACCAATCCTAAGAAACTACGTATCTCGAAGGCCCGACCCGGCCTCTCGACTCATCACAGGCTCCGACCTTCTGCGGGTCCCGCGACACTCCAGTGCGACACCGTGTCCAAAGAAATCTCACCTTAGTAATGGCTTCGCCTTACTAAACTTGTTGTCTGGTGATGGTCTCTCGACATATTTGTAATACAATCGCCGAATGATATTTCCATTACTCCCCTTTCGGTGGGGTAGTCAAAATTTCATCCACGCAGGGAACTACGACAAAGTGGTCTAGATAGGGTTGGAATGCCACATGCATGAGATCCATGAATGCTGTGAGCGCGTTCGTCGATCGGGCATCGCAGTAGGCTCAGAAATTACTTGGCTTAGCGTCTAGCGTTGTCTTAGGGGATGTCTGTCTCCTAACCCTCGGTGATGGTAACCCGGTGCGAGTGCATCTTGGAGTAAACTCGCTCCTCTCAAGCCCAGTCCAAATAAGTCATTAATCCTCGGAAATGGAGTCACCCAGATTCTTAATACGTAACCACATTATTGTACGTAGTCAATGCCTGTTCGAAGGGTCTTGTCTTTCTTCTTATGAGACGGAGATCGGGCGCCGGAGTGGTGAAGTGCTCGGTCTAATGGACCCTTGTTATTAGCTGTCATTTGGACCTGCGAGTTCCTATAACTCGGCCCCGGTGCCATCCTATGCGAGAATAATAGAGATGGGCGAGTACGGAGGTGTAACTTCGATAAAAGTCTCTGACCCTCTCTACGGGTAATCCGGTAGCTACGTCAGAAAAAACATCCACATACTCGTAAACTACAAAGGGTAGATCTAAATACGGTCTCTCCTATAGTCCTCTAAGGTAAGGCGCTGGCTATCGACACCGCTATTGTCACGACACTTGGGCTGGGTATGCATGCGGGGAAAATATCATGCTTATCCTGAAATACCACCGCGATGCCCAGATCCTGGCGTGTGGTGGTAACCTCTACGCTCACCATTCGATATGACCCTATAAGCCGTCCAAGCGATCCATCCCAGGGATGACGCCCGAACTCTAACATGTCCATGATCCTCGAGATCCCTTTGCAGTAGAGTCCGAGATCTCCAACTAGCAACCCACGACATATCATCCACATTCTCTGCCCAATCCACACAGGGGAGAACTCACGTACAAAGGCTCCTCGAGGTCTCAGCCTCGCCCGACTATCTGGCGTGCGATAAATGAATGCGGCGCACCCGAGTGAATAACACTCTTACCCATAGGCGAGATAGCTAAAACATACCCTGTATAACTAGATGATCTGCTGACTCAACCGGCGGTGTGATGGCGTAGACATGCCCCTGAACCCCTGACATCCCTACCTGTGGGCCTCATTCTCTGCCTCGGCCCCTATCCTGGCCTCTACGGCCCTGTAGCAAGGAGGTGCCGAGTGTAGCTCCACAAGAGTGAAAGCGCTCCTCGACTGTATCATAGGATTTGTGGAGGAATGTATTGTATCTCTCTGTCCCTCTGCCTTGGGATTTGTCTTTGTCCCAAAGCCACAGGATCCATTTGTCTCTGAGTGATCCCACTCCTCCTTATGTCGAATTTCTTGTGATGGTAACACACCATCACCCTGCTTTGATGGGAGGCTCTCATACGTCACACTGGCCGGGATGGCCGACCTCTAGAACCCTCGTGAACTAGAAGCCTACGCTTCTTTCTGAACTAGAAAGAAGGCGGCTCTCCTTCCTCTTGCTTTACTAACACCGCATCCAGTACTCTAGCATCCTCGATCTACTCTCTCTATGGTGGGGTTGTCCCGACCATGAGTCCATATCCAGAAGGCAGTCACACAATCTGGCTCGAATGGAAAACTGGCCCGTTCTCGAATCTCACAACCTTGGCGTATGCATGTACGTAATCATCGACAAATCGGGCTAGCTCGTGAATCTAGCCACGCCAATCATCACGGTCATGCGTTCCTACTTGACTCTATGAACTCTTGAGCCTTTGCATGCCTCACGGTGTATCTGGAAGAAATGCCTGCATGAATAGCTCTGAAACTGCATACGTGTCATTGCCTCTTAGATCTCACAGGGTCCTTGCCATTCCACCATGTGGGCCTCCCCTGGCCCGGGCAGGTAGTACGTCACAGTCGCGTCGGAGGTAATGCCATAGCCTCACAACACGCCTACTCGATGCAGACCAATGGTCTTCCACGAATCCCATATCTTCTCCCCACAGTGAATGTCGAAGGATGATGCGCCTAAACCTTTGGAGTTACTCGGACCTCTCGACTACGCTGCCGACTGCAATGCGATGCGGCCAGCGCAATACCTATAGCCTCAACGAAGGCTTGTGATCAAATCTTGGTGGTGCGACGGTACCCGCGGACGCCCAGCTACGTCCTCGCCCTCGACTAACCCCGTCTACACGAGTTCAATGGCAAGTTAAATACAATACGATATCTCTAAGGCATACTTAGCGACCTCGAGACACACTATTCATACACAATAAATACAATTCATATACTATGTCCCTGCATTTATATGCAATGCGAGACAATTAATTCACATTTCAGATTATTTTTATCATCAAAAATTTTATTCCATTGTTTTTTATTTGATTTTATTTTATTTTATTTTTCAAAAATTTTGTACAATTTTTTTTTTTTTTTTTTGAAAAAATTTTGTAATGACGATGTTCATGAGCGATGGTCAACGGTGACTGAAAGCATTAATGAGTCCAAAAAAGCGAATTTGAGTGCACAAATTGCACAACTGCGCACCGCAGGCGCTCAGTGCTGGCGATACGCGTGCGTCGCCAGTGAAATTTCGTCTACGGTACATTATGTGGCACGGCCTGCCGTATCACGATGCGATGTGGCAGATATCCACGAGCGGATCTTATGGCACAATTTGGCCGTGTCATGGCTGGAAATCGCGCCTGGCGGCTTGCTCCACGTCTTGCACCACGGTCGCGATACAATTGATTGTATTCGCGATACACATTCCTCGGCGGCGAACTGACTGCTTGTCACGATACAATATCCCTTTTGCAATACACTTTCCCAGCCTAACTACCGCCCCTGTCACAATACAAGGGTTGTATTGTGACCTCCTTCAACCATTTTCCTCCCCCGAGCACGCTGTATGTCCGCAATACAATTTCCCATTGTATTGTGATACGGGATGGAGCATTAATGACGACTTCTGCCACCTTTTTTTTCACATATATTTTTTTTTTTCATACATTTGCTAATGGAAAATACCCAATATGTACCTATATTTTTCCCATTTTTCTAGAACACACCAAATAAATTTATAAAAAATTTGTATTTTATTTGATTTTTCTTCGAGTTTACAAGCGTAAAACCTTAGAAAATTTCTTCACTTTTTTCATTTAATTACGGACCATTTTATCAAAATTTCTCAAAACCTCTGATCTAACTAACCCTAGTGTTCACCTTTCAAATTTATTAAAATTTTATTTTATTGTCCAATAAACCAAATAAATTTATTAAAATTTATTTCATTTATTTTCTTTTTCGATTTACACCTTTGTAAAACTCCCAAAGAATTTTCTAACACTTCTATATGTGCTACTCACTAAGCACACAAACCAATCACAACATAACAATTCATCCAAATCACCTGAATTACACAAACACATGCATGCAGTGTTCTAGTTTTTATCCGTGCCTTCTGCATTAATCATACCTAAACCTACATCGAACCACAACAGAAGTGGTGATGGATACCCAAACTGAGCTCCCTAGGTATTCATTATACCTAAGCTCGATACCAGGAATTTGTGACGCCCGTTCCCGAGGTCAGTTGACAACGTCGACTGTGGAATACTTCGTGAATGTCGAGTAACTTGAGCATTATTCACAATCGGCGATCTCCTTTATGAGATAGCTCTACCCAAAGTACATAACTTTGTCCCCAAACAACATCTATAAGACATATACATGAGTAAGCGGCCATAGGCTATACAACAATACTCATCAATATATCACTATATACCATAGCTCGAGTTAATAATTCACTCTTATTTGAGCATGTATTAAAATTCTAGAATTCTAATACATATCATACATCATAAAACCATCAAAGCCTAACGGCTTTCTTTAAAATGTCGGCCTCTAAGATGGTAGTCTCCTCGTACGCTCCCTATACACGAAATAATATATTCATAAAGGGGTGAAATTTAATGCGAGTAGTGGAATCACCTTAAATGGGTTACTCACTAAGTGCATATCTGATGATCCTATGTAAACACACATTCAAGCAAATTCGTGATCCTACTTGGATATGCAAGTACTCGTTCCCATGTCTCGAGTCTCAGAGCTCCCTCACACTTACCTAAATCATGTGAAAAATATCCTTTAAAAACAAAACTGTATTGAAAATCTACCTGATGTCGGTAAAATATGGGACTACCCTCCGAGGCGAATGTGTTGGAGAACCTTCCAAACAATACATGGGCTCCTCCGACGTGTAATTGTAGGACCATCTCCCAACACCATTCTACGAAAAATCATCCTGTGAAATTCCTTTCGCAAACATGTTCGTTTTCTTTCAATTTTTCATGTCATGCACACACACCCTCTAGGTTACCCCGGTGCATATGAAATGCATTATGTCATTTCAACACAAATTATACAACACATGCTAATATATAAAACATGATAAACACTAACATAGTTAATCCCACTACTCAAACATGTTTTTGCAAATTCACAATCCATTACTCGAAATTAGCTCACATGGGCTAATTAACAAACCCGAGCAATTCTATTTGAATTACTCAACAGAGCACGTTTTCTCACAAAAATATTTCGTGAACACTATTCATGTGAACAGTGAAACCCTCGGGTAGTCATTCACTGCCAATCATCCAACATCGGTTCCACATTGTGAACCCGAAATCCATGACCATTTCCGGCCTTATACACATCACAATACAATTTATAGCACAAATTATACCATGAACAACCCAAACGATGCAGCTGAGCCAGTCATGGGCTTTGTCAAAATGGAGTTTCTAAAACTTCTACCTTGGTTCCAAGATTTGGGGTGCGTCAGTGACCGTTCAAGGCCTCGGAAACCAACCGAATCATCAACAAAGTACTTAAATCAAGAGTAAAACAAGTAGGATAAAACCCCTACCTCATGGGAGTTTGTTGAAACTCCAAGAAACCGGGGCCTACGCTTTGCCCTCGCCGCGTAGAACGACTCTCCTTCTTGCTCCAAAGAAATCGACGGTCGGATTAGCCAGAAATCTAGAGAGAAGTTCCTTACTCTCTCTTAAATCACAAATCTCACCTCGCATCTCCGTTTCCTTTTAGCCCCATGTTTGGTCTCTTTTTGGCTCCCCTAAATGAAGAAGACAACTTTGTTGACCATTTTTGTCTTTATCTCATTAAGAATTCAAAAAATGTCATTTATTGTCCTAAAGCTTGGATTTTCGACATTGTATTTATCTCATTGGTCAGTTTCCGTCCCTCTCTCTCTGCTCATGCAACATGTGTCCTGGTACATGTTATAGGCCACTTTTGTCACCTCACATTTCGTTTTACGGCATCCGATACTTGATGCCTCGAAAAATGTGCAAATTCCGATTGCCTCAGAATTCAACGAAATTCAACATGTTTGCTAGATTTCGTGAGACCATTCCAACGGTAAAATCCGTTTCATCATCAGAGATCTATAAAAATTTCGGATTTTGATCAAAATTACGATTTTGCCATTTTTTTTCCAGAAATTGAAATTTTCTCGGGTCTTACAATTACATCTTATCATGACACTAAGTTCTTTTGTCACTTTTGGATGACTCTTTAGAGGATATTTGACTCGTCATTGAACTTCAGTTGTACATTACATCCACAGACAGATGGGCAGACATAGGTCGTTAATAAGACTTTGGATTATTTTATTCTAAGTATTCGCATGGATAGACCAAAGCAATGAGATTTTGCCATAGCACAAATTGAAGTTTTAAACTCTTAATGCTTGTACTGGTACAGCGGGACAGTCTTGTTTCATTGTATTGAAGGGTCTTAATCATGCTTTGATTTGGTGAGAAGGTTCCTAAGGTCCTAGTCTTAATTAATGCGTTTGGTGATTTGGCAAAGTAATTTCAAGAGAGTGTAAGCACATATTAAGAACAAGTTAGAAGGCTAATGCAAAGGAAGTACAAGATGGAGCGGAGACAAGCATAAACAGTTCAAGTCTTTTTTGATGTTGGTGGTGAGGTGATGGTTTCATTATGAGCTCAATGCGAGGTGGCCATATGACTTCAACAAAGTATAGACCATACCAAATTGTTAAGAAGATCAATAATAATGCTTATGTGGTTGACTTGTCAACTTGGATGGGAATTTCGAAGGCCTTCAATGTTGCTAATCTTACCTTGTTTCAGCCAGATATGAATCTTGGATTCCCAGAAAGTAACTCGAGGACGAGTTTCCCGTAATTAGACGTGACTAACGCAGGCCGTTAGATCAAATCAACAAAAATCCTTACTTTGGTTGTTTTGAGATATTATTTTTATTTCTCATTATTATTTTGAGAGTATTATCTTCTTTCCTATTATTGTTTTGGGATATTATTTCTTTTCCCTTTATTGTTTTAAGTGTTATTTTTTTCCTATTATTGTTTTGGATATTATTTTATTTCCTTTTATACTCAAACTGTGTCTAGGGTATAAATAGATGTTTTAGTGTTTGTTTTAGGGACTTTTTATCACTTTTATCAATTTATCAATAAATTCAAAGCTTTTGCTTTACTTTGTTCTCTAGATTGAGAAATGGTCCGTAGATTGAGACATTTTATCCTAATTGATCAATCGTGTGTTGATAATTCTCACTATACACTGCGTCACTTTCCAATCATTCTTATGTTAATATTAATTTTAACTTCACAATCAATAGCAATTTAAACTTGGGAGTTTCTAGAATTTTGTAAGACCCATATATCTTACAAATCTTTTGCTAAACTCATATATTGACTATTTTGCTAAAAATAGTAAGATAAATAGTCATTCTTATGCTTAATTTATTGTTAGGGTTAATGTGTTGGCATAATCTTCGCGAAACCTAGATGCATGTTTCAGTCATCTAATTAAGGGCATAAAGAGGTGTTACAAGATCTTCACAAGGTTGTTTTAACATATGTTCGACCAAGAGTTATGACGGGTGAAGAAGTCAACTCAATCTATGACATTGTCACGTGATCGGACTCTATCACGTGCTTTGGTGCAACAAGAGTTGTGACGAGTGAAGGAGTCTACTTGAAATAGGACTTTGTCATGGGAATGGTCAAAGAGTCATGACGGGTAAAGGATTCTACTCAATTTAGGACTCCTATGGATGCATGCCTTCTTGATTAAGAGTCCAATCAGTTTATCTCACTCATTCAAGCGGCAAATATGATTAAAACCCCTCAACAAACTTTGGATAAAGCTAAGTATTATAAGGAAGATAATGTTCAAGACTCAATCAAATATTCAAAGAGACAAGATAAATGTGGAGGCAAAAGACGTTTCAAATTGTCTCTCCAAACCATATCAAGGTTGAAGTTCAAGGTTCAAGGGTAAAGAATTTTCCATGGGTATTGAGTGTTATTATGAAGAGAACATTCTGATATATATACATGAGTTTTTATTGAGTTTCACCAGAGAAATTTGGGTAGTTTGCCTAGGTATTGTTGATGGGGATCAGAATGAGGAGATTTCATTAGAAAGTGTATGAAAAGGAATTTGGTGAAGGAAGGCATTGATGTAAGGAGGGAGTCCTTAATAATAAAAGTCCAAGTGTAAACTAATTCAAAGTAGTGGATCTTAACACATTTACATCTAAGCATAGCCCATGAACATAGGTTTGATCAAACCACATAAACAACTTTCTGTGTGCTTTCTTGTTCCTTGATCTATTTTTCTTGCCATTATTGCTATTAAATTACACATATTTAACAAATGGTCTATAATTTGGTTGAACATATCCTCGTACGATTGATAGAACATCCTTTTAAACGAACAATTTTTTTTTACACATCTCAGCATTTATTAAAAGACAACTTTTTATTCATTATTATGTTAGCAACATTGGTATTAATGTTTTTATTAACTTGTTAATCAATAAAAATTTAAATTAGGGAATTTCGTAAGACCATATTCCTTACAAATTTTATCCTAATCATACTTTTTTTTTTCATATGCTTATTTAAATTAAATCTTTTTGCTAAATTGAATTATGATTGATGTTGTATAAGAGATAGAGCAATTATAAGGTAATAGTAACGATTTATCAAGTATTAATAGAATTAATATTAATATGATCTAATTTATACTCAGGGATTTCAGATATGAAAAGAGCTTTCTCTCCTCAATAAAACAATAATAATAATAATAGAATTATTTTTGGAATTGTAATATCAAACGATTCTTATGTTCGAAGACAAAAGGAGGAAGACAAAAAACTGGACCAGAAAGTGAGCATCAGCTAAAACTGTAGTGTACATTTTGAAAGTGATTTTTGAATTATTAGATTCTCCTAAGATCTTTTTCGAATTTAGTCCAGACTTTTATCTTTTCGCCTTCATCCACGGTTTGCTGGCCAGATATATTGTTGGTTAGTTTCTAAATCCAACACATCTGGCGTACACTATTTTTGTCAAATTCAATAATTGCGGTCCAAATTTTTCTTCAAATTATCTTATGCATGCTCAGTGTACATATAACCTAAACTTCACCCTCTCATTTTCACTGTGAAAATTTGTACTATCATTTAATTTCTTCAGATGATAAAAGTAATCATAATAATTACTGAAATTATCACATGTTTTTTAAGTTTATTATATATTAGTTATACGGTTTTATAAGTAATCCAATGATAAAAGTAATGATACTGCATCGTCACATGTTTAATTAGTATTTGATTTTTTTCAAATGATAAAAGTTCTCATAATAATTAATGAACATTATCACATGCGAAAGTTTATAAATTTTTCTAGCCAAATATATTGTCAAGGGGTATTGGATTAGGATTTTTAATGACATTTATAGATTTTTTTTAAGATGGTGACTTTTATAGAGTTTGATATATTTTTAAAGACTTTTATAGAGTTTGATATATTTTTAAAGACTTTTATAGATTTTTATAGAGTTTGTAAATATATTGATGGTTTTCATAGACTTTTATTTTAAAAGATTTTTATAAACTTTGACAGAATTTTGTAGATATTGATAGATTTTTATAGAGTTTGTAAATGTACGAATGACTTTTATAGACTTTCAGTTTAAAAGACTTTTATAGACTTTGTCATAATTTTATAGATATTGATAGACTTTATAGATATTGATAAAACATATGGCTTTAACTAACTAGAGAATAAATTCATATTTTTAATAAAAATAAAATAAAAGTAAAATATCATAATTAAATAATTTTGTCCAAAAAAAGTACCAACACTATTTAAAATAGGTTTTGAATAAATAAATTTTCCTGCTTCTTTTGTTTCAAATTTTCATCTAGACATTTTAAAAATATTTTTTTATTTATTTATTTTATATTTTATTTCATCTCAAAATGTTTAATTCAATCATAACTTCTAAGAGTTTTTTTTTTTAATTTCCAAGAATTACACATTCCTCATTTTTTCCTAATCTAAATAATCAAAATTCATAATTTATCCATTCCAAAATTTCTAATTTCTAAAATTTATTAATTTATGAAATACAAGAAATATGTATTTGATGTGATTTAACATTAACGATATAAAAAATTTATTTTTATTCACATACTTATATAAAACGATTCAAACAAAAATTAATACATATGTGATTTTAGGATCAAGAACTATAATTCGAATAAAAAAATCATATTTTATTTCACCAACTACAATAGGCATACATGATTTTAAAAATTAGAACATATTTTTAAAATCAGATTAATCAAATTACTACAATATGGATGAATCTCGGGTTAAACCCTTACCTCAAAAAATTATATTATATACAAATAACTTTGCCTAATAATGAATAGATCTCGGGTTATACGAATAGATCTCTGTTGATAATGAATCAAGAAAAAAAATAATAAAAAAAAAAAAAAAACTTGATCATAAAGCAAGAAGAAGAAATTTTGCCAAGTAGGATAAGATGTGATGATCTGAAAATAGATATAAGCTACGCATTATTATATTTATTCTTGTCATTAATGGTGAATGAAAATCTTTGAGAATCATATAGTTATATATATTTGGGGGTGAGTGTATCATTATAATTTTGATTTTGATTTCTATTTTGAATGAGACAAGAATGTGTATTTGAATAAAATTCTGATTCTAAAAAAAAAATCAGATTTTTAGTTCTTAAAATATTATATTTGTATTTTCGATTTTTTTTTTTTTTGAAAACAATTATGATATTTTTAGTTTTTAAAATATCATATTTGTATGGAAACGATTTAAAAAAATAATTCGTATGTGATTTTAGGAACAATCATATATTTTTTTAACTTTTTAGTTCTTAAAATATGAAGAACTAAAAAATTATATTTTAGGAATCATATAAGTTTTTAGGAATAATTAATTCTTTTATTAAGATCTAACTCATAAGGTTAAACCTTTACCTCTAAAATATCTTATTGGTTTCACTCACTTGATGAACCAGTAATTTCAAATCTTTCAAAAAAGCGCATGAAAATTTTAAAGAGTATTTATACTCCTATTAGAAAAGTTATTAAAAGTAATTAAAAGTCAAATATCTATGAAAGTCCATGACTTTTTCAATACCGGTATACTTTTAGAGAGTTTATAAAAGTTGTAATTGAATACGAAACTTTGAAACTTTTATGAAACTTTTTAAAGTCTTAAAAGTTTTTAATCCGTCTGTTATGAACTTATGGACTTTTTAAAAATATTAAAAGTCGTGTCGAATCTGTGTCACTTTTATAGAGTCTTTAAAAGTCATGTCCGTCTGTATAATTTTTTATAGACTTTGAATTCCATGAAAGTCATTTAAAATCATAATCAATATACTCCTTAATTTCTTATTCCACGGCATCTAAATTTATACGTTTTTTTGTCGAATTCAATAAGAGGGTCCAAATTTTTATTCTAGTTGTCTTATATAATGTGTGTGTGTATATATATATATATATATATATAGCCAAAACTAACCCTTTATGTCATTTTTTTCACTGTATTACTATTATTTGATTTCTTAAAATGAAAAAAGTAATCATAATACTAAATGAATATTATCACATGTGTTTTTAAGTTTGTCATACATGGAAAAATAATGCTTATTTGCCTTCTTTCTTTTAAAGGAAACTACAGACAAATCATAAACTATATAAGCCATAATAATATTTAAAACTAAATTTTAAACTTTCTTAGGAAAGTTTAACCACCAATCCCTAAGAAAGTTTGCCTGTAATTTTGTTTGCTCAAAGCAAATAAGTAAAAGTGGGAAAAACTTTCAAATTAAATTTGTATTAATAAAGATAAGGCAACATCATTTCAATGCTAGCACCTTACGAACTCATCAAAGGACTTACATTTTAAATTTTGGATCGCAGCCTTGTTCTGTGGGTTTTAAAAATGCTAGAATAAATCCTCTATTAAATAATAATCTTCTAGATCAAAAGAATTTATTGTTTTAACAAGATTATGATGGGATATTCCCAGTCTTTATACCCGGTAAGCAGAATTATAGAACAATTTTGTAATGCAAACAACATAAAGGAAAGATTTCATTCAAGCTCAATTCAGTTATTCACTCGGGAGACGGATTTTGAGGTACACTCCACCCTCCCTCACTATTTTCCAGCCAAAAAAAACAATGCTCTCACCCTTCCCCGACTCTCCCCAATATCTCCTTTTCCCCCACCCTAACCAACAACTTTTAGAAACTGGAAAAGACCCAGGCGGCCCTCGGCCAGAAAGCAGATAACAAGAGTCCACGCATCCTTGCAGGGCAAGATACTATCAATTCAAGATATCACAGTGGTTGGTGATTTATTTTTATCCTTGCATAAGTCACGGATCTGGGCTTATCATTACAGCCACGAGCATTAACCTTGTCCTCGAGGTTAAAATTAAAGCGGGATTGGATTACCTCGAAGAGTTCCCATGAGTCTTCCCAGACTGGTAAGTCATGCCAACGGATAAGAACTTCGTCATTGCACACTGATTTGTGGAAGGCGAATACCCGAGGCATTTGCGGGTTGCACTATAGTTCCCATGTCTGCCGATAGAGATGTAGGAATAGATGGAGTGGCTTGCTTTGAGAACCCACTTTGCCTTTTTGAGAGCGAAACATGAAAAATGCGATGAATGCGGCGGTGTCGGGTAGCTCGATTTATAAGCCGGGACCCGATTTTCACAAAGAATTTTAAATGGACCATAGAAGCGGGGAAGCTCATTCACCCTTCTAGCTAAAGGATGATTATTCGATATAAGGCGCAACTTGACATATACAAATTCCCAGACCATTGTACCTCTCGATGTGTAAGTCGCCCGCATTTTCGTAACTTTGTTGTGCACGGTGTAGGTGGCTCTTGAGCTCTGCGAGGATAGCATCACACTGGAGCAAAATTGACTCCACCTCTTGGTTGGCAGTAGATCCCCATTCATAGCGAATGCTAACTTGATCCCAACCCCGGTCTAACCAGGGAAGGTTTATACTTTGAAAAACATCGAGGTAAGTTTCCACGGTTGACCTCGGTCGACCATCAGTTTGAGGATGGTAAGGCCCGAAGCTAACGCGAAGGTAAGTCGACAATCTAAATAACTCGGACCCAAAAAGTGCTGAAAATCTTGTCGATCGACCGCGATGCTCACGGGAATGCGTGTAATTTACTGATCAATCTGTGGGAACAAGCTGAGCCACTTGTGGACGGAGAAGGATGTGATAGGGACGAAGTAATGCGTACTTGGACCCGGTCCCATCCCCACCCTGACTAAAATAGTGTAATCGCGTCACGTGACGGGCGGCCCTACATGAAGTCCATAGAAATGTCATCCCAAACTTGGTGGGAATGGCGTCGTTGCATTAACCCGGTGGAAGTGGAGTCATACTTATGGCGTTGGCATACATCACGGAGACAAACAAAGTGCCGGGCGTCTCTCTTGATGCCTCTCCAATGAAACTCCGAAGAAAGACGATTATAAGTCCGTCGGACACCCCCGTGCCCCCCTATGGGACTGCAATGGAATTCTCGAAGCAAATATGGAATAAACGGGGAGGTGGCCGACGGAGACCGCACCGACGCTGTAGCAACGAGGTGAGTCCCACTCTCTGAGAAGTGAGATATACGACGGGGTTTTCGATGATTACCTTAATGATGTTGGTCAAATAGGGGTCTTCGGCTACCTGATTGGCGATATCCTCAAAATCCAGAACGAAGGGGGCTGAGATGGTGGCAAAAGTCATCTCTGCCGGGAGTGCGGAGAGCATCGGTCTTTGTATTGTCTTTTCGGCTTATGCCGGATGTCGAAGTTGTAGCTAAGAAGCTTCAGTAGCCATTTGTGGTGTTCCTTCTCTGACGTTGCTCGAAGCCAAATATTTAAGACTTTTACGTCGGTCACGTACCAAAAATTTTACTGATAGATAGGAATTAGCCTTGCTGCTAACACCATGACCATCAACTCTCTTTCATGCAACGATTTCCCTTGAGCACGTAGAAATTTGGTTGTGGCTAAAATAAGCTAGTGGCTTCTCCTCTGCATAAATCTTTGCGCGGGCCAGGCCCACGAAGCATACGTTTCTACCCTGAAGGGCTTAGAGAAATCAGGCGGGGCCGGTAGCGGCAAGGAAGCCATAACACCCGCCGGTGGTTGAAAGCCTTCGTAGCCTCCTCGATCCACATAGGGAGGCATCTTTTTTTAACTGTTGAGTCAATGGCCAAGCAAGCGACTATAATTAGCAACAAAACGACGATAGTACCCGGTAAGGCGAGGAATCCTCTCAGAGCTTTGAGTGACTTAGGGATTGGCCAATCTATCATCGCTTGTATTTTGCTAGGTCGCGAGACACGCTAGGGTGAATAATGTGACGGATACTCGTCAGATGTTCTTGTGAACACACATTTTTGCCTTAACAAATAGGCGGTGCCCGAAGAATCTAAAGCGTTAGCAAATGGTAGAGATGCTCTGATTCCGAAGTGCTATATACCAGAATGTCGTCGAAGAATACTAGGACGAAACGACGAAGGTGCTCCCGGAAAATATCATTCATAAGTGACTGAAATGTTGCTGGGGCGTTGGTGAGGCCAAAAGGCATCACTAGGAATTCATAGTGTCCGTCATGTGTCCGGAACGCTGTTTTCGGCACATCGGTAGGAATGACCCTGATCTGGTGGTACCCGAACTTTAAATCATCTTCTTTGAATACACCTGCGCCCGTGCGGCTCATCCAAAAGTTCTTGATAGCGAGGGATGAAACTTATGCAACTACAGTGACCTTGTTAAGGGCACGGTAGTCTACACAAAATCTCCAACTGCCATCTTTTTTCTTTACTAACAGCACCGGGCTGGAGTAGGGACTAGTGCTGGGCTGAATAATTCCCGCTTGTAACATCTCTGCCACCAACCGTTCAATTTCGTTCTTTTGCAGCTGTGGGTATCGGTAGGGTCGCACTGAGATGGGCGATGTTCCTGTTTGAAGGATTATGGAATGCTCCTTGGATCGGGACGGAGGCAAACCCATCGGTTCCTCAAAGATGTTCTGATACTCTGCTAACAGTTGTGTTATTGAAGAGGAAAGGGGGTAAATCAAGGTTGTTGTGGCTGGTGTCTCACTTTCTGTGGTCATCTGCAACTCCACCAAAATGCCTTGACCTTCACGTTTTAGTGTACGAACCAAACTGTTCAAGGATACTTGAGATTTGGATAAAGCCGGGTCTCCTTGGATCTTGACCTTTACCCCTCCTAAAGTGACTTGTAAGCAGAGATTTCCCCAATTCATTACTGAATCCCCCAACGTTGCCAACCATTGAAAACCCAAGACTACATCGGAGTACCCGACTTGAAGGAAAAATCGGCCGTGACCTATCTCGGCAAGTTATGTGAGCCTAGGCACACCCAGTCTTCACTTCATCCGTTTACTCCCGAACCAGAACTTACGGGTCGGATCGCATCTTAATTTGGAGCTACGACCGCGATATTTTGAGAGAGATAAAATTGTGGGAGGCGCTGGTCGATCAACACAATCACCTCTCGTTCCTTAATCTTGCCGCGAACCTTCATCGAATGTGGAGGGCAGAACCCTACCATGGAGGAGATGCAGAGGACTGCCGTAGTCGGGCCATCAGCGAGCTCACCCCCTCCCGCGGCTTCGTCCGGCAACGGAGGGTCGATTCCATCCTCTTCCTCATCATCTGTGACCCACAACACTTGTAGCGTTTTTTGTTTGCAGCGGTGGCCTGGCGAAAACCTCTCATCGCATCGAAAACACAGTCCTCTTTCTCTTTTCTCCTGCATTTCTCGATCTGTGAGTCTTTTGAATGGGGTATGGAGACGTGCTAGGGCTGGCGATGGGAGTTTTGACGGTGGAGCAGGTGGGCGTGAATCCCAACGGGATTGGTAAGTCGCATTAATGGGTGGCCCCGATGTTCGCGTATTCTATCTTGCTTGATTAATGCAGCCGGTCACACGTGAGTTGCCGCGGCGGCAGGAAAGGAGCTTTGGCCGCGGCGAGTCAGGCGTGATAAACTCCAGTCCTGTTCTCCTCTATCCTGCGTTGTCCTCATCTTCCGCTCGGCAGTTGGATCCGATTGGTGGGCTACGCACGGATATCGGTCGTGTCCGTTCCGCAATGACGCTAGCACGGCGGGGTAATTCTCGGAGGGGGGCCGACAACATCTCGAACTGTCGTAAATCGGTACTCTTGTACAGTGGAGGTCTGAAGAAGGGATATCAGTTGCTCGTGGAGATTCCCCTCTTGGCTGGATCGAAACCGAAGCAATAGACGCTCCTTAAACTCCTCCCACCCATTGAACGGATGATGCCCTTCTTCCCAGCTGTACCATGCTAGGGCTTCGCCCTCCATACAAACCCAGTACATTTCGCAATTTTTTCCATCGGTATTAAATTTGTTGATCTCAAAATACCCTTTCGACTAGAAAATCCACCCGTCGAAGTCCGCGCGCCGAATGGGAAGCTCAAGGCGTCGAGGAGGTGCTACGTCACCGTGATATAGGTGGTGGTTGGCGTGAAAGATCTTCAACCTCGTCCCTGGCGGAAATCGTGGCGATGTTTGGAAGGGGCGGAGTCGTTCTGGCCCGGGTCAGCGTGGAGGCAGGTGTCTTACCTTTCTCTAGAGTAGGTCTTGATTTCCGAATTCCTTCATCGGGGCACGGACCGTGTTCTCGAGTGAGATATCTTAGTCATCCCAGCTAATTCTTTTGGATTCATTTGTTGGTGTAAATTGATCCCGTCTAATTCTGTAGAAATTCGAATGCGACACGGGGCGGTTCCATGCCTTCAACTTTGAGATGCTAAAGTCTTTTATGGTAACCATAGTGAAAGAAATGTCTTTACGATACCAATGATGGGATATTCAGTCTTTATACGATAGCGGAATTATAGAACAATTTTTGTAATCTACGAACAACGAGAAGGAAAGATTTCTGATTTCAAGAAACCGATTAGTTATTCACTCGGAGCGGATTTTTGAAATTTGCTCCACCCTCCCTCACTATTTTCGATAAAAAAAACAATGCTCTCACCCTTCACAGGCTCTCCCCGATATCTCCTTTTCCCCCACCTAACCAACAACTTTTAGAAACTATGAAAAGACAGCGGCCCCTCGACCCGAAGCATTAACAAGAGTCCATCCTTCTCTAGGGCAAGATACTATCAATTCAAGATATCACCTGTGGCTGGTGATTTCCCTTTTTTCCTCCTTGCATAAGTCACCTGGATCCGGGGCTTATCAGATTATTGATTCTTTGATAACTCTATAATTTAATAATTTATTGATAAATAAATATTTCTTAATTTAAGAAAAGGCCATATTGCTCTAGTTATATTATATGTATATATTATTGATTTATATTTTATTAAGGATTTCTAAAATTATTATTATTTTATATATAAATTTTCCATTTAATGAGTTCATGAATTTAGTGGTCCGACCCACTTTGGGATCACAATTTATCAAGTATTTATTTATGGAGATTCTACTCTACGATAAAAACAAAAAAAAAAAAAACAAACAAAAAAAACTTGACAATGTATCTAAGTACAGGCTATGTAGCTTCATGCAACTTGAGCATAGATGTAGTGAATTACACACAATGAATTGTACTCATGTTAGTCTTGGTTTAAATAATTCACCCTAATCACTGTTAAGGCTTAAATTAAAAATTAAGAAGGTTTGATGATCTAAATTGTTACCTAGTTGAACTTAACAGTAGTGTTTGCATCAAATAATCATTTCAAAATCAAGCAAGTCTAGCCCTCTATACTGTATCAGTAAATGCCAGATGATAATTGACCATTTGTACTATTTGATTCATTAGGGACTTGCCGAGTACACTGGAGTCTTTCTAATATTTAGCTCAAAAAATAAAATAAAAATTCCTTAAATACAAAAAGATTGAGAAATAGTCCTAAATTTAATATATTTTTTGTCATGTGGAAACTGTCTCTTGAAGATGTCTCTAAAATTTTGATACCCTTAAATTTTAATTGAAGGTGTCTTTTGAAGAAATATTTTCTAAAGTTTCATAAATTATGAGTTTAAACTTAAAATGTTTCTTGAAAATACACTTTCTAAAGTTTGTTGAAGTTTTGAAATTAGACTAAAAATGTATTTTGAAGATACATTTTTGCAGTAATTTTGAAAATTTTAAATTTAGAGATAGAAAGTGTTTTTGAAAAAGACAACTTCACTTTTGAATCCTCATCCTATATGAACAAAACTATACTAAAGTTAGGATCATTTTCAAACTATGCTTTTCTTAGATTTATTTAAAATTTTTGTATTATTTTTCTAAAAGCCCTAATTACGCTGGGTGAAGCCTATATAAATTACATGCAAGTCATTCTCCAAAGCATCTGCATCTCAATTCAACACCTCCAATTAAGCTGATTTCAATGGGCAACCAACTCCACCTCACCTACTTTTTTCTCTTGCTTTCTGTCATAGCCACTGGTTCTGCAGGTATAAACGGCCTGACTATTTTATTTATTGTACACCCATTTGTGTAAATGAAATGAAAAAGTTCATGCATGTTAGTTCTTTTAATTTCTTATTATTGTAGTCATTTCCGATTACAGGGGCTCATGCAGATCCTGGCTTCACCAAACTTTTCGTGTTTGGGGACTCTATGTTGATACTGGGAATTTGGAAAGGGTACTAAACCATGGAACGAACCGTATGGAATTACTTATCCTAGTAAACAGATGGTCACTTTTCTGACGGCCGTGTCTTCAGTGAATTCATAGGTTAAATCTCTCTTCCTTTGGACACTGATCAATTATTTTGATTTATAATATCAATAGTTTTCTTTATTTATTTATTTATAAAATTATTTTTCATGAATCACTTCTAAGCTAAATCTTTTGGCAACGGTAGTTTTGATTCTCCTTTTTTTTTTTTTTTTTGGTTGATTTTTTTGGAAGTTGCGTGATACATACTTTTAAGAACTCTAATTATATGTATGTACCCATAATCACAACACTGAAAATTGTTGCCTTGTAAAGTTCATTGAAATGCATATTCAAGCAAGTTTGAAAAGAAAATTTCTACAAAAAAAAAAAACATCTGAAAAAGGTCGCCATATACAAAAGTTCGTTATTTTAGTGATGCCAATTAGCATCATTTATTTATTCAGACAACCACATGCATAATATTTTATGTTTTGAAATGCATGACAGAAATAGCTGCATGGATGCGCATAAAGCCTCCTACACCATACAGATGCTCTTAGAAGGATGGGACCCATAGAACATGGAATGAATTTTGCGTATGGAGGGGCAGGCGTCTTCGACACATCTGAACCAAACATGACAGCACAAATTGATCTGTTTAAACAAGTACTCAAAGAGAAACTCTACACCCAAGATGACCTAAAGCACTCCATTGCTCTGGTAGCCACTTCTGGCAATGATTATAACGCCTATATTGATAAGGTGGAAGTCTTCTAGTGCAGTCTAGGTGCCCTATTTCATGCGTGGACTAATGATTAATTAATTAGTTTTATACATCAAAAATCAAACTAATGCATGATGATTTTCTTAATATTAATGTCTTTAATTTTGTTAATTAAATGGTACTGGTACTCACTTCCAACGTACTTTAATTTTATAATTAGGGTCTGCCATGCTTCATTACATCTGTTGTTAAGCAGCTTCGCTCGAATCTACAACGTATTCATCGTTTGGGAGTAGAAAAAATACTGGTTGTAAATACAGCCTCTTGGTTGTTTGCCTCGATTTACAATGCCGAATTCCTGAAATGCAATCACACAGCAAACTTGGCAGCAAGGTTTCCTAACATATTGCTAACTGCTGAGGTAAGAGGAGCTGAGAGGAAGAACAGTCCAATCTGCTTTTGTGAGGCTTGATATGTACGACGCTTTCATGTTTGCAATTAAGAAACATGAAACTAAAACAGGTGATTTCCCCATACTACTTATGTGAGTCAGATACTGAAATTTTTCGTTAGGGTTCAGGCAGGGCCTCATATATCAAGTCAGTCTGCTGTCTCAGGAAGTCAGGATTGAGCTCAGAATGCACACCCGCCACATATATTCACAACAATAAATAAAATAAATAAATAAGTAAAGGGTGATTTTCAAAAGGGAAATTTGATCCTCTGTCGATTTTTGGGCTGATTTTGATAAAAAAAAAACGTCTTCTTTTTTTTTTTTTTTACAAAAATAACTCGTTTTTTCAAGAGATAATATAAATACATGAAATGAAAAACCATATTTTTGTCCAAAATGGATCATTTTTTAAGAAAAAACATAAGAAATGTTAGATTTACAAATTTAGGGTTATTTGATGTCTTTTAATCAAATATTTCATAAATTAATAAATTAATAAAAATCATTATCATCATCTTTGAAGTTTTAATGTTCTTCTATACCATTCAATGTGTAATAGGAATTACCATCTTCACCTAATATGAGTGATCCTTATGTTGTACAACACAAATATATGAATCCGTAAATGCATGCAGGAACTTTAGATACATTGAGGCCATGCTGCACAGGTATAACAAGCAACTACTCCTGCGGGGATGTAGAGGATGGGGTGAAGAAATACAACGTATGCGCTGATCCCACGTCAGCATTCTTTTGGGATTCGTTTCACCCTACACAAGCGGGCTGGCATGCAATTTACTCAATTCTAAGATCCTTTACTGCAAACCCCTTCCAGAGGGAGTTCTGGGGAAGCTTTTAGTTCATGTTTCTGCTTTATGCAGAAATTTTACATTCCTCGAGAATCAGCAATAATAAATATTAGTACTATCTGTGTCGGTATCAATAATAATGTGTTGGAATCATGTTCCTCCAATGTAATGTGTGTCAGTAAAGAGCATCTATGTATTGATGTTAATAAGCTCCGATGTAATGTGTATCAGTAAAGTGCATCTATGTATTGGTGTTAATAAGCTCCAGTGTAATGTGTATTAGTAAAGAGCATCTATGTATTGATGTTAATAAGCTCCAGTGTAATGTGTGTCAGTAAAAAACATCAATGTATTGATGTCAGTAAGCTTATTGGCAGTATGTGCTTCTTCTACTGTAGAATGATTATTCCCCAGCATAAAAGTTTATTCTAGTATCATTTTGCTTTTGATTTTTGAATTTTTTGAGACACTTTAGAAGATTTGTGTGATATTCGGGTTTCTCATAATACATCAGATTCAAAGATAAATTTGTGAATCAAATGGTTAAAGAGAATTATGAAGATGTACATGTGTTAAAATTTAGTTGAGAGAAATTCCAGAAAAAGTGGTCAAAAGTCAATCCTCAATAATAAGCTTTTTAAGAAATTTAATTTAAATAAAAAAAATCTGACATTTAGTATTAAATTTTTATATTTCTATAAAAAGTAGATTTTTGTAAAAAAGATTGTAGCATTTTCATTAGGTAATAAATTATAAGTTTGATAAAATTTATAGTCAGGGAAAATGAAATAAAGAATAATAGTTTCAAGTTATTACAGAAGAAGAATATATGTGGTATGTGAAAACTATAGTAATGATGATAAGAGATTTAAAGAAATGGAATAATATAAAGTAATAATGATAAGATGATAATAAACTACGATCACTACTGTAGAAGAAAAGGAGTGGCCTAAGTGAAATTTAAACACCCAGGAAATCCTTGCAGTCCTCTCAAATGACGCATTAGCCATAGGAAGCATTGGCATGCAGAGGGTAGCGGTGGGGTGGGGAAAACCTTCTAAGGGTTGGATAAAACTCAATGCGGACGGTAATATGCTTGGAGACTCAATGATGGAGGGAGAAGGGACGGTCCTACAAACGAGGATGGTGTCTAGATACAGGAATATTTTGTGAACCTGAGACGCATTGTTCGGTGAGGGAGGCAGAGCTTTGAGCAGTTCTTCATGCATGGGATGAAAATGGTTTGGGAGATGGGGGTGAAACAACTGCTAGTAGAATCCGATTGCTTCTTGGTGGTGCAATGGTTGAGAGTCTCAGACGAGACAACACCTTTCCTTGCAAGCCTTAATTATTCAGGAATGCAGAGACTGGATGAGAAATGGTTGCATCATTAACACCCAACATGTGTACGGGGAAGGAAATATGGTTGCTGATGCCATGGCAAAACGGGCTTTGGGCTTGCAGCAGGGCGTGTTTGAAAGGTGGAGGACTCCTCTTTAGGACCTGTCATGGTTCAATCGCGGTATCGGTCACTAAATCGGAGGGTCCTGAGACGTATCGGTCTCGATATATCGGCTTGATATCGGCTGATACATAAATTAAAATAAATAGAGAGTTTAAAAAATTATAAAATATTATATAAATTATAAGAGCATATATGTAATTGACTTAAAAACTAATAAAATAAAAATTATTTTATGTTTAATACTATTTAAATAACTATGAAACATTCACTAAAAGAATTACAAAATTATAATATACTTGTTACAAATACATGTATTATAAAATTAATTAAATAGTACATAAAAAATAAAAATAATAGTTTAATTAATTGTAATTATTTATTTAAAATTTTTAATTAATTTTATTTAACAAAATCAATTTTATTTTTGTTAGGTCATAAGATGTCTTGAACGGGTCCTTACACAAACGAAAGACACATTTAAGTCATATCACACCCAGACTAATGCCCATTGGAACCTAGACTAATCCCCATTGGAGCTAGGATGAACCCATGGCCGAGTAAAAAGTTATATACATACTTGCCAGCTGCGTTCTCGGGTTTGAATTCGAGACCTACGGTTAAGTTGGGAGAGACTGACCATCTCGCTATATGTTTAGTGGTTTAACAAAAGCAATATATAAAAATAATTATAATTATTATAATAGTTTTAGGAGTGATTACATATTTAAAAGTAATTTAGTCCTTATCTTCAAATTCATCTTTAAATTAATTTAAATAATAATTTATTATTATAATTTTCGCCAAAATTTGTTATTGAAAATGTTATAACTAAACTAATCGTTTAATATCATATCCGGAATTATAAAAATATTGATATTTGTTTCAAAAAAAAAAAAATCAATATTACAATTAAACATAAAACCTCAATTGAGAAAATAATAAGTAACCCACTTTCCCTCATTTAGTAGGAAGTAAAAAAAAAAATTCTCCCCCTTCTTTTCTCACTTCTCCTCCACAGCGTCTCCCGGCCCGCGTTTCGTCTTTCCAACCTTTAATCATACGCGTGCCAGGCCTTCATGTGCCACAACTACGGTCATCGTCTTGGACCCCTTGATCGCAGAGCCGTTTCCACTCACCCCGGTGCGCCATATAGTGGTTAACCACCACTACAAGGGGATGGAGTCCCTTGTCATCGTCTATTGCCAAAAGCTACCTCATCTATTTCATGGTCCCCCAAGCGGGGACTTCCCCAAATGCCTCGGCCAGCTCCTCCATGATTCAAAAGTTCCAAAAGTTTTTATTTTTAGTTATTTAAAGAAAAATCTTTAATAAATTTGATTTTTTTTTGTTGTGTTGGGTAAAAACAGATTAAGAATATGAGGAATCGGTTTTTTCCCTCTCTGAGAAGACCAAGTTGACTGCGTCAACTTGGAATCTCTGCCGAAAAGACCGATTTTGGCCGATTTATTGCCGTATTTGGTATCGGACTCGGTGCGTCACCTTCGAGACGGATACGACTCGGCAAATTCTTACCAAACTCGGCTGAGTTTTTGAACCTTGGGACCTGTGCAAACTCCTTCATCAAGATGGCCTTGGGCATGCGATGCATGGGAGGATGAATATGTGAGCTTGCCTCTAGGGTTCCCCCTCCTATTGTTCCAAAAAAAAAATAAATTAATGTATTTTTATTTGTAAACATTTATGTAGCCTGATTAACTTGAAAAAAAAAAGGGATAAAAGATAAATTATTGAAAAATTAAAATTAGATTTTATAGGTTATATTATAAATTTAAAATAAATAGATAAAAGTTCTTTTGGTTGGCAAATTAAAAGAAGAAAGAAAAGAAAAGAAAGAAAATTTATATATTTGCTAAATATAGTGTGTGGAGTGTTTATTTGGAAATAATCAAATAAAATAATAAACAGCAGAAACATAAAAATAAATCTCTCATATGCAAAATATATATATATATATATATATATATATATATATATATATATATATATATATATATATTTCTTTGGCACTATAAATCATCTTAATTAAATGTTCTACATTTTATTCGTAAATAAATACTAACCTAGAATATTATTATGAATAGATGATGATGAGCGAAAGATCTTCACTTTCTTCAAACATAAGCCTCAAACTCAAAACCAATGAACCGAAAAAAACTTTTGAGTGGGCGCAAAAGTGAAAATGAATTTTTTCTTTTTTTAATTTCTTCCTATCTATATAACGCCCCAAAACCCAGGTTTTTGTTATTAATGATCAACTCGCGAAAAACTTGTGGATGTTGAGTAACCCTATACCACATTGTTGTGTCCGCTTTACGAAGACCCATAATTTAACAAAAATCGGACAGAGTCTCCTTTATACAGGGAGTTCTACCCAAAATATAACCTGTAAGATATACAATAACATGACCCATCCAGGGCCCAATATAACACAATGACCGCATGAGGTCTATTTATGAGAAAAGTATGTGTCAGACCCCATTTATCCATACTAAAATATACAAGGTTATATTACCACCAGTCCTTAAGAGTTTAATTATAACACTCTTATCTGAAAATACGGCATGCTAGAACTAATTAAGTTTCCAAACGTCTTTACAAAGAAATGATTACAAAGCCACAACCCAGCTTTCTGCACAATTGCGACCTCGAGTGAGCGTCGTCCACCGGTGTAATCCCTGCACCTAAAAGGGGGATTCCATAAAGGGTGAGCAACACCCAGTAGAGTAAACTTCTATAAAGGCTACTCCCCACCTAAGTGCACATGCAATGGTTATGTTCACAATTCACATTCACATTCCAAGTAAAACATGCAATTTCTATGGAATCCTACATGCCATGAAATGAGATGAAACTCAATCATGTATCATGCACACGAGAGTCTTAAGCTCCCTCTTGCAGAGTCCTTACAAGGCTCTACCACACCATACGATGTCAAAAAGTGTGATAAAACTCATCATTTGTGAATTACATCGATGATCATTTTACAACAAAATTCATTTGTTTTCAAACCAAGATTTTGGATGTTACACCTCGATGATCATTTATATTAAAATCATGTGTCTTTTTATGGGTAAGCCAATTTCAGGTCTCACCTCGAGCCGCAGACTTTCCGGGCTCACCGTTGAGCATATGTATAACCAAAACTAACGGGATTTCACACGAGGGGGTGTCTATCTCTACTTGCTAATACCGACCTTTTTATATTTTCATTTTCCATGTATACAACCTTGCGACCTGGTAGGCGTTGTCCCACGTCTGCAAGGCCCACGATCAAACGCAGCGCGTGTTGAAGTTATAACCATGCACTCGCACCCATTTCCATATGATGTTCCGTGCATATGCAATACGATGTGCCATTTCATGCCTATAACATGCCACATATATCATGAATGCTATATGGGCGATTATACTCATACATATCACCGTGCATCATGACGATTATATCAATCATCATAAAATTTCTAACGATCCCACACGTCTCGTAATAAACATATTTTGCACACATATATATCAATAACAAGAAGTTATCACCAATCAAGCAATGACATACTTTATCATTTAGGCCAAATTGTGACATAACATGTCCACAAATAGCCTACAAACAAGTCATGCAATGGCCTTATCCATACACAAACTCATCACATGTCCCATTATTAGAACCAGTATATTGACCTCGATCAATTACACAGCAATGTCACTCAAACTCAGCAATGACAACTTGATCCTCAAGACCAGTTGTGGCATAGAGATTCCCACAAAACATTCCACACAACAAGCCATAATAGACCACATAATAGTTCGAACTCGGTTGAAACTAGTCCCACTAACGATCCCGAAATGCGGACCTGAGCAATTAAACAACCTAAGTTGTACTTGAGTCTGAGGAAATGGACCATAACTTGAGCTGTACATGTCCAATTTACTTGGGTGATTCAGAATACCACATCAAGTTTAAAGATGCGGCTATGAATTTCATGGAAGCTTACAAGTTGAATTGTAGCACCCTTTCAGGCCCGACGTTTGGCGGGTCACGAGGCGATCGGGTTGCTCTGGCGTGTCACTTTCGATCACCTTATCAAAATCATTTATCAAAAACACGCCGTAGCGTTACACTTCAGTTGGCATAAAATCCTTTTCAAATATCTGCGAGCGTTTTTAAAGGAAGTAAGCCCATTTCATTTCATTCATGCAAAGTCTGATTACTATAAAGGCATATCAAGTCTTTTCAAATAATTTACAAAATAGATATTTAGAGTTGAAATTGTTTTTACAAAATATCAATGTTCAAAAAGAAATATAGGGTTAATGCATATGTCGGAACATACTCCGCAATCCTTTCTTTATGACTCGACGCTCCTCGATCTTGCTTTTCGCTCCTGTTCAATCGATACCTAAGCATAGATAAAACTACACGCTAAGCATTTTCATGCTTAATGGTTCTATACAATTCCATTCTCAATTTTAGTTTAAATCAAATCATGCAGTTTTACTAAACAAACTTTCAGATCTTTTTGGATGATCAATGTCAATAAAATACATATAATTATTTCATATACAATCATTTATGGTTCATTGATCAAATCCAAATAGCACACTTCCATATGCGTGATAAGTCATTGAAAATCAAATCATGCACATTTCCTGATACTCTTTCATTTCAATTCGCAATCATGATTTTTCAATTTCAATTTGTCACAATCTCAAATCTATTCAATTCGAGTTACTGCCCTTAATAAATTTAACCTATGTTTTTATATACGAGGATATCAGAATCAAGCGCGATCTGCTTTAGGCTACGGGCCGGTATAAGCGGTTTTATAACCGCAGTATGGTCCCGGCGGAGTGCAGTCGGCGGATTTATTAAAAAAATTAATTAGTGAACACTATCGATACGGTCCCGCTGGGCTGCTGATCGCAATAACATATCAGCTCTGATAGTTCGCGATCTTGCTATTTTGACCTCTGTTGGTATACTGATCTATCGCCCATCTGAACTAAGCGGTTAACATTCAATTAAGGGCATTCAAATCTTTTATAGCAACATACAGTACAATATGTACATTTGTATAAACAGTTCATTTTCATTACTCATGCAATTTTCATTTGCAAACATTTCACAATCAATTTCTTCAAATCAATTAAAACAATTCAATATGCTTTTCTTATGCATTTAAAACAAATAGTTCAAATCTTGAAACGAGAATAGGAGAAGATAGAACAAACCAAAATCGTCACTTTGATTCCAATCTTCGGAATCTAGACTTCAATGCGAGCTTTCCTCCTCGTCAGCCCCTATTCAAATACAATGACAATCACATATTAGTAGGTTATCCTAGGAGTTTTTTGTCAGGGTTTATGTCTACCCCTATACCCCTTCACTTGAAAATTTTTCTGGGGACACATGAGCCATAATTTGCTCATGCTTCCTTCAAGAAAATTTTAGCTATATCGGAATCACATTTTCAGTAGAATTTGAATCATCTCATTTTGGATCCACCCAAACACAAGTTCACGACATTTTAATGCCAAAGCATTAAATATGCCTAAGCTCACTCAGATTTACCTCTTATGTTTCTTAATTTCAGAGGTCTTAACTCCATATATTGGTAACGGTTCTTTCTACTCATTTGAAGCTATGGTTCTAAGGTTTCTTCTCCAATTGGAATCATCCAATTTGGATCACTAAAACTAAAGTTATTGCATTTCACATCCATACTTGCTCGATTTGCATACTTGAATGGGCTGTTCTACACATAGCTCCACTTTGAAAACATTTTGGGCACTTTAAGGTTACAATTTGCATACACTTCCTTCACTTAAATTATTCTAAGTATATTTACCATAATTTTAATCCACTCCAATTTGGATGAGTGAAACTCTCAACTTATATGCTTGAACACTATAACAATACCCAAAACGAGCATAGCAGTAGGCTACAGGCTCCACTTTTAAGCCCGTATTTTGGAGCCTTAGAGCTACAATTTGCTCCTAGTCCCTTGTATACATTTTTAGACCTATCTCTTATGGTTCTTTCCCAATTGAAATCACTTCATTTGGATGATTATAACTTAATTTATAGCCAAAACAAGAACATGGGTCTTGACAAAATTTTGACATAATTTCCTTTGAAAACCCAACATTTCCCTTTTACAAACATTACACAAAACCAATTCAACCAACAATACTCTTCAAAACTCAACCCAACAAAACCCCAAAACTCATTTACAACAAAAACAAAACTCTTTTTATCCACATTTGGGGTTTCCCCCAACATCAAAATCACAAAAAAGGAGATGAAAGCTAGGGTTTGTTTCTTACCTTAGCCTCTTCAAATCTCTACTTCTAACTTGCTTGATCACAAAGGAGCAAGTGGGAAGAAACCCCTCCTAGAACTTGATCTTTCCCAAACCCTAGCCTCTTCTCCCCCTTTTCTCCTCTCCTTCTCTCAAAAGCAGGTTTGGCTTTCAAGGAATGGGCTCCAAAGACCACATTTTGGTCTTTATCCTCATTTAAGTGTAAGGCCATGTTTGGCGCTTCCACCTATTCTCATTTTCTCATTTTTGGTCTTAGTCACTTATTTTCATAGAGCCTTGTTTGGCCACAAAAAACCCATTCTTTGTTGAGTGTCTCTCTGACTATTTGCTTTATAGTCCTGTTCATTTATTTGCACTTCAACTCTCTATGTTACACTTAGACATATAAACTTATTTTACAATTGACCATAGGTCTTCATTTTACAAATTTCAAATTTGCCCTTTACACTTGGGTAAATTTCCGGGTCCAATCAATTCTCATTTAGCATATAATATTTGCATTTGGCTCTCAGCCATATAATCATTTATTCAATATTCATTTAACAATTCCAAGAAAATACCCAAATTGGCTCAATTTATACCCGGAATATATATATAATAATTATAAAAAAATTTCTAGGGTATTTTTGGGGCGTTACAAAATTCCCTTTTTTTCCTAAACTGGAAATTAGTCCCAAAATCTAGATAGTGTATGGGGTCAAAACAAGGCAGCCTGTGGTAGTCCAGGAAAATGGACCATAACCTGAGATATAGAGGTCCAATTTGGGTGATTTAAAAACCTAACATCAATTTCATAGTTGTAGCTACAATTTCCATGAAGGACACTAGTCCAAATTCCATCTTTTTCTAGCAGAAAATCGATCCCAAAACACGGACACAAGCAGTCATGACCTAGGCGCTGACAATTCAAATGAAATGCACCATAGCATTGAATATAGAGTCCAATTTGAGTGATTAAAAATCCTAATATCAACTTCCAACTGGCTACAAATTTCATGAAGGACACTAGTCCAAATGCCCCTTTTTTCCCAGTCGAATCGGTCCAAAACTTACAGGACCTGAAACAGGTTAACGACTGAGTTGTGACAATTTCAAAAATTAAATGGACCATAACTTGAGCTATAGAGGTCCAATTTGGGTAATTCAAAAGCCTAACCTCAAGTTCACAATTGCAGCTACAATTTAGAAGAGGAACGCTAGTCCAAATTCCCTCTTTTTCTAATCGAAAATTAGCCCCAAAAGTTAGACACCATATAGGGTCAAAACAGGGCACTATTCCCTCATCCCCAAAATTTTGCCAAACAGCCCCTTAGGGCATAAAACACAACCAAATAGCCCTTAGAGTGGAAAATAAACCAAAGTAGGAAGAATCCCTACCTCTTTGAGCGTAGAAGAAACTCTAGGAAGGCGTAGGCAAACGTAAATATTTGATTTATCAAACTCCTCGCTTGAATCCTCAGCGAAATCCAGTGTTTTCGATACCCACGCGTAGCGCTTGTCGAGTAGATGAACTTTCATTCTTGGTCCGATGAATTCCGACCAACGGAACTCCGTGGATCGAAGAGAGAAGTTTTGATCTCTCTCACTCTCTCCCGTGGAACCAGTAAATTAGAATGGGAAGAATGAGATATTTTCCTCTAAGGCCTTTCACTTAAGTTTAAGTGAATGGCCGGCGCCACTTATCGCGACGACCCCGGTCAGTTTCTACCCCCAAAACAATTTATTTCATCCCAGTTTAAGTTCAAATTATTTTAAATGAACTTTGCTTAATTTATTTTTTTCACTTTTGAGATTCTTCTCAAAAATCACATTTTTAGTCATGAGCACGACGCCTACAAAAATCTTGAAAATCCAAGCGTCTCCTGAATTCAATGAAATTCGTCTAGGTAGTGTAGATTTCGTGAGGCGAATCCAACTACGGTGGTCAGTTTCATGCGTCAGATCTATAAAATTCGGGTTTGCAGCTTTGTCCATACTTGACAATTCTGGATTTTGCCATTTTTCAGAAAAATTCAAATTTACTCTGGTTTTACAATCTGTTTCTCTCTCAATTATTTTCAACACTTGAAAAAAATTGTCATAAGTTTTTTTTCTGAAGAAAAAGATATTGAGATCAAAGAAAAAACTGTTTTCTCTTTCTTTCTTATTTTCTTTAAGAAAAAAAACTAAAGCGAAAGGAAGATGGGACTTGAACCTTAGACCTCAAGGATATAAAGCAGTTAAGGCACTACTAGGCTAGATGTTCCTATAATCAATTTTGGTGCAGGTATGTATAATGGCCTTTTTAGGCAATTTTTATGGCTCTTTGGAATCATGAGGTCAAAGTAATGAAGATATCTCGGATCTTTTGTGTGAGATTGGAAGCCCATGAAAGCAATTCAGTTGAGTTGAGACCATGAAGGAATGATCGCACAAGAAGATGGAGGAGTTGAACCCATTTTGGAGCATTTCGCACTACAATTGTGTGATTTCACGACTTCGCCAGTCGAGTCGCGAAATCTCTGCAGGTCTCCTCAATTAAAGTGACATGATCCGTGATTTTGCGCGACTTGCAGGTAGTGGGTGCGAAATTTCGCTATGACACCATAATTGGTCCGAAAGTTGCAGTAGACAGAAAATAACAAGTTTTGAGTTCCAATCTTAAGGATTCAATTTGTAATAGGAAAGAACTTGCCTTAGGCATGAATTAAACCTCCAAGAGATGTATTATAAATAAGGATAGATGATCAAACTAAGAATATTTGCAATTCTTCATACATCTTAATTTTAGTATAGTTTTGTAATTTTTGGAGATCTTCCTCCATTTTTATTAATAGAAGCTTTCAATTTGAATTTCTCTTATCTTTTATGTTTTATTTCTTATTATGGCGTGTTCAAGACCCGTCATGAGTGAGTAGTTGTCTTTCTCAAGGTAAGGTGGATCCAATCCACCCCACAATGGTAACCAAAGGGGGCAGCTGCACTTCAAACCAAAAGTAACGTTTCAGATTGCTGGCACTCCAGCAAGCTCGTGTGCATTAGCTGGGAACTCTCTATATGGGGAGGCAAATTCGGGTCTCTCAACTATCCGTATAAGAGTCTCTTCTCTTCAACTAGTCTTCTTGATACTTAGCAAGTCTAAATGGTATGTTGGGTGCTTAGATAGTGCACCTTGGACTCAGCATGTGTAATAGATTGTCTCTTGTCCAGAAACCACCAGAGGGTCAAGTTGAGAACTTGTACGACACCTCTAAAATCAGGTATGAATCACTTTACTATACACCTAGAATTTATGCTTCAATTATATCTTACAAGAGCAACCTAGGCGGAGTTTAGGGGATTAGTTATAGGCTGATTTCTTAGGAAATGATCTAGAATTATGATACCGCCCTTTGAATCACCATAGTGAGGTTGGATTTGGTGAATCCAAAGCCCAAGACCATCTTTATAATATATTCTCTAAAAATCAACAATCATCCCTTCTCAAAGCAATAAAAAACCAGCACTTTAATTTTCTGTTTTAATTTCAATTTGATAAAACAATCTAATTAGACTAATTATGACCTAAGATTACAAAACTAAGAGAGGAAAACTCATCCTAGTGAATGACCCTAGAGCCACTTTACCTATAGTAGTTGTGAGCTTCTTCGGGGTTGGTTTTAGGTTTTATAAATTTTTCGTGTTTCCCCTCATCTCCAAATTAACCACGAACAAGGGACTGAATCCACAATGGCGTCGTTGTTATGGATGGTGTCTTCTTTTTTAGTAATCTGAATATTTAATTGCTTTATTAATTGCTTTATATATTTTTTTCTAATTTTTGTACTTAATTTCTATTTTATTTCTTTTTGGACTAACCTTACTTTTAGTTCCTTTAGTCTCTTAAGTTTCTAGTTCATCTATTTTTCAAGACATGATAAAAATCGATAGAACCAAAGACTGGTAGATTTGCAAGTATAATGGAACCACCACCTCAAAACATGGAAGACCAATTAGAGAATGGGGAGAATCAAGAAAGGAACAAGTAGCTCCAACCAAGAACACTCAAATGCACCTCAAACTGCAACTGGTCAAACACCTAGAACACTTTAGGAGCAAAGAAATCCACCCATGGAGAGCACTCTATCATGCATTGTGCCGCCCAAGGAAAACTACATTGTAAGGACAAAAGTGCTGGTATAATTACCTAAATATCATGGGATGGAGAGCGAGCATCCTTACACTCACATATGAGACTTCCAAGTTCTATACCGTACAATCAAAGAGGGGATTGCATCAATGAAACTAAGATTTACTAATTTTTTATTTCCTTTTACTTTAAAAGATATAGCTAAAACTTGGCTTGAGAATTTAACACCCTTAAGCATAAGAACTTAATTGGGTTGAATTGCAAGACTTATTTTTGAAAAAGTTCTTCCCCGCACATAAAACTATCTCTTTGAAAAAACAAATCAACACCTTTACTACTAAATAAGGTGAAGGGTTCCACAAATGTTAGGGCCGATATATGGATGCAATTAATGCATGCCCTCAGCATGGCTGTGAGAATTCACCATAGCCAATTTCTTCTATGATGGACTTACTTTAAGCATGAAACAATTATTAGAGTCTATGTGCAATATGGAGGTTTCCTACATAAACCGATAATGAAGAACTAGAATTCCTAAGTTCTATAGCGGAATTGACTAGACGTTGGGGAGGAGTCTCTAGCTGAGACGCCCAAACCTATGCTAAATCATGAAAATAAAAGAAGAATATATCAAGTTGACATAATAATGACATTAGGGCCAGCTTAGCTTAGACTACATAGGAGAATTGATGATATGGCCCTCAAAAGAGAGGTCAATCCAATCAATGATGTAGAAAATCAGCCCACACCATGCCACATATGCCTATCCTATGACCATCATGTAGAGAGATGTCCTTCACTCCCTGCTATGAGAGAAACCCTAAAGGGGCAAGCCAACTTTGTTGAACAACACAAGGCTCCACCCTTTAGGAACAACAACAACAATGGCTATGGAAACACTTATAATTCTAATAGAAGGAACCACCCCATGGTTCGAAATCTCGGCCGGTTCGGGTACGACTCGGCCGAGTCGTATCCGCCTCGAAGGTAGCCGCACCGATATTCACGTGCGTCACGATATACACACGAACCGGTAAAAACAAAATAAAGGCGGTGAATCGGAAAATCTCGGAGGAGTTAGCAGTCGAAGGAAAAATAGGATTCCCATTCGATCTTTTTCTTTAACATCGCAACAACAAAATAAAATTTCAGAGCAATCAAATATTCTTCTTCAAAAAAGAAAAATAAAAAAAAAATTCGACCTTGTGGCGAGTTCTCTAACCATACAGTTTCTGACATGAATCAAAAAAATTTCATGGTGACCATGACTCATGGTGGTGGGTTTGTCTGCGTGAGGAGATGAAGCAAAAGGAGGGGAGGGGGAAGGGGAAGGGTTCGGGAGGGAAGGGAAGGAAGGGAAGGGAGGATGAAGCGAGAAAGGGAGGGGGAAGGAAGGGGGAAGGGGAAGATGAAGCGAAAGGAGGGGAGAGGCAGGAAGATGAAGCGAAAATTAGGGACGGTATTTTTTTGATAAATTTTATGATTATATAATTTATAAATTATTTATAATTATAATATTTATTAAAAAATATAAATTATGTTTAGTCATTATATAAAAAATATTATTAAATTTAAAAGAATTTACTTTTACACTCAATTTTACCTTTAATTAATTTACTTTAATTTATTTTCAAAAAAGGAACTAATTTAATTTTGTAATATTCTTAATAACAAATTTTATTGAATAATTTATCTTTGATAACAAAAGAAATATCATGTTTATTTGAAGTAATTAGAGATAAATTTAAAAGATAAACTCCTTTTATTTTCAAAAGATAAACTTAGTTTTAATGATATCTAAATAAATACAAAATATTTTTAAATATCAAATGGTAAAATAATTTATATGTTTACAAAATTATTATTGATAAATAATTTATTTTGATAAGTATAATTTTTATATATAAAGGATTAATTTTATAATACACATATTTATCGATTTAACTATTTAAACAGAATTAACTATAAGTATGGGTGACAATTTTCTCCGAACCCAATGAAGAACCCCTGATCCAAATAAAAGAGGGTATAAAGGAATATTTTAGATCCAATTAAATATTCGGGTAATCGGGTTTGGAGGCAGTCGAGTATATCCTGTCGTCAAACCAGTACCCCGATTAAATATAATATATGAATATAATAAATATTTATTTATATTAAAAGAAAGCCCTAAAGTTAAAAATTAGTTTTAACCTTTTATTTTTAAACTTATTTTTCGTGATCACAATAAATTCTTATTATTATTATATGGATAAATTATTTTTAATATTATGATTTTCTAAATAATTCATTTCGTAGTCGTTTAAATATTTTAATCATTAACATTTTACTGCGTATCGCGATCTGCGACCCGTGCGATCTCGTGCGGATTCGGTCGGTGACCCGATGTATGACTTTGAACCATGAACCACCCTAACCTTTCTTGCAAGCAAATTCAAGGGCTTAATAAGAGCAATCAAGCACCAAGCCAAGGAAATTCTCTTAGTAATGATATTTTGTAGCTCAAAAGATCATGTTTGATTTCATAAGAGAGCAAAGAGTAATAAATAAGAGACATGACCAAAGGTTGGATTATTTAGAGAAAAATCAAGAAGACATATCCCAAAAGATTGACAATGTGCAACAAACCCTCTCTAGACTTACAAATACACTTACCATACAAAAGAGGTAAATTTTCATCTCAACCCCAAAAAGACGCTAGAGGGAATACACAAGGTAGATACCAATGAGGGGAATTACAAAGATCAAAGTCATCATGACATTGAGAAATGGTAAGCAAATCCAACGACCTTCCCTTCCTACACTACTAGAGGAGGTTAATGAGAACCCTAAAGAAAAAGATCTAGCAAGAACCAATAAGGAAAGCTCTCTAAGAGCTAAACAAAGGAATCCGAAAGAATAATGATTAGGCCAGAAGACTATGCATACCTTACACCACCACCTTTTCCATGTGCATTAAAAGGTAAGAAGGAAAAAAAAAATGATGATTCACACGTTCTCGAGTTACTTCCAATCATATATCAATTCTGATTTAGTCCCTGTTAACTCCACGTTACTGCCACTGTGGCCCATATTATTGTGCCATGTTATATTTGCCGCAAAGCAAGGTTTCTCTCGCTTACAAATCCCAATACTTCCAATTTGGAAGATACTGATATCTAATATTATCTTCAATAACATGATCCAACCCATTTATCCTATCCTGGGTGACTTAACTTTCTTATTTATTTATCTTTTACTAATCAAAACTATTTTGGAATGAGAAAAATAAAACAAAGCATGCAAAGTTAGGAACATACTTAAGGCTAACTCTTAAAGAGTATGCGGAAGATTTTAAAGCTAAGTAAACTTTGCACGCCACCCTGCCTGCGAAGAGACCAGACATCATCCCAAAGAATTTTGAGTTAGATTTATTATAGACAACGTACATCTTCTTTCCACCCTCTACGTTCCCACATTTGTATCCGGTAGTCACTGCTTCGCAACATGGCATCAGTTGATCTTTAAACTTCATAGTTCCTGCACACGTTCAAGTAACAAAATAGCTTGTCTGTTTCTATATATTATGTATTTATTTAACTATTTTATTTTTTATGGTTTCTATTCATAGAAGCACAATAAGAACATTAAGCCAGTACTTCAAAACATATGTGAAGAAGTACCCCAGGATAATTTCAGTTTGGGAAAAATAAATGTATAAAATTATTGGCAATAAGCTGCATTTCTAATAATGACCAAGATGAGGAAAAGCAACTTTGAATGCTGTAGAATAAAATCAATAAGAAATACACTGAATTTGCCTTGCCCATTATTTATTTATTTATTTGTGTAACTGATCATTTTACAAAAAATAAATAAATAATTGCAATTATTAGTAACGAATTGCGATTCTAATACTGGCCAGCCAAATCCCCCCACCCCACCATGGCCCATCGATCCCAGTATCAAGTTTATTCAAATTGAGACTGGGGTTTTTAATTCAAAGGCCAGCACAGGCTATGGCCCATTCATCGATCCAAGCCCGAAGTTGATTCAAATTCAGGGCCCAGCCCGTCCAGTGTGCATTATTTGTTTGTATCATATATATACAAATGGGAAAATATATACCTGGTTGATGTGCTTCCTTCTTCATTGCGGACAAAAATGCTCTGTACATGTCGAGGATTACAAACACAGATTCCTTGCTCTTGTTGTTCAACTTCTCCACAGTTTTCTCCAATACCTGGTTGTGAACCAAGGAAAGTGAATTGCCCGATGTGCTGCAATTCTTGTATAAATATGAGATAGTTTCTGAAGGCAAGCATCCAAGTGGCTGTAAATTCCTCAACCACTATTTTTCACTCCTAAACTTTCAATGCGTTGTAGATTCAACCCCAGCTGCTTAATCATTGCTTTAGTAAAGGCAGATAGACCCTATAGAAAAATAAAACTATGTAAAAAAATTTTCCAAAAAAAAAGTCATTGAAGGCCGTTAAATTATGAATTTTTAGAGTAGATCGAGTACAGGATCTGCTTATAATGGAAGTCCATAATTAATCAAAGGGAACTCACCTCAGTAGTGCCATTTCTGGCAAGGTATGCGGTGTAGTCATTACCAGCCATAGAAACCAGAGCAATAGAGGAGTTAATATCAGCCTTGGAATAAAGTGTCTTCTGCAGTTGTTTTTGAAAAAGATCGATTTGGACTGTCATGTTTGGTGCGCTGACCAGGGTCTTGAACACCCCGGTCCCTCCGAAAGCAAAATTCATTCCATATTCTATGGATGCATTCTCCATTTTTCTCCATCTATATGGTATAGGAGACCTGATACCCATCCATGAAGCTATATTTCCATGCATGCAGTTCAGAGACAAGACCAAATATTATTAAATGAAACAAATGATGAACAACAGAATATGGAACTTTACATGCTATCTTTATCTTTAGAGGATTTTTTTTTATTATAAATTTAACAAGGGTTAATTTTTCATTGAAAATGTTAATTACTTGAATTATGGAGAAAAATTAAGCTTGATTCACAAAGAATCTAACTAAGATTAAATCTTCAATCATAATAGTAACACCTAAACTATATAATATATGGTTAAGTAATTCTTCCCTTTACATATAATATTTAATCAGAATTAAGTTTTTATTTCATAAAAAATTGACTATAACAAACTAATAGTTATTAGGTTTTATTTTAAAAAAATTAATAACACTTAACTTTCAAATATATAGTGTGTTTTACACATTGTCGTCTTAAATTAAAATCAAGTAATACCCGACCCGACCCTCTTCCTCCCCCTGTTTAATTTCTTCCGACCCTTTACATATAGCCACAGACTTTTATACATAATCAATAAGCGTTTTGAAATTTCATAAATTTTTTATTCATTTATTAACGAGATCAATAAAAAACAACTATTTTATCTCCTATCGAAAAGAAATTATTGATTCTTCCGGGAGGAACGAGAAAGGACGAAGATCTGCCATCGCATTAACGTTTTTGGAAAAAAATATGGAGGCCAAACATTTTCAGAGAAGTAAATAAGTGATTTTTCATATGATAAATAGCTTTTTATAACTCAACCCTTTTTAGAATATATATAACTGGGTAAGAAGAGGAGATGAGAGGGAGGACCTATATAATCACTGAAGACGCGACCGTCTGAGTAGCGGCCATCCGGTCTACCGGGAAAAGTGAGTCCATATGGTTGATTCCATGACCTAGCGCTGAAATTCCTATTTCCAGTATCGACATAAGAGTCTCCAAACACGAAAAGCTTGGTCAAGCCACGAGCAGGCCCAGTTTCTGTGATAAGTATTATTAATAATAATTAATGCAATGCAAATGCCAACTAATTTAGTTCCACAAAAGATATATGCCAGATGTGTAATGTGTTCTCAAGACATATGTACCTGTAGCAGTTGTTGGAAAGCAAATGAAAAGACAAAAACAGACGATGATCAAGAAGTGGCTTTGCTTCTCCATTAGCAACCAGCTGATTCCAGGTGTCGGAGCTAATTAATTACTTTCAAGAGAAAGGAACCTTTCTTTCTTTGAAAAGATTTCGAAAGAAAGATAGATAAACAGCTAGTTATCTAACCCGGAGCCTGTTTTTATAAGCTTTCAGTTGAAATTTAAAATTAGATAAGGTTCGAAACTGTACTCTACCGCGCCATGATTCTTCACTTAGACTATTGAGAAAAGATTTGGGAGGTCTGAGTTCAAATGAGGTACTCAAGTGGAAGTTTAGTGTTAAAGTAATTCGTTTTTAAAAAAAGATAAAAAAGTTATATGTGATTGGGTTTAAAGTAATATACGCTGTATAATCTGAGTCCAGATATTAGGCTTAGAGGAGATTAAGGACGGACCGTGGCGGCATACTAATGACATCTAAACACATGCCCAAAGCGAAAGTGATTACCCCTTGGGAATTTGGAGTCATTATCATAGAGCTAAGGGCAGTGATGAGGAAGAATCTGGCTCTTAATTAATCCATGATTAAGGAAGTAAAATATTTTAATTATTATCAATGATTATCGCTTTATTAGTTAGTTAACGATAAGGAAGAAATCCACTCACCCAATGGAAATATCCGTGTCGTCGTCCATTAGAAGCGAGTGTCGCTAATCATCGATTATAAATATCGGTCACCCGTAAATGAAGATGCAGAACAAAATTTAAATTCGGCAAGCGGTTGATATTATATTAAGTGAAAGAACTAACTTAGGCATCGGAGGAACCTTGGTGATCCCCACCAATTCTTTTGTTTCTTGTTTTTTACGAGAGGAGCGGGCGATTCAGTCGGCAAACCCGATCCAACAATTCCAATAGGTCCAACCCAATTTCGATTGAGAAAGCATAATCAATATGAATGACATTTTTTTCAAAATAATCTCACATGTTTTGAAACTGTATTTATTAAATACAATTTTAAAAATTAACCTTATAATAATATTTATCATTTATATTTTTAAAATATTAACATTGAATCTAATGAGGGAATACGGTTTCAAAAATTAATCTTAAAATAAATCGTTATTTATTAACATTAAAACCCTAATTGTTAAATATGGTTTTAAAATAATCTTAAAATGGCTATTGGTAAATTCAGTTTTAAGTTAATATGGTTTTCAAAATATTTAAAAAAAAATGTTACTCATATCATTTTTTAGAGTGAATACTGACACACTCATCTGAAGTGGGATCTCAGTCCCTTTCACACGAAACCTTTTGAATAAGGTTAGTTTCATTTCATCAATTATTGAATGCTTACAAAATATGCACGAGTTCCAACATACGTACAAGATGTGTGGGTGATGTTAAATGAGCGTGAAACATGCATGTGCATCTGTCCGACTCCCATGAGTTTTAGACATATTTAATTTTTTTTTAAAATAATCATTAAAATAGTTTAAAAATAAAAATAACATTCGAAATAATTTATGAAGAGTAATATCAGAGCCCGTGATTCTGATTTAAATTTTTTTAAAATATTATAATTGATGCCTGTTTATATACTAATTTCAACATTATTTTTTATCCTAAAACTATTTTAATAATTTAAAAAAAAAATACCTAAATAGGTACAAAGCTCCCTGTCAAGTACAGTCTGCCATTTCCAATGGACAAAGAAAGTTGATATATAGCACGTCCTTACCTACCTATTCTGACCCTTTGCTGTACCGTGTGATAAGGGCAATCACAAAAAAAAAATTATTATTAATAATTAATGTCATGATGATCTGCGCTGATTAAATTGAGAAAATTATCAGTACATGATTTAATGGCATGGTTAATAACATCTCTAGTAATCATCTAAAAATTAAAACATTTAAATCTATATTTTTGTTCCTATAAGTTATTTTTTAAGATTTAGCTAAAGTTTTAATTAAAGCATCTCTAACTGATGGTCTCCCAAATTTTATACATCCTAAAATCTATTTCAATTTCACCCTTTCTCTTAGTAATAATTACATTAAGTATCTGCCGTTCGTTTATATCGTATGCTTATAAATTTTATTTGAGGACAAAATGAAATTTATATCCTTCAACGAACATTCTTTAGTGAATAGTTTTAATAATATTTGAGCGAATATTCTTGAAGGCCCCATTACATTAACAATATTTTGCTCCCCATTATTGCTCCATTCTTTGGAGAGTGGTTTTAATTTAACATCTATATTTAGTTTTTTGCTCCACTACTGGAGATGCTCTAATGCATGATTAAATGGGATGATTGATTCCTTATGGAACCTTGATAATATTTTTATATTATTAAAAATTTCATGTTCATTCCCATCTCTCCGATATGCAATTCCTTTCCAAATCCCATCCCAAACTTGACAGGTTTTCATATTTTGGAATCTCAAACATTAAATACCCAAATCACGCTTCTGCTGTTTGTTCATTTTAAGAATTGGGTTGTTGTAAAATGTAGCTGAAGATCTCTATTGTAAGGAGGATGAAGACAACCATGGCATCCCTTGTTTTCTTTTCGAAACTGTACTTCAAGACATAAAAAAAACCCCATGTGAAGTAAATTAATTGATAAAGAGAAAGAGGGAGTGGTTGGTTTGCTTTTTGGTGGCTTGGTGAGGTAGCTTTTGGGTGTTTGGATGAATCAAATGTTGTTGTGTTGCTGGTGAGGGTTTGGGAGAAAAATGAAGAACACAGGGGAGAGACTCATGGGAAGCGGATCTCATAGACTAAAACCGTTGTGTTTTGAATGGGAAATCGGAATCAAGAATCTCTATTCATTCTTATTTGTATCCATTTTTATTTGTAATGGAATAGAATCAATAATTTGTTTCTATTTGTACTAAGTTAGTTTAGGAATCTAACATGAATAATTGTCTATTTCTATTTCAGCTAATATTAGGAATTTGACAATAATTCCATGTCACATAATTTTAAGAGTTTAAAAATATATAAGTTGTATAATTATTTACCTAAATAATTTTTTTACTTGGTCAAACAATAAATTACATAATTAGTTATCATTTTTTTAATAGTAATATTTATGAGTTCCAACATATCGTGGTTATAATATCTTATTTTTGAAACTTTATGATTTATGATTTTATATTTTTAATGAAAAATATAAAATTATTTTAATATTGAATCTTAGAAATTTAAAATAAATTATTTTCATGTAATCTTGTTTTGATATTATGACAAAAGTCATTTAGGAAATAACTAAAAAAATTGCATAAATTTTAAAATATTTTTAAATTGATGAAGATAATTTTTTTGGTAAAAATTTAGAAAAATAATCATTATTTCTTGGACTTATATACAAATCAAGATTGAAATTGGTAAATATCTTTGGAAGCAAATTAATATGAAGGTAAAATTATGGTGGGACCTAAAGAGACTTGATGAAGAAATTATAGGCAAAATGATGATTTTTAAGTTTTTATATTTTGTAAGGAGAATATAAGCGAGAATCTATTTATTTTGGGTGTGTTTATATTTTTTTCAGGAGGAGAATCAATACTTTATTTTTATTTTCAATTAAAAAACACTTTATGAAAAAATCATTATTTTATTTATTTTGGATTAAAAAAAATACTTTATGAAAATCAATATTTATTTTATTTTTAGTATAAAATGTTTTATTTCTTGATTTAGCTTAGAACATTGGACCGGCTTGATGAACAAAAAATATATATAAAATAATAATTTTAAGTTTTTATGTTTCTTTTAAAGAGAATGTGGAATCAAAATACCACATATATCTTAAAAAATCAAAATCTACCTAGAAGTAAGTTTGATTCCTTCCTTAATTAATTTTCATTCAATTTCCCTTTTTAATTTTAATCCAAACACAGCAAGTAGATTGGCAGGGTAATGACATTCACATTCTCTCTCTCCATTCCCATGTTCCAAGCACACCCTAATAGAAATGAGGGTATATATACAAAGGGCACTATAGTTAATATCAAGCATTATAATGGCATATTGGTTATTAAATCCTACATTAGGGATGGATTTGCAGTTTACAGATCCCATGCTGACCGAACTTGTCATGTTATGGAAGGTTGCCAAACCCAAATAGGTCATTCCCTACTCATCTGACGGGATGGATTGGGTCGGAGTTGAATTTTTTGGCATCCTAATTACCTGCAAGCCTTTATAGCGGGTGGTGTAATCAATCGACTTTCCAATCCAGTTTAAAGTCAAAATAGCCTTCTTTTTTAAAAAAAAAATGCACAAAATAGATTTTTTTTGAAAATATAAATCAAACTTTCTGTGCAACTAGACATTTATGTGTAAAATCGCAATTAGTGAATATGATTTTAAGGTAAATTTTAAAATAATACTTATCAAATACGGTTTTATGGTATATTTTTAAAACCATAATTGGTGAATACGGTTTAAAATCACTACGATTTAAAATTTTTATTTTAAAAACGCAGTTGGTTATTGTGGTTATAAAATTTTGTTTGATGCTTTTTTTCAGCCGGACCTTTGGAGCGGGTTCTGTCGTGGGCGAAGTGGAGCTGTCGCTAGGCGGTCCATTTGTTTAACTTTGAATGACCGAACTCTGTGCTAAAACAAGAAAGAATGAAATTCGGCGAGGAAGCCGCCGTGGCCCTTCAGATGCAAGTCAGTTCCTCACGAGAGAAAAGATAGAGGCTTGCTTTGAGGGCGAAATGTTTTTCACGTACCTTTCACTGGAGTGGGGTGACTTGGTATTTATACTTTATATATCTCCCCAATTGGATGGTGGCAAGGATTCTTTCCCATTGGATAAGATATTTTTGCCTTTATCGATTGGATTAATAAGGGATAATGAAGGAAGTTATCGTGAATTATCCTTCTTTCATTAATTGAGATTGGTTTGATTTACAGGATAAGTTGTTATAGGGAATTATCTTGTTTCCCTTACTGGTGAGATTTGATTTGATTCACTGGGCATGGGCTCTTCGGATTATCCCTGCTATTGGCCCTTGGGGCGAATGACCTGGGCTTCTGTTTTGGGCAGGTGCGGTCGAGATTGTGCTTCCGGGCCTACCTTTTCCTTGGGCTTAGCGAGTGGGCTGTGGCGCCTATTTTCAAATCCTATCAGTTGTCCCCTAGCCCTTGTGTACGGTGAGCGTGTGCAAGGGCTGTATCGTTTCTTGAATCGGACGCGACTTCCACGTGTTTACTCAGGGCTGGTTCGGTTAGGGCTTTGTCACCGTCATATGTCTTGTGATAATAATGACTTTTCCATTTTTCGCGCCCATTTCTTCTAGCTATTTCAGTTTCTTCCAAGAATATCCTCTAACAGTTCGCCTTATGTTCCCCTAATCTTGATGCCTTTTTGTTTCTCTGCGAGTTTGGGTTTCCCTTTCCTTAACATTCGTTACGATCGATCGTCTGAGATTCTTTGCCATTTTGTGATACTGAGGTACCTTTTATGTTAGAGTTCACGAGACTAGCGCGTCTTTTTCATACGTGTCTTTTCGACGACATAGCGAGCTAGAGCCAACGATTAGGTCTTGTTCTTATTACTGTTACTCTCATGGGTGTCGTTCCTTTTCTTTGCTGCATAGGGAATTTGACCCTCTTTGCTTACGGTTTTAGGGGCGGATGAGTGGTGCCTCAGGCCGTTCAAGCTGGGATTGATGCAGGCGGCTTGGGGCCCGCCCGCAGACGAGGTGGGAAAATTGACTAAGGTCGCTGCGGGGGATCGGAATATCTGAAGTCGTAGTGCGGAATCGCTACAGGCGGTGGGACTGAGGTGGGCCTTTGTGTGGAGCTGACTTTTGCGAAGTAGGCCCTCTTTTGGTGTCTAGGTGCAGTCCTCCCGACATTTTGACTTCCTACGTGGTCTAAGGAATTGCCCCGAATGGTGTGTTTCTTCGGTGGCCTTGTGGCGACCTCAGTTTCCTCTGCGCCCTTCATAAAAGGTTTTGCAACATTTCAGCGTCACGCCCTTCTGACTTTGATTTAAGGGTATTGGCCAGGTTATTGGTTTCTTGAGGAATGAGGGCTTTGGTGTTCCCAGTATAGCTATGTTCCTGGACCTTTTTAGTGTGAAGGAGGCCTCCGAGGGCTTTCTTTATCTTTCCAGGTGTGTCGGTGCTCCTCCGATTGTCTCGGACCTTCCATCCTCCTATAGACTTTGGAAGGAACGTTACTTCTTCGTCAGTGGATGATACTTTGGGCGTTCCGGCTGCCTGGACCACTCCTGAGAATCTTCGTGAGCATTTCTTTGGTTTTAGTTTGATTATCTCGCCTTGAGTTATAGGGTATCGCTAGTGCATTGGTTCACCATGTCTTTTAGGTGTTAGCCCACGATCCCGGCCAGAACAAAGTCATAGCGGGAGTTGGCTAAGTGCCTTCCGCGCACTTACTCGGAGCTTATCAGGTCGGATATTCCCGGATCTTCAGGTTTGAGGTCCTCCCGTCCTGCTACCTTGAGGCCTTCACCTCCCTCCGTTATGAAGCTTTCTCACGATGGGCCTCCCGCTATCAAGCCCACTAAGGGAGAGCTTTTGGTTTGGAGTGGGCGCTGTCCGAAAGTCTGAAGTGTGATCACGGGAAAACTGGACTCTCTGTGAAGAGACCGCCCGATCCGGGGTAAAGTCCGAAGTTAGGGTGCGTCTTAGCTGCTTCACCTTCTGCCCCACATCCAGTCTTTAGGGCAAGTGATGAGCCTGATAAAGGGTTCCTGGGGCCCCGAGTTCGCAGCCTCACTGCACGAAACCTCGCATGAGGCCAGGGCTCGACGGAGGGCTACTGAGCCTCTGTTGGACATCATGCCTATTACTGTTTGGAGTCCTCCTGCGCAGAGCGTAGAGCCTCCTTCATTGAGGGCGGAAGAGCTGAGAGGGAAACGCCCCGAAGCTAATGGAGATGGCAATTCCTTGTTCTTCAATGCTGAGATTCCGGTTGGCGTGGTCTCATCCATCCTTCGAGAATCTGATCTCAAGAGGTCGGGTGCCTTGCTTGTTGAGGAAGCCTTGGCTCTGTCCCTTCAGGTTGTCGCCTCTGTAAGTTCCCGTGTCTCGTTATGCACTTTTATCTTGGAGTTCCCCGAGTTGCGTGTTGACACAGTTGGGTATCGGTAAGTCTTCTCATCGAAGAGTTTTTCCAGAGGGCCCAGTTGAGCGAGGGTCACGCCAAAGCCGCGAGTCTACAAAGCGAAATTATTGCTCTTGTTTACGAGCGAGCTTAGCTGTAATCGAGGTGCAGAATATGTGAGTAGTGAAGCAGTCGATCTGAGGCATACCATGTCATTGTGACCTTGGTGAAATGAGAAGAAAAAGGCTCAGGATAGCCTAAAAGTAGCCGAGGTTGAGCTTCGGGGAGTCATGGACGGGCTGTAGGCTGCCCAGGATGACCTGCTGGAGGCCAGGGACGGGCTGCAGGCTGCCCAGACTGAGCTTCAGGTAGTCAGGGATGAGCTGCAATCGTCCTAGAACGAGCTGCGGGCAACTAGGGAAGAACTGCGTGTTGCTAGAGACGAGCTGCGTAATAAAGCAGCGCTGCTTGATGGAGCCCATCGCGAAGCGTCCGAGGCTGCAAGCTCTTTGCATTGACCTGTCGAGAAGTGCCATGGGTTGGTGACCTTGATGGCTTTGATTGTTCAAAGGGAAGGGGCTATAGCGGTCGGACGGGCTACTCAATGGAGCTTAGGATGGCTTGCCTTTCAAAGGAAAGCTGTCAGTGCTATCCGACTTAGATCGCCGCCGATATCCCTATTATTGAGGCCCGAGAGTCTTCTGCGTTGCTCTGGAGAGCCAACGCTCATGAGGCGGCTCCACTTCTTCACCTTCTTGTCTGAACTCCTTTATATACTTTCCTTGTTTTCTTTTTTGTGGGCCAGACACAGGATATATGCCGCGTTGCTATCAATGAATACCCCATTTTTTACCTCGGTTTACCCTTGTTTCTCTTTTGTGCCTTGGGTTTACTCTTGCTGTTTGTCTTGGATTAGTGGCTCTATGGCCCCTTCTGACGTGGCTCTCAAAAGCCGGGACAAGCCACGGGTTGAGGGTGGTGCCTAGGCCCGAATTGACTCTGGGCTGAATTGCCTTAGTTAGCGGGTTTGAGCTCTTGAACTGGGGCCGGCGAGGTTTCATGAAATTTATTGCAGTGAATTGACTCTTGAACGCTGCCTTAGTTGGATAGTCTGAGCTCTTCATGAAAATTTCTTGTGTTGCACATGGCCGCTCGACCTTCTGACTGTCAGCTCTTCAAGCCCGAAATTTCTTCAAGGGCTCTAGGCGTGAGGCCTTATTGGTGATGAGCTCTAATTTGTTTGCTAAGACCGCGGGCGATGGACCTCTCTTGACTTGTTGAGCTCGACAAAGTGGTATTGAGGTTGCATGGTATTGAGACCTTCTGCAATTTGTTGAGCTCAGTAGTGAGTTGTTGAGGCTCTTGGCGTGGGCGCCTATACTTGTTGTTGAGCTCTTCCATTGACCACGATTAATTGCATGGGTGTCTGCTGGTGAGCCGACTCTTGAAGTACGCATTGCCTTAACTAGCGATTTGAGCTCTTCAGCTTGAGCTAAGGCTCAGGTGTTCTTGCCCGAGTTGAGCAGGGGATGAGTTTTGAAAACCGAGCCATTGAGGAATTAGGTAGACTAGCACATTGAAGTGTCTCTTAATTGCGGACTGGGTTAATGGTTCAGTTCTTCGGCTTGGCTGGTGAGGCTCAGTGGGCTAACACTGGTGAATAGTTGAGTTTTTGAAAACTAAGTCGTTGAGGCTTCGTCAGACTACTTGCACACGAACTGAACTATCTCTTAGGCTACCGGGCTGAGAGGTTATGATTGAGCTCTTCTAGTGAGGCTGAGAGCTCATGGGCTGTTCTGCACAGTTGAAGCGTCATAGGCTGTGGCGCAGGTGACGATTGAGCTCTTCAGAACTGGTCGTTGAGCTTTATGGGCAAAAGCTGAAATTTGAACTGTCTCTTGGGCTACATGGCACTGAAGTTAGTGGATTCGCTCTTGGTGAGCCCGAGGCTCTATGGGCTGTCTGCCTGAGCTGAACTGTCTCTTGGGCTACATGGACTGAGGTGAGCAGTTGAGCTCTTGAAGCGGCGTGGTGAGGCTCTGGGGCGGCGAGGCCTTCTTAATTTGTTAATCTCCGCAAGCAAAATGCGGGTTCTTGGGGCGGCGAGGCCTTGCGAGAGCGTGAATGACGGTTGACTTCAAACTGCGGAAAGATGCGGGGCGTCTTTAATCTTTGGTTTATGGAGGGAGTGGAAACGACTATGTGATTTTTAAGTGCCCAGCCTCTTATAAATGGTGGCTCCTTTGCTATAAGACCTATACTTGATCCTTCCTCCTTTTTGGGCGTATGGAATCTGCGCGTAATGGGCGTCAGGCTTGGTAGTCTTCGAGGATCCATAGGGATTCGGACCGGTTAGTTTCGGTTGTCCTCTGCTTGTAGGATTTATCATTTTCCCTAGTTTCCCTTTGTGGGAGTTATATTTATTCTGGCTTTGTGCTAGGGAATGCATCTAAGTGAAGCATTTTATGTCGCTTTCTCTATTACTATCCTCTTCTCTCTTCTTTTCAGTCTCTCTTCCTCTCTTTCCTCTCTAACCTCTTTCTCTTTCATATCTTTTCCTTTCTTTTCGCACTCTCTTTTCCTCTCTTTCCCTCTCTTGAGGCTCTTTTTTTTTTTTTTTTTTTTGAGGCAACTGATTGTACTGTTTATTTCCGAGATATAAGGAATGACACTATTGATTGTAAAAAATTGTACCTTCATTGGAATAAAGAGAGATTTTCTTTTTTGAATCATGAATTTACGCATTCTGATGTATGTAACTTTCTTGTACATTCCCCGCTTGTAAAGGCTTCCCTTATGGACAGTAAACCTAGCCGACCTCATCCTTAGCTTTGAAGCCTCTTTCGGGTCGTTAGGAAGCAATCCTTCTATTAAGTAGTCCCAACTGGGGTCCATCATTTCGCTCTGGCTGTGACGGGAACCTCCAGCGCCATTAAGGTCTATGGAGAATACCGAGGTGTTCGACAGAGGCGTCGATCTGTGAGATCTTCTTGTGAAATTTGTTGCCGACTTTGCTAAGGTATCTGCTCGTGAGTTCTCTGCTCTGGGTATGTGTTTGACCTGGACCAGCACAAACTTTTTCAGTAAATCCCGTACCTTTTTGAGGTATAGGATCATTTTTTCACCTTTGGCCTCATAGGCGTCTTCTATTTGTCTTACTACCAACTGGGAGTCGCTGCACACCTCAAGCTGGTCAACTTCCATTGAGTGGGCGAGGTTGAGTCCCGCTATGACGGCCTCATACTCGGCTCGTTGTTGGAGGCTTGGAACCCAAATCTGAGCGCATACTCGATATCTATTTCTTCCGCCGAGGTGAATTCCATGACAAAATTTACTAAGACACCTTTTATTACGATTTTGGCTTATATCGATCTTCGAACTCGGCTGACTCTATGGCCCATTTCATCAACCTTCCGAAGTCTACGGTTTGTACAACGCAGCTCATTGGATATTATGTTGGGACTTCAATGGTGTGAGCTTGAAAATAAGGGCGAAGCTTTTGGGCTGCGGTTACTAATGCCAGGATTAGTTTTTCCATCTTTGGGTACCTCTCTTCTGCTTCTCTCAGAGCTCGGTTGCAATAGTAGATAGGATGTTGTACTCGGTCTTTGTCTCTGATAAGGACGGCGCTGGTCGAGAAATCCGAAAGCGACCCGGTCTGGAGTAAAGGAGTTCTCCTTCGAGGGCACGGAATGGGGAGAGCGCTGAATAAGTCTTCAATCTTTGAAGCGGCTTCTTCACAATGTGTATCCCATGAAAAAGATTTCTTTAGAACCTGGAAGAAGGGCTGACATTTATCGCTGGCCTTGGACACGAACCGGCTTAATGCGTCTATTCTTCCGGTTAGACGTTGGACCTCCTTTATGTTTGATGGTGGCGACATGTCGAGCACAACCTTTATCTTGTCTGGATTTGCCTCAATCCCTCGGTTGTTGACTATAAAACCTAAGAATTTTCCGATTGAGACTCCAAAGGCGCATTTGGCTGGATTCAACTTCATGTTGTATTCTCTCAGGATCTGGAATGCCTCGGACCGGATGAGTATGTGGAAAACTCGGCTATGGTTGACACACGACATGTCATCTATGTACACCTCCATGGATGCTCCTATTTTAGCCACGGAACATCTTGTTCACTAACCTCAGTGTGGCTCCTCGTTCTTTAGTAAAGGCGCCACTTTCTGACGCGTGGATTTGCCCTTGACGAATGAGGTCTTTTCTTGGTCGTCGGGATCCATGCTGATTTGGTTGTAGCCGGAGAAAGCGTCCATGAAACTGAGGAGTTCATGGCCGGTTGTGGCATCTATAATGAGATCGATCCGTGGTAGAGGAAAGATGTCTTTTGGGCATGCTCGGTTGACGTCAGTGAAGTTGATGCGAGTCGCGCCACTTGCCGTTGCTTTTGACGAACGGCGTTGGCGACCATTCTGGGTACTCCACCTCTTTGATTGCCCCTGCCTGGAGGAGCTTGGCGGCCTCCTCGTTGATTGCTTTTTACCTTTCCAGAGCAAAGATCCTTTTTTTTTGCTTGACTTGTTTGAAAGATGGACCGACGTTTAGTCTGTGAGTAATGATGGCGGGATCAATCCCTCCCATGTCTGCCTGCTTCCATGCGAAGACGTCCTTGTTCTGTTTCAGGAAATGGGTGAGGAGGCTTCTAAGGTCTTCCGCAAACTTGGAACCGATGTAGGCGAGGTGTTCGGGGTTGTAGATCGATGGTATGAATCCCGCAGGCTCTTAGAGACTCAGTCTAGTGTTTACCTCGTCGCGCATGTCGAGCTCGTCTAAGTTTATGTTGTCGACCGCTTTTTGTTTGGGCGCGGAGTAGCTGTTCCACCCCAGCCCGCAGCGCTGGTCCCCTCGAACCATTCCCACTCCTCTTGTGGTAGGGAACTTGATCATCATGTGGTAAGCGGAGGGAATGACCTTTATAGCGTTGAGAGAAGGTCTGCCTAATAACAAGTTATAAGTGGATGGGGCGTCTACTACGAGAAACCTCACTGCCTGTTGCCTGACACGGGGGGTCTCCTAAAGTGAGCACTAACTGTATTGAGCCCAAAGGTAGCACTTTCTCCCCAGAGAACCCTCGCACGGAGTGGGTGCTGGCGGCTCCGACTTCTCCTTTAGCAGATGCCCATCTTATCGAAAGTAGACGAATATGATGTTGGCTAAACTCCATTGTCGACCCGAGGTCAGATGGATCGTTTGTTAGCAGCGATCACCACTTATCACCAAAGGATAGTTATGGGGGTCTTTGGCATCCCCTCCCGAGTCCCAGATGCGAGAGCGTTATGGTTGTGTCGGTCGAGGCGGTTTGGACACGGCAGCTACTTCATCACCTCTCCGACGATCTTGTGCAAATGAGCCTTCCTTGCAGAGCTGGACTCACCACCTCTTGTAAATCCTCCCGAGATCACATGGATTTCCCTTAAGGGCTGTTGGTGTTGAGTTGTTGTCGCAGAGAGGGGTGTGGTGGTTCTTCGAAGGCTGATCCTGGCCTTGGATGCTACGACGACGAGGAATATCAGCGTCGAATCAAATATTCTATTTCCTTCTTTGAGTTGTATACGTAAAGTGGATTCGATGCTGTGGTCCCTATGGAACTCCACGATGCCCAGTGTTACCTCTTTTGGTGGGGTCGACCTCATCTAGGATGGCCATCTCGGGCGTTAGGTGTTGTACCTCGGCGTAAAGACTGTGATCTTCAGCGACCGTCGGAGATGGCTCCCGTGAGGGGTGAATCTCGCGTCTCGATCCAGGGCGGGGTGGACAGGGGCCGATCCTTGAGGTTTCCATGTCTTTTCGGGGACCGCTCTTTGTCTTTCTTTGGGGACCTCTCCCGGTCTCTCTGTCTCTTAGGACTTCGTCCTTGTCGCTTGTCAGTTCCGATTTTCTCTTTATGGGTTGAAGAGCTTCCTTTCTTGGATATGAGGGCTTCTTCACCGTTAATGTACTCGCTTAGCAAAGCACCTCGCCATGCTTGCCCAGGATTCTTTTTGAGCGGAAAACATCAACCTGACTACACTCCTAACCCGATGAATGCGATGATAGCAAACTTCGTCGTATATCTACCTCGTGAGACTCCCAGATCAACCTCTCGACATAGGACCTCAGCTTCTACGAGCTCGCTTTATGGTTAGTAGGTGATAACTCTGCCACATGTCCCTGCTCCAATGAAGGGATCAACACAATGGAAAGCTCACTCCAGGAGATCGACGATGGTGGAAGTCTGTTAAACCGCCAACCGGGCCTTTAGCCGATAGCCAAAGCTCTCGCGACCGCATGGTCCCCGACACCATGTAGCTCGACGGATTTTTACACGCGGTTTCGAGATGATCGGACGGGATCTTTCGCTCCATCGAACGCTCTATTTCAAGGAGCATTTTCAACTTCACCGAAGGGGGGAAGTGGAGCACTTCTGGCCGCGGAACGGGGGGACTCAGTTTGTTGTACCAGGGTGTCCATAGAGTCAGGAGCTCGTCCCTTCACAACTTCCTTCATGTGGCCGAGCCTCGTTGAGGCCTTGAACCTCTCCGTCTCCCATGACCGCCTCCTTATTCCCTTGTCGAGGGTTTAGTTCATCGCTTCCGACGTGTCCCTAGGTGTGTTGCTTCGCTTGCCCTCCTCTCCCAGGGGTTAGGTGGTCCGCGCCCGGCTCTACGGATACTCTGCCTGCTTCAAGACCTCGAGGAGTGCCGAGGTGTGCTTGCCCTTCGTGAGGGGTGATGTTATGGCCTTCCGAACAGGTCACGCCTCGCGGCATCGCATCTGGTTCGTGAGTTGCTCTTATACCTCTCTACCAGCGTTGGTCGTGTGAGGTATGAGTGCCTCCACCTCATCCGTGTTGGCCTACATCGTTTAATCGCCACGGAGGTCACCGTCGACGCCGCCCGTCGGTCCTACATCCTTGGTGGATTGACGCTGCTCCCGCCAGTTCCTGGGTTGACACCATCGCTTATCAGGGAGAGATCATCTTTATTTGTGCTGAACCGCTGCTCCTACGCATGATGCTAACCGATGATGCTTTTTTCAACCGGACCGGCCGGAGCGGCCACTACCGGGTTTAATCGAATCGTTGCCGGGCCATCCGCTGCCTCCGGACGACCTGACCCTCCAAAACAAAGAAGCATGAGGGCTCCACGCAGGCTTCGCCCGTGGCCTCCGATGCCTGGGCCGCCTCCCTGAGAGAAAAGATAGACTGCTTTGAGGGCGAATGTTTTTACGTACCTTTCACCAATGGGGTGGCTTGGTATTTATAGCACATGTCTCTCCTAATTGGATGGTGGCAAGGACTTCTTCCTATCGACGATATTTTATGCCTTTATCGTGATTGGATTAATAAGGGATAATGAAGGAGAAGTTATCGTGAATTATCCTTCTTCCCTCATTGGTGAGATTTGGTTTGATTTACAGGATAAGTTGTTATAGGGAATTATCTTGTTTCACTGGTGAGATTTGATTTGATTCACTGCATGGGGCTCTTCGATTATCCCCTGCTTATCGCCCTGGGGCGAATGGACCTGACTTCCATTTCAGTTTGCCAGGCCCGCGTTTAACTCGGCTTCCACTCTTTCTTTTCCTTTGGCTTTGCGAGTGGGCGTGCGCGCCTATTTTTTAAACCCTATTAACATTAAAACACGATTTTGTACATAAATATCTAGTTATAAGAAAAGAGGACTTTTGAATATTATCAAAAGAAATTTATTCATATTTTTTATAAAATAAAAAAAGAATTATTTTGGCAATAAACTCCTTGCCAATCTGTAACCCTAGAAAAATAAATTTAATTGAATTAAGGAGAAATCCAAGAGTTCGAATCTTCTTTCAAATCTGTTTAGTCAGCCTCATTCAAGTGGTGTTGATGGTGGTGGGGAGATTCCTGACTTTCCGGTTTTCTCAGCCATGAGTCTGTCAATAATCACGGAGCTCCATGCATACAAAGTGCAGTCATTGACAACATTTCCAATAAATAAAAAACACAGAAAAAAGAGAAAAAATAAATGGCTCTTAGGATGTCCCTTCTATTTGTAATTTTGTTTCGCATCTATCACGTTTATAATAAATAAGTCAACAAATTAACAAATAATAACTAATCATTATTTCCTCAAAAAAAAAAAGAAAAAAACTAACCATTATAATATCCCGTGTCTAGTTCTTTTTCACTGATAAATAATAATACTAAATAAGAATAAGAGGAGGGAAGAGAACAAAATGTAATGAGAATGATTTGATATTTTAAAATCAAAGTTACATTAATATATTACTCTAAAATTTTATTTTTGATATTTTTATAATTATTAGTAAGTGAACACATGCATGAGAGAATATGAAAAAAGTATTATAAAATAAATGATTTTATGATTTTTTTTAATAATCATATTTAAAACTAAATAGAAATAATTACATTTTGAATTTAACATAAAACACAATTTAAAAATTATCGAGTTGAAATATAAATAGAATTACATTTTTCGACATCAAAATTTATAAGAGTAGAATCATTTTCTAATCCAGTCTTCTTATGTTTAAAAATAAAAACCACCTTAATCCTTTGTCATTTGCCCAATTTCGATTAAATTTATTATTAGTTTATTTTGTATCAAATTTATGATATTTTTTTTGTTAACTATTTTATGTATAGTTTGAAAACATTTTTCTTTTATACAAAATGAATAGACGTAAAAAAATATTTTTCTTTTAATAATCGAAATGTTTGTAATTATTATCACTTTCTTTGTATTTATAATATTATTGTTGTATCGCTTTTTTTTCCTCTTCTTTATTACTAAATTTTAATTAATTCTATTAGCTCAAGCTAAATTTTAATTAATTCTATTAGCTCAATAACTGATTTATAATCAATTTTATGTTGAAACTCATTCTCAAGTTATCAAGAAAATATAGAAATAACATAAAATACAAATTATTGTTTTGAAGTTTTATGAAATAATTGATGTGAGTTTTTGTATTAATGTAAATCCCGTGAAAAATTTACATTTAAATTTTTTAGAAAAATGGCAAAACGGTAATTTACCGAAATAGTCTTGGAGGAAAAGCTATGATTTTTCTAGATCCTGATGATCAAACTGATTTCACCATTGGAATTGTCTCAAGGTAAATCTAGTACATCACAATTCGTCGAATTTAGATAATGATTTTTCACGCATTTCGAGACGGAATGGGCCAATCACGGGGTGCCATATGGCACCTGACTTGTGGACCATTAGAGGCCAAGTGTCACCTTTGTAGGCTGCATGGAGGTGAGTGGTGTGTGTCTAGGCATGGGAGACACATGGCTCAACAAATGCCATGTGTCTAGCACCATGAGAATGGCTTGAGTAGTGGAATGAGAGGAGAATGGAAAAACAAAGAGAGGAGGGCTAGAAACACCGTTGGGGGGGTAGAGGAATGGGGGTGAGAAGAGGAGGATGGGTCACAAAAGCTCAATTGGACTGAGGAAGGAGAAGGAACCGTAAAATCGAGAAAGAAAGAAAGGAAGGAAGGAAATGTGAGGAGGAGCCAAACCCATTGTTGTATAGTTGAAGGATCATGAACTTGATCCCATTAAGCTACAAGAGGTACAGGATAATACGCAAAGTGCACGACGCCTCCTTAAGAGGCCGAGATCTCGTTTAGCCTGGACAGGGCCTTGACTTGATGTTTTGTATATGCTTAAGACCGAGAAGTTTTACATATCCTCGTTTTGTATATTATTATAACACACTTGGTTCTAAAGATGTATATTTTTTTACCATATGTGAGTGTTGTGCTCTGACTCTTACTGATTGTATATAATCTTGTATATTTATGAATTAAATGAGTTAGGAATGAGTCTCAACACATGAGACGATGGTGTAATTTCTGACACCCGATATTCACATGTTCAAAGGGTCAACTAAGCCATTAGGGACGAGACACCCGGGTTTCAGCGCTCACAGCCAGACTGAGTCGTATGCGATTACCTAAGGCTTGTCATGGGTCTAGGACACACAGCTACTGGGAGCATAGCTTGGGTATGCGACTACGCGACTTCTCATGGCTCGGTGTTTAGTACGAGCATCACCGACTTGGTGTTAGAGCATTGGTTTGTGATTACCTAATGCTTTGTAATTAATATCAACGTCACGACGTAGCATTCGGGTTTAGGTATGTGAATACTAAGTTAGTGGACGTAAAGTTCAGGCCGAACATTGTGTGTGATTGTTTTATTGTGTTCGACATGTTCCGCAGCGGATGTGCTGTGAATATATGCATGATAGAACATATATAGAGTATTGTTTAACTGCGGATGCGTCATATTCATTATGGTTGCATCTTGTGTGATAAAGTTGAGCTTGGAGGTTGAGACCTCTGGAAAATCCGTTGTTTGGGAATTCTCCCCTAGGAACTAGGGTGAGGGTTATTTGCATACGATTAGAAAATTACAGTAGGGATCTATGGGCACTTTCTACTTTGTGGTGGGCTAGAAGGATCGCTGAATAGGTCGAGATTGATGTCATCCTCGGAATGGGCGATTGGCACATTCGGTTGTCATAATTATGTGATAGGTATGAGGTTATTACCTACATAGAAACGGTATTAGTATACTGATTACCCTTGGGAATTATGGGACTAAATTCTTTTAAAGGAAGAGTGTAAAACCACACAGAAAAATTTACATTTAAATTTTTCAAAAAATCAGAAAAAACGGTAAATTTGTCGAATAGTTGGAGGAGAGAAAAACCTAAGTTTTTCCTAGATCTCGAGATGACGGCTTGGTTTTCTTTGTTGGAATCATCTCGCCCGAAATCTAGCACCTAGTGGTTCGAGATGGTCGAGTTTTCATTTGAGGCAGGCAGGCGATCACGAGTGCCGTAGCGGCACCTAACTTGTGGATGGGGCAGTGTACCTTTATAGAGGTACATAGGTGAGTGGTGTGTGTCTAGGCATGGGAGACACATGGCTCACCAAATGCCATGTGTCTAGCACCATGAGAATGACTTAAGTAGTGGAATGAGAGGAGAATGGAAAAACGAAGAGAGGAGGGCTAGAACAATTGAGGAGGAATGGGGGGAGAGAAGAGGAGGACGGCTGTTGGGCAAGCTTAGTTCATGGACTGAGGAAGGAGAAGGAACCAGAAAACCGAGAAAGAAAGAAAGGAAGGAAGGAAGGAAGGAAAAAGAGGAGGAGCCAAAACCTCCATTGTTGCAAGGTTGAAGGATCAAGGACTTGATCCGTAAACTCACAAGAGTATAAGACACATGCGGCGAGCTGACGCTCCTTAGGGCGAGATCTTGAAGGTCGGATTATGGCCTTAACCTGATGTTTATATATATGAGGACTAGGTAGTTTTAATACATATCCTATTTGTATATTAGAACACACTTGGTTATAATAGATGTATATTTTTACACCATATGTGAGAGTGTTGTGCTCGAACTCTTACGGATTGTATAAGGTAATTCTTGTATATTTATGAATTAAATGAGAAGGAAAGAGTCTCAACACCGGAGACGTATGGGTGTAATATCGGGACACCCGATATTCACATGTTTTCGTGGGTTGACGGGTGGTCGACGGGTTGTCGATGGGACCCTCGGGTTTTTTGGGTGTCACAATTAAAATTCAAGAAACTTGTGAAAGTATTTATATTTGACATACTCAAAATTGATGACAATGATTTTTTTGGGTACATTTTCCTTATCAATTTCCTTCAATTTTATCAATTACTTTCTGTTTTCAAAAATAAGTTTCAAGTTGGTTTTTCTAAAAAAAAAATAATGTGATTTTGTTATTTAACACACAAAACTAAATGATGAGTAGATAAAACAGTGTTGGGCCCCCAATTGATTTTGGCCATGCCCATCTATATGAGCCCAATTAAGTGACTTGAGCACATATAAGATTAAAAAAGTCAAACCCTTGAAATTAAGAAAGTAGGATTTCTCTAGAGATAGTCAAAGGACAATTTTTTTAGAGGTGGAATTTTGTAGAAAATGGAGTTTAACGTGGACAGTTAGAGACAGTGGTCTCCAACGGGTCGAGTTAGGTTTAGTCGCCTGACCCAAAGAAATGAGGCTTTAGACACTAGTCAAGCCGGGGCGGGCTTCTGATTCACAATAGGCCCACCTCCCTCTTACTCCTTTCCCTTCCTTTCTCCCTTCCACAGCGGTCATGTTACCGTTAGAACCCTTCCCATCTTTTTTTTTTCTTTAACTTTTTTTTTTTCTCTATAAATACTACATATTTTGGTTACCATTTTTCATCCAATTAGTCTCCTCACAAATTCACTCAGTTTTCACAATTTTCTCTCACATTCTTTAATACTTCATTTTCTTCTACTGTTCTTCATATTACATGATATTATTAGTGGTGCAAATCAAGCATTGGTAACTCCAATCGTTTGGATTTTAAAGAATTCAAACGGATCTCAATTGAGTAACATTTCTCACCTCTACTTTTCTTTATTTGTTACATTTTATTTTGATTCCTTCTGTTTTTTTTAGTATAATATTTTATTAATAATTTTAATATGGATAGTGCATGCGCATCTTGTACGAATCCATGTGCATCATCAAGCAAAAATTGAGTTCAAATACTGATTTTTATAAATAGAAATAATAAAAAAAAGAAGCAAAGCAAAATGTAAAATTTGCCCAGCAAACTTCTTAGTGGTGGATTAAATTGGGCACAAGTGTCTAAAAGACACCAATGAACAATGAAATTATTATAAATAGAATATTAAATTATATTCAATTAGGTAAAGATGAATGTGGAAATTTAAAAACATTTTCTTATGATGAGCTTCTTTTGTAGTGAAGGAATGATTAATTCATATGTAAGAGCTTAACAACCTTTTAATATGATAGAAACTCATGATTGATACTAAGAATAATTTAAACATTGATTAATCCTCGATTCAAAAGTTGAATTAGGAAATGCATTAAAGAGGTATTATGAAAAAATTTCAACCAGAAACAAAACATTTTAAAATTTTTTTTGCAAATTTTGAAGGAAAAATTTGTTTAACATATGATATTTGAATATCTTTAATGTATAGAGGCTTTTATGTGTGCGCTTTCGTTATATAGATAGTGAATGTACATATGAAATAAAATAATAATTTCATTTTAAACAATAAATCCTCCACATAATGGTAACAATATAACAACTTTAATAAACAGTGAAATTATAGATTTAGGTATTGCGTGATAAAATATTTACAATGACATTAGATAATACTAATAATGATGCGACAATACAAAAAGATTAAAAAATTTACGACAAAATAAGAATCATATAAAATTATTTCATGTACATTGTTGTGCACATATTTAAATTTGATTGTAAAGATGGGTTAAAACAAGTTGATAGTATTGTAAAAATTAGAGACATTGCATATAATATTAATAGTTCCCAAGAAAAATATGAATTATTTTTTTATTGTTGCAAAATTGCAAATATGAAAAGAAAAAAATATAAGTTTAGATATACCAATTAGATGAAGTTCTACTTATAAGCATTTACAAAATATAAAAAAGTAGTACAATTATATGAAATGCAATTGTCTAATAATAATAGTGATATAGATGTTGATATATTAAATGATTATGATTGACACATTGCGGACAAAATTTTGATGCTTCAACAAATATTTTTTATCTTTGTGTATTATCAGAAACAGCGTCGGTCGTTATCACGAATATCTCTGTGTTATATGGTCTTGCAAAATTATTTAAGTTATGAAATTTTTAATGATACAATTTTTGCAATGTAGAAAAATTAAAAATATTGGGAGAAATGCCCCTTGATTTATTATATTGGTTTAATTGTGGACCCTAGATTAAAATTTGATGCTTTAAATGAATGGTTACCAAGTTATTTAAAATGAAGATCAAATAAAAATTGAAAGTAAAAATGAGTAAATTTTTTTTGTCTATTTATATAATATTTATAAAGCAAAATATAAGTAGTAATAATAGTTTGATAAAATCATTATCTCTGACAAACTCTTCATCTTTTTATAAAAGCTCTTTAGAAATGTTTAAAAGTAGAAAAAATGCTACAACTAGTTCTCGAAATAGTACAACATATATAAATAGATATCTTAGTGTAGAGACAATTCCATTTGAAGACAATGAAGATTTTAATATTTTAGAATGGTGAAAAAAACAAAAAATTAAATACCCGGTGTTATCTTTTATTGCACGTGATGTATTAACCGTGTCTATGAGTACAGTCGCATCGGAAGCTGCTTTTAGTGTAGGTGGAAGAGTGGTTAGCAAAAAGCGATGTAATTTGTCACTTAAAGCAATCAAAGCGGTAGTATGTTTAAAAGATTGGAATTTAGCAGACAAGAGATTGCATGATTATGTTCGAGAAACCGCACTAATGATCGATATAGAGAACTTAAAATTATCAAGATATGGATAAGTTCATGTGATTCCCATCATTAGAAAATAGTGATTAAAATATTTCATTAAATGTATATTGTATTTTTATTTTCTTATGGTTTAAAAGTACAAATCATTGACAAATAAGTAGGTGTCAACCTATTTGGAATGTACTTATTTTGTAGTGATGTAAACTTTTTATACATTTCAAATGTAGTATATTCAATGAATAAAATTTTAAATAAAATTACTTTTTATTTTGAATTGTTTTAAGCTTACTTTTTATTTTTATTTAACTTTTTTGAATACAATTTAAATAAAAACCTAAGTGGAAGTAAAGCCCGCCAGATCATCTTTGTGTAAGTGGGGCCTAAAAATGAAGCAGTGGCTCAATAACCTAATAAAACGGGCTTGGGTGGGCTTTAGCTCGTCAGACTAAGACCCCGAACTTTTTGGAGATCCCTAGTTAGAGAAAGTGGGTACTTGCAAGAGATGAAGAAAACTAAAGTAATAGAGAACATGGGAAATAGTTCAAATATGGTTGCTATAAAAGGAGAGTGATGTCATAGGATGAAGGGGACCATCATCAATCATCAACATTCGAATTCAACATGTAACAATTTCTTTGAAACATGTTTTAGCATTCCCAAGTTCAATTATGTTTAGATTTTAATGGTTTTAGCATTTTCTTTTCCAATATCTAGTCAAGCCCATGTTTTCCTTTCAAGTTCTGCATTTCTCACAGTACCTTGTTTCAATTGATCATAGTGAAATTTAACAATTTGGACCTTCATTTCACTCTCTTTAGTATCTTTGGTTTATTTCACATGCGACTTTTATTCACTAAGATTATAAGGACTATGAATGTAAAGCAGAAATTCAAATTTCTACGAGAAAGAATATGGTAATTTCGATTAAGATCGGAATTTTTCTAGATATCGGGATGTGAAAGCGAACCTCATAGTTGAATTCGTCTTTGCGAGGAAATCTGGCTACCACGATGAATTTAGTTAAATTAGGATAGTCGAATTTCATTTCGAGGCAGGGGTGTGCAGGGACACTTGGCGCATGATGAGGTGGCTCACAATGCGCCACGTGTGATGTAGGATGCCTCGAACAATGAGCTCGAGTGGGTCGGAGGAGACCGTGTGGCACCATGGGATTGGATGGAAATCAAGTAGATGGATAAGGGATAAGAGTAATCCAAATGTTAATGGGGTGACATGTGGCAAGTACTCTCCCACTTGGCTCAACTTGGACCAAGCGATTGGGATGGAGAGGAGAGGGAGAAAGACGAAGAAAAGGAAGAAAAGAGGCAGAGTAAATTTGCAGAAAGAGACACCACTTTCTCTCTAGATTTCTCGGCGATCGGACCGGTGGTTTTAGGTGAAGCAAGAGGAAGAGTTTATCCTCACTGCAAGGGCTTTGCATAGAGACCAGAGTTGTGGAGTTTCGACAAACTCCAAAAGGTAGGGGTGTTCTCCTACTCGGTTATTCTGGTTTAAAATGCCATGAAAAAAATGGGTTTGGGAGTTGTGAGGTCGAGAAGGACCGTGTATTTTAGTCCCAAAGAAATGGGATTGAATGCTTGATGAGGGACTCATCTCTGACAAGACACGACTGATTGGGACTGTTTAAAATACAGAACCGATTTTGACTGAAATTAACCATGTGAAATTGCTTGCATGTTATTGCTTGATATGAATAGCATGTTTGATGTGTGGAGAATGAGATTGTTGATGCATGCTAAATTGATGTGTTAACATGATTGTTAGAATTATATGAAATATAATTGGATATGAACCATGAGAATTGAATATATACTTCCATGATTGTATCTACAGGGCATGTAGCACGCATCGAGTTGGTGCGAAAATTGTGATGTTGAATTCACCATTTTTGGTGAATGGGTGTGATGGGCTCGGAAATGGGATAACGTCCAAGGTCGAGACCCACGATCCATAATTGGAAACAAAGAAATAAATAATAATAAAATCACATGAAGAATAGGTCGAGCAAGTCATCCCCGGTGAAAGTCCTAAATTCATGAGGTTAGACATGATCCCCGGCGGTGAAAGTCCGTAAAATGTCGGAAGGCGTGACGATCTCTACTTGTAATCCACAAAAAGACGTGGCCCATAAATAAACACAATGTAATTTGACAATCCATTCAAATGTGTATCGAGGTCGGGTCCAATGAGTAAGTCACTAGGTGAAACACCAATGACTATTTTTCACACTTGGTATGGCATGTGTGAAGGAGTCGGTCGGGACTCGGGGTATGTCATGGGGGGTTTCATCTCATGCATGATATATATAAATCATTCCATGTGTGAAATTTAAAATTTGTATGAGATGAGAATGGTTGTTAAAGGCCATTGCACGCGCGATTTTAAAGTGGAAGGCACCAACTACTAGGCATTACTCACTCCGGTCGTGATCCCCCTTTCAGTACATATGAGATTCAAAGACACCTACTAGAGGTCAGTTTTGAGATGAAAGCCGAATATGTGGCTTTGATTTTAGATTTTTGTAAACATGTATGAAACATTCTGACATACATGCTCAGATATGGAGCCAGAGCTAACTTTTCAAACTAATAATATAATTGCTGGTGTATTTTGGGTGAGTAAGGAATGTACAGTCCGACGTGGGCCATTTTTAATACTTATGTTTGAGTCTCGGGTAGAGTGGATATTGAGACACTTCATTTGTGGCATCGAGACACTCAGAATGTAAGCTATATGTATTCAATGAGTTAACGCATTGTCAATGCACTTCTAAGTTAGGGGCGCTACAATTTAAGTAACTTTAGGAACCTACTTTTGTTAGATTAGAATTTTGATTTTAGTCTAGTATTAATTTGAAAGTTCATTTTAATTTCTTGGCAATCCTATATTTTCTAATTTTTATTTTTTTATGTTGAAGTGGAATTCATAAAATTCACCAATAGAGAGAAACACTTTTTTTTTTTTAAGAATTTAAAAGTATTTTTAATCTTCCAAATACATTATTCAATATATAATATTCGAATTATCTAACATTTTTGTTGAAGATAATTTTATAATAGTAATTTAAATATGAAATAAAAAAAAATTATGATAAAATTCTTGTCATCCATGAAAATTCAACTAAATTAAAATTGAAAAAAAAACCTTAAACAAACAATTACACCCCATTTAAATGAGTGTTAGATGCTTCATTTTGATGATTTCATTTAAGAAATGACTATCATTTGAAAATAAAATATAAAAGAAACAAAATAATAACATGCACCTTAATTAATTATTTTATTGTATATTATACAAGGCAACGTTCTCAGGTGAAATTTTGAGCTATAATCTAAAATAAAATGTTAAATTGAAAATTTTGGGTAGCAATATTAAAATTAGAAATATTAAAAAGAACATGCATTTTTTGTTACTTTCTAGAAAACAAAATAGTAAAATAAAATAAAATAAAATAAAGATTTATTCTTATATTATATCTCATATTATTCTTGAAGAATTAAAATAAATTATTAATATATAAAGAGTGTTCCTTGTGTTAACTTTACTAGAAAAATGAGTGATTTATCAATTGAAAGGTTGATAAAATTTTGAAATTCAAATACGTAAATTTTTCCTTTTCTTATATTTTTCTTACATCTAGCCAGAGTCACTAATAATAAAATTATAGGAAAGAAAACAGAGTTGTTTCTTTGGATTTTTTTTCCACATTAAATGTTATCTAGTCATCTATTACTATTTAAAAGTTATTAATGAAATATAAAAATTATGAAAATCAATTGTGTAAATAATTTTGTTTCATATAAACGCATTTTTCTGAATATTATTTAATGCAGTAAAATTACAAGAAATGGATAGGAATTTATAGTTTTTATCTAAATTGATTATTAGCATTGACTTGAACATGATTCAAAATCAAAATTATGAATATTACATATTAAATCCCCTGCATTAAACTCGTAATGAAATGGTTAAACTCTATAATAAATTCATAAATGGTTAATGAAATAAAATCGAATGGGAGTGAAAAGCTTCAATTTTCATCCAAACTGAATATCTTCAATTTTTATTTAAACTAAAGGGTTGTTTGTTTTTTGACTTTTTGTTGAAATATAAATAGCTTTTAAACTATTTATTTAAATCTTAAGACCTATTGCTTGTTTTCTAAAAAAAGTTACGAATAAAAATGAAAATATTTGACTTTTTCCATTCAAGTCATTCCCATCAAAATAAAGTTAAAAACCCACCACTGTTTGCAACGTTATGGCGGCTAACACCACTATTAGGGATGACAACGGGGGCTCGGGATTGGCAAAACTGATCCCGACCCCGCCCATTTATTTTTTAATTACCAAACTCGTCCATTTTAAAATTAAACGAGTATGGTTGGCGGGATAGAGAAATCTCAACCGGGTCCCGTCTACATTTGATCTTTTATTTTATTTTTATTTTTTATATTTTTTAAATATTTTATCTTATTAAAATTAATATATTTATAAAAATAAAAAGAATATAAATATTTATATAAATTATTTATTTAAACATTTTTAATTATTATTATTATTTATATATAAGTATAAAATATAATAATAAAAAATTATTTTAAAAATATAATTGAGGTAGGTCAGCTTAGAATAAATACTGAACTCCACTCAACCCGTCTGGGTTTGAGAAAATAAATAAACTTGAACCCGCTTAAAAACCCGATTACGCTTAAAACCACAAACTGCTCCATTGAGGGCTGACTTTAAGCAGAATAACAATACCGAACTCCATCTTGAACCCGTCTTGCCTGAGAAAATAAACCCTTAATCCCGGCTAAAAACCCGCGATTACGCTTAAACTAAATCCGCTTTATTAAGGGCGGGTAAGGCATGGCGGAATAATTCGAACCCACCTTAAACTTGTCTCGGGTTTGAGAAAATAAACTCGAACCGTTAAAAATCCGATTATAGTTAAACAAAATCCGTCCCATTAAGGATGGGGCAGGGCAAAAACCCGAAATAACTCGACCCATTGTCATCCCTACTCACAATCAAATGTTAAAATAAAAATAACGTGAACACTTAATACTATTAAGATTATTCAACCTTATAAAATTATATTCAGAATTAAGTAAAATAAACAACTACTACCTAACTATCCATATTCAAGTAATTTCGAACTTCTAAAATATATTATTTCCAGAGGGAGAAAAATAATAATGAGAAATACTCAATACTACAATAAAATTGATTTTACAAAATTCGAGAATAAAATAGTATACGTTTTTTTCAGTAAGGTTCTTTAATTAAGAAAAGAAATTTCTCCCATTAAACTAAAATAACAAGAATTATATGTTGTTTCCTGGATTCTCAGAGTCACCGGATTGTCAGGACATTAACTTAGTAGCAAGGACCTGCAAAACAAACAAGGAACCGACGGGGGTGTGCAGCCACCTCTCTGATACTTAAGTCAGATAGAAAGGTAAGGAAAGTCAATTCCTCAGTTTGTCAATAGGATATCTTGTCTCTCTTTCTGTTGCAATTTCTTCCTTATTTATGGAGGAGGAGGATGATCCATTTTTTATGGAAAGTAGGTAATTGGTTTGCAAAATGTGACACCCCTATCCCGGGGTGTCCGTTGAAAACCCGTCAACCCGCGAAATACTGGTGGATGTCGGGTAACCTACCCGACATTCACGAAAATCGGGCAGAGTCTCCTTTGTACGGGGAGCTCTACCCAAATACAAAACCCGGTCCTAAACAAGCCACAACGACCACACGTGGTCTACATGAGAGTAATATAATGGCTACTGGGCCCTTGCATCATCACTACAAAATATATCCCAAATACATCAACTATCTACAATAGCCAAGAGTTGAATAAATTTTTATACAAACATATATTAAAATTCACTACACTCGATACATGTTATATTAAAATCAAAGCCAAGCTCCGCTTTCTTCATATGTGCGGTCTCCGAATGAGTCGTACCACCGAGACCGACCAGACTAAAGGGTCCCACGACAAGAGCAAAGCCCAGTAGTGATAATCTCCCACAAGGGCTACTCCCACCTAAGTGCACATGCAATGGTCGATAATCAAACACACATCTAAGTGCAACATACACATGTCTACTCTGAATGTCTACATGCCATCGAATGAGACTCGACTCACCATGCCCTATGTACCGAGCCCTCCGTCTCCATCACTCAATATGTCATTGAGTAATATATCCCGAGTCACTCACCACTGGCCCCATGCATATGGAAACTTCCCGACAACCGGCCAATTGCATACTAATGACTCCAAGTATCGAGCCCTCACCGCCCCCTTTACCCAATGCAAGTGTCAATGGGCAACAAATCCCAAGTCAATCCCGACTCCTATCACACAACCCAAAGTCTAGGTGATAAACATGACCGTGTGTCTTCCTTGGGCAACGTAACTTTTCGGATGATACCGCAGGTCTCTTACACCCATACCGAACTATGATATCGCGAGTCTCTTACACCCATACGCCTCGAGTTCTCACTGACTCCCTCAAACATGCATTTTTTCATGAATGAAAACCATTTCCAAACAAAGGTATTTGTTTTTAACCATGGACAACCCTCCGATATAGATAGTGGACAAACACTCCGATAATCTATTTTGTGGACAACCCTCCGATGTATATCAATTGGGTAGACTCCGACGATTGATATTATATGGACAACCCTCTGATCTATATCAATTTGGCAGACTCCGACGATTGATATTATATGGACAACCCTCCGATCTATATCAATTGGGCAGACTCCGACGATTGATATTATATGGACAACTCTCCGATGCTGTAGTGGACACACTCCGATAAATAATATTGTTGGTCGACCCTCCGAACAATTCTCTCAAGAAATCACATCATGCACTCACTCTTATTGTTCTAGGATGCCCCAGTGCATGTGAAATGCAATGAGCTATTTCCATTTTCTTAACCCGTGCGACTCATTTGGACGTTGTCTTATTAGTCAAGCCCACTAATCAACACCCTACGCGGTGTTGATCCACAACCGTGTACTCACGACACACCATCAAACACCTAACACAAGTCGATCTCAACTATGCACTCACACCTAATTTCTAGGTTACCCCAAAGGCATATGGAATGCATGATGCCAATTTGAACATTCATGCTAATATATTCACATGCATATATATTAACATAATTAAATCACATAAAACATGTTATTCATTTTCTAGTAATAAAACACAAAATGGCCTGCAAATTCGGACTCCATATAAAAATGTGGCACCTCTGGGTCCCTTCTCACTGGCTCATCGAATACTGCGTGGATACCAAACAGACGCACAAAACCCGAAGACACGTCATCCCGGATCAAACCAAACCTCAACATACCCGAGACTCCGCCCAAAAATAGTCCTCCAAATTCTGGCTATGATCAGCCCAAAACAAGCCTCGACATTTAGCCCGAACTGTCTTCAAAAAAACAGCCCCAAAATTTAAGCCTCGACCAGTCTCGAAAAATAATCCCCGAAAATTTCTAAAAATTCCTATACTCATCTAAAAATTCCGAGAACTCGAAATTTACGGCATTTCATGGCTTCTAAGCCAATCCACAGCCATTAAATGGCCTTTAGGCTAGAAATAACACAAGTAGGAAAATTCCATACCTTGTGGAGTTTGACGAAACTCCAAGATTTTGGTGTCCACGCATAGCTCTCGTCGCGTAGATTAACTTTGCCTTCAGTCCTGATGAAAACCTGTGATCCGATTTTCTTAGATCTGAAAAGAAGCGAAAAGAAGAAAAAAAAAAAAAAATTCCTTTCCCAATACGCCTCCAACCAAAATGCCTCATGTTTTTTTTTTTTACTTTGTTTTATCTTTTATTGCTATTATTATTATATTATTATTATTATTATTATTTGATATTTATAGTTCATATTTTTTATTCTAGTCCGTTTTTTCCTCGAAAAATTTATTTCTTTCGCTCACTTTATTTTAAATGAACTTAGCTCAAGTCATTTCCTGACTTCTGAGATTTTCGTAAAAATCTCGTCCTCCCTAAAGTCACGACGACTTATCACCCGTAAAATCGTAAATATTCCGCTTGTCTCGTAATTCGACGAAACTTTCTAAGTCACTAGATTTCGCGAGATCGAATTTAACTAAGACAAATCAAGCCATTATCCGGGAGACCTAGAGAATTTCCGCTTTCAACCGAAATTACCGCTTTTACTCCTTCTTAAAAATTGAATTTTTCTGCTCTTGCATTCTCTCCTTAACAGAATTTCGTCTCGAAATTCACGCATATACGCATCACTCAACGATATGTGCCACCGTCTACAACTCCAAGATCGCGGCCTAAAAGCAATAACCCACCTCAGTCATACAATCACCGACAACCCGATGGGTCACAACTTATCTTATGTCAAGAATGACATCAAACCCGATATGTCTACCATATCTGACCAACTCTCACCTTAGATCCTAGGGGAGAATTTTCCCATACAATGGCTTTTCCCAGAGGCCTTAACCTCTAAGCCCAAACTCAAAGAAGGCCGATCCTCCTTTCTCTTCCCACCGGCCATTCTCAAATCTCCCGACTCGCTATATCCGGTACACATAAATATCACCAAACGCGCCAACTCAAAGGAATCCGCCATGTACTCCATCACCGTCATCGTTCGCTCAAATCTAGGAACTCTTTGGGGCTTGCATGTCTAGCGCTGGCTCCGAAATACTTGCTCATAAAAAGCCCATGGAACTCTGCCTAAGTCATTGCCTCTAAATCCTTAGAGGTCTTAACCCAGTCCCACCACACTCGGGACTCACCCTCTAACTGGAACGCAGCTAGCCTGATCTTGGCAGCATCGGAGGTAACACGAGCAGCCCAATACATTCTCAATCTGCCGAAACCAATGGTCTGCCATCATCGGATCCCCTCCCTATAAACGCGCCTGAGGATGATGTGATCTTAAACTGGAGGTTACTTAAACCTCCCTGACTACCAGCTGCACTAGCCTATGCAATGGCAGCAGCTGCAACCCCAACAAATTTCAAAGAAAGGCCCGGTCAACATTGCTAGTGCTTGGCGAACACCTCTCGATCGACCTTCACGCCCTACTTCTCAACTTGCCATCTACACATGTCAAATGGCAACAAACTTTATTTAATCTCATTTCAGTCTAACTAGTAATGCACATGCCAATTACTAATAGATTTAACAACCATGAATGAATCTGCTCACGCTCTATGGTGCTACTTTCCAACCACTCCTTTTATTTATTTCAATAAAATTCAACACTTTCAAGTTCATTTCATTTTCTGAACCCCTAAGGTTATAGTTCCTAACCTTAGCATTCCACTTCTTCCTATATACATGGGCATATAATTTTCCCGCGCAATAACCACGCAATCACATTTCCCATATACATCATACCGTGTATAAGTTTTCCACGCAATGTGTAATACACAATCACACAATCACAAACATGGAACATATATCCGAACACAACACGAAACACACCATGCATGCAGTAGTCTAAACCCGTCCCATGAACTCCTAGGTATTCGTGTACCTAAACTCTGATACCAAGCTATGATGCTAGTATCAATTTCACCGTAATAGCAATGG